>KN042427.1:1054915-1081299 GCA_000739165.1 Podila verticillata NRRL 6337 | reverse complement strand
CAAACATCAGGATCTTGTTCAGCATGGGCATGAAGGTGTGGTCTGTGAAACCGGGGATTGCCCAGGCCTTTTCCATGTTCAACCCATTTGAGTAAAACTTGTCCTGACCGCGGGTCATGAGCGCGGCCTGTTGCATGTCCTCCTTGTCGACGACATCCATGACGTGGTCCATGGCGTCACAGATGGCCTTGCACATCTCGGTCGTGAACCGGTTCTCGTGGTCAATCATGGTTAGGATGAACAGGGGACCTTCGCGCGACAGGTCGACAAGGGACTCGGAAGAGGAGGGGAAGAAGACAGAGGAGGTGGCCATGTTGTGATGTTAGCTAGCAAGACTGTGTATGTGTGAAGGTGTTGAGTGTTGAGTGTTGAGTTGAGAAGAGCGATGTGAATGAGGTTGAGTAATGAAAGAGATGCGAAATGAACGAACAGCTCCACAGTCTTTTATATTTCATATATTACTGGACTGAACTCAGTACGCAGCAAGAGGAGGAGAAGTAAAACTCTGCAGTTTGAAAATAAGTTTCGGCCGTGGCCTTGGGTTGCGTTGTCTAGTTAGATCAGAACGATGGAGGGGTCGATGCCAGTGAGTTGGTGGCGTGAGGTGAAATGACAAGAGAGTATGAATGCGATAGCTACCTCTTTCTGGAAACAGCAAATCCGCCATAGGACGCGCGACGTCCGGTGGTGCCTCCTTATTCGCAAGCTCTCGACCGGTGCCCGCCTCCATGTCATCCTCCCAGACAAGGTGCAAGTCTTATTCAAACTGTGCCAGCAGGGTGACCAAGATGACACCCACTTTTTGTTTGGATGTCCGTACAAGCTCCTGATTTAGCAGACCGCCCTTACCAAGGATTTCGAACCTAAGGACTAGTTTGTGTTTGCCGTGGAAGCCTTGACCTACCCACCACTTTAATGCCTAAGACATTTTGTTCCTTTCTTCATTCATAGGTCAGGCTCCCTCATCTTAGGTCTGCCGAGTTTGGTTTTTCTCCGTTTTTAGTATAAATAATTGTTTCCATGACGACCCAAGCTGCCCCACAGCTGTGTATGTGAAAAGAGAGTATGGGAGTTGTGGGTTGACTCTCCGTTGGACTCGTGAATCAAACACCGTCATTCTAGAGCAGGCAGGAGAGGGGTGGGGTACTGACTATTACCACTAGACTCTATTGTTCTTTAGCGAACACGAACCCAGGCAGCGTTTCTCAACGAACCGACGAATTATCGAATCCGTTCGATATGATCCATGTTATCGAAACGAACGGAGCACCATTTCGTTTCATTAGCTATCGAACGAAAGGGCTACTCGTTTCGTTAAGCATCGTTTCGCTAAGCATTCGTTTTGTTAACTGTTCATTTCGTTAAGATCGATAGATTGGTGAGCCATTTCTCAAATAACAGAATTGTAGTATTCACTGTTGGGTAGTTCGAATAGCTACGACGAGGGAAGAGCTGGGGATCCGGGGTATGGATCATAGAATCTGGAAGGAGGGACTGCTTTGGATGCAAGAGCACAGACCGAGGTTGAAGTGAATCCGTGGTGTGGCGCTCAGGATCGAAGGAGCGGAGGAGATGAAAGTGAGACGGATGTGGTATGTCGAGGACGGGATCGCAGAGTTCCTGGATTAAAGACAGCGAAGGATAGTAAATAACTGAGAGGCGAACAGCACAAAAAGAAAATTGATGGGGGACATTTTTTCAAGGGAGAATGAGCGTTGGTGCAACGAATGGTCAATAAAATGTGGAAATCTCAACGCGTTCACTATGAGCGAATTTGCAATGTCGCGTTTATTGACTATTTTAAGCTTTTTTCACAAACACATTAACAATTATAAAAAGTACTTTTTGCTGTTGCTTTCTCAATACAAGTGTGCTGAATGACTCCTGTTGAAGTCCAAATGTGCATGGCAGCAAAAGCAAAAAGCATGTTGTTTGTGCATTACAGATATATTTCTATTTTTGCTGTCATGCACATTTATGCCTACTTGTTAGGAACTTGCCCTGATTTCAACGTGGTTTCAAGAGGGATCTCCCTCTCATCATCTGTAAAGTGCATTATCCCCCCGGTTTTAGCGACATAAATGTCGCTAATTTTTTTGAAGATTGTATTTAATAGAAAGTCATATCTCTTAAACGGGCCCTTCAATGACGCAAAATTGGATTCCCCGCCCAAAACAGCATCAGAGAATGTTTGCTGACCAACTGTTGTGGGAATTTTTTATGAAAAGCAATTGCATTCATTCCCGCTCATCTCTCACCTCACTCTCTCACTCTCTCATTCATCACCAAACTTTGTTCAAATTCACTTTGCTAACTCCTAATCCCCATGCCCCCAGCCATCGTCAGATCGTCAAAGAGACAGACACCTGCTCCTGTTGAGGAGACCCCTGACCCGTTGAGAAGGAGGAGGAGGAAGGAGAGGAAGAGGAAGAAGGAGACGAATTGGGGTGCATGTTCCACTGCCAAACTATTCTGACTGAGGATTTGGAGGAGGAGGAGGAGGAGGAGGAAGAGGTTGCTGACGTCGGATCCTCATACCAAACGAGCCACCAAAAGGAAAGCTCGCACCAAGAAGGTTGTACCCAAGCTCCCTGAGGCACCATCCTTCAACAACATCTTTCTTCACCCCAAGCCGGCTCATGGAGGACACCCCAACCTACCTCCTGCTCTTCTTCTTGGTGAAGCTTTGCCCCTCTTGAATCTTTTCCCTCTTTTTCACTGACTCTATCCTCTCCGAGCTTGTAGTCAACACCAACGCCTACACTGCACAGAAGGATGCCAGTTTCAATGAGGGGGCTCACAAGTGGAAGAATACTACACTCGGGGAGCTCCATGTCTTTATAGGCATCATCATCTAGGCATCTTATTCTCAGGGCCTCTGTTGAGGATTTTGGTCTACTTCCTCCCTCTTCCCTCACCACGATATTTGCAGATTGATGACCTGTAATCGTTTCAAGCAATTACGCTTCTTCCACATATCCTCTCCACATGAACCCAATGAGTGAAAAGCTATTACCGTTTTACTTGACAGAAGGGCAAGGAAGGATTTAGAAAAAGATGCGGATCCAACAGACTGCATCCCGATGAAGTTTTTATTACTGTTTCTAATTGAGGGTTACTCCCAATAGGGTATTTAAGACTTGCTTCCTTTAGTCTCCCTACATGGAGCTCGCACTTATAAAAGCAATAATTCATATGAGAGAACAAAGTATCAACAACACATGGCCTCGAATTCTAACACAGAATATCTTAATCGCTTGGTTAATACGGAAAGCCTTGTAATCGCATGGTTAATATGGAAAGCATGGTTAATACAGAAGATATTTTAATCGCATGGTTAATCAATGTGCTTCGCCATATCCAGAGTCAGAATCTTAGAACTTGAAAATATTCATGGAATATCACGATTCACCCTCTCCCAATCACTTCCATCATCCTCCACTCTTAGATCAATACTTTTATTTCTCGGCATCTATCAATATCGCCTACAATGTCACAGAGGGACCGTACAATGTCACAGAGGGACCGAGCCAAAGTAGATCAGGCACTGGCTGAGGCACTCAAGGCACTGAAAACAATGGCGAGTCCGACCACTTTGTACTTGGGGCGGAGCTCGATCGGAGACTACGGAAGTGTGGCGCTGGTTGAGGCACTCAAGACCAACTCGACTCTGACTACTTGGGACTTGCAGTACAACAAGATCGGAGACTACGGAGGTGTGGCGCTGGCTGAGGCACTCAAGACCAACTCGACTCTGACCACTTTGAACTTGTACAACAACAAGATCGGAGAAAACGGAGGTGTGGCGCTGGCTGAGGCACTCAAAACCAACTCAACTCTGACCACTTTGAACTTGGACGGCAACTCAATTGGAGAAAACGGAGGTGTGGCGTTGGCTGAGGCACTCAAGACCAACTCAACTCTGACCGCTTTGAACTTGGGGTGGAACAAGATCGGAGAAAACGGAGGTGTGGCGCTGGCTGAGGCACTCAATACCAACTCAACTCTGACCACTTTGAACTTGGGGTGGAGCTCGATCAGAGAAAACGGAGGTGTGGCGCTAGCTGAGGCACTCAAGACCAACTCGACTCTGACCACTTTGAACTTGGAAAGAAATTTGATCAGAGAAAACGGAGGTGTGGCGTTGGCTGAAGCACTCAAGACCAACTCGACTCTGACCACTTTGAACTTGGACAGCAGCAAGATCGGAGAAATCGGAAGCGTGGCGCTAGCTGAGGCACTCAAGACCAACTCGACTCTGACCACTTTGAACTTGGACAACAGCAAGATCGGAGAAAACGGAGGTGTGGCGCTGGCTGAGGCACTCAAGACCAACTCGACTCTGACCATTTTGAACTTGGAAAGAAACTCGATATGGATTAAAGGACTCCTGGTATTTTCTGAGGTATTTAAGACTAACTCGACTCTGACCACTTTGAGCTTGGAAGGCAACAAGACCGAGGACATAATAGCCCTGGTGCTGTTTAGGTCGCTCAAGAACAACTCCACTCTGACAACTTTGAACTTGGGTTGCAAGTCAATTGAAGACGATGGATTTCAGGCAATGTCTGAGGCACTCAAGACCAACTCAACTCTGACGACTTTGTACTTGCAGAACAACTCGATCGGATTCATCGAAGCTCAGGCACTGGCTGAGGCACTCAAGACCAACTCGACTCTGACGACTTTGGACTTAGAGAACAATTCGACAGGGGATAATGGAGCCCAGGAGCTGGCCGAAGCACTCAAGACTAATGCAACTCTGACCACTTTGGATTTGTGGCGTAATTCGATCGGATCCAATGGAGCCCAAGCACTGGCTGCGGCACTGAAGATCAACGTGACCCTGACTGCTTTGTACTTGCAGAACAATTTGATCGGAGACAACGGAGCTCTGGCACTGTCTGAGGCACTCAAGACCAACTCAGTTCTGTCCACTTTGGACTTGTGGGGCAACTCGATCGGAGACAATGGGGCTCAGGCGCTGGCTGCGGCACTCAACACCAACTCCACTCTGAAGATTTTGGACTTGCAGAAGAACACAATTGGGGACAATGGAGCTCTGGCACTAGCTGAGGCACTCAAGATCAACTCGACTCTGGTTAATTTGAACTTGTGGCACAACTCGATTGGAGATAATGGAGCCTGGTTGGAGCATCAAGTGTCTCAGGCAATAACTTTAAGAATAGGCCTTTAGAGATCTTTCGTTTACAGTAGAACAATTCAAATTAGTGAAATTGTGGTATGATGTATTAGATGATTGAGAAATGGTATTGCGGTGTTGTTTTGCCACGGTTTACGTAGAATACCCTTAATTTAACTTGTAGAAGCATAAAAGAGTTGCTTTATTACTTGAGAGATTGTGCGTTCAAACCCGGATCAACAAAATAGTTTCGCATCATAGTATTACCGCCGCTTCTACTATCGTTGGGTAGACGGTGTGCACGAAGAGAATCCTCAAGAAACACTGGCCATCAATCCCAGCCATGCATCAATTCGTTTGGATCGAATGTAGAGATATCAACATTGCTGTGGGCGGCCTAATCAAGCAGATCCTAATGTTGAACTACCCTTACGTGGACCTGGATGCCGCTCTGGTGTCAAGTGCAATTGACTACACTGCGATTCAGTCTGGCTTGCTCAAAGACGTAGGATCTACCATCGAGGACAGGGACTCTTACCAAATCAACTTCTACGTTGATGTCTTGCCGGGGAAGTCCGGGGATCAAATGAATACCTGAGGCATCCATCAAGTACTTTGAAATGATTGACCTCTCAAGCGAGATCAAGCTGGTTTTTAAAAGTGTAGTCTTTGGGAGCTCTCTGATGTATCGATTCTCCAACGGGTACTTTGGTCGTTCGCAGCCGACTTGGTAGTGTGACAGAACAGGCAGTGCTACTCCACATCAAGCTAGCACGCGCCACTCTTGCCCTTGTTTGCCATCACGTAACAACAGCCATTCTTAAAGTCAATCCAATCTCATATTTTTGTCAGCAAACTTTTTTAGTAAGGATATTTACACAAGTCTCTTTCATGACCAGATAAAATAGACAGGTGTCATTTGGATATTGATGCTGATATTGATGGGATCTATTGTTTCCACCGTTCACAAACTAGGCGGATCAAACGGATCCTCGTGTATGGATCGGTTTTTTTGAAGTACAAGCTGCCAAAGCCCAACACCACCATGCAGCACACAGTTCTCGCCCTAATACATTGGCGGCACTAAACATCTCCAGAGCTGCTCAACGCGGCAGTATAAGACTCGATGCCGCTTAGAACTCCAGTACTGAGATTGTGAACCGTTCAGATTGAGGACATGGCGGAACAGGGAATAGTGGTCAAAGTGTATCCGAAAGATGCAGAGTCAAGTGTTGTTTTGGTGAATTCGAAGGTGAAAAATGGCGACAATGGGCTTGTGATGGACTAAAAAGTTACGGACACATCTCCAAACACAGAGTATGTTATAGCATTCGTCATATACGAAAAGCATGTCTTGCATTTGCAGGGACAGCTATGGTGACACCAAATACGGCACATAAATCGTTTGCATGCAGCTTTACTCTTGTTGCTAACTGAAAACGCACTCAGGCGGCACAGACTAGTGTTTGCTTAATAGTGACCGCACAGGAGGTCACCCAGCTTTTCAGCAGTTTGGAATCAACTAGAATAACAACATGCAGGTGATCACCTTAGTGCCATTGTATAGGAATGATGAATGGCCTGGACCATGGTCTGAGGTTGGCGGAGTTTAGTCTCGAGAACGGTCTTGGAGTGGAGACCATGAACTCGCCTGAGAGTTGTTGTCTTTTGACGCGTATTCTACGATTGATATTGGGTTTCGTATTAGAAGAGGGAAAAAAAATTAACCATGTAAAAAGAGTCCCCGTTGATCTCATATACGTACTCACCGTCGGTCATGATAATTTTTCCTGTTGTTTCCAGTTGGATAAGAGGGAGGTTCGATGCTAGTGTGGACGGATTGTGCTACGAATGAGTTAAAAGAGATGTGATAGTTCGAGTGAACAAAGATTGTGTAAAATGTAATTGAAATGGACCTGTCCACGCCCATCCATGAAAGATGAGCAAAGTGGACATGGATCGTCCTGTCCTTTGTGAGGATGGAGATGGATGAAAGACGAAGTTCGGGAATGATCACATCAACAAGTGTCTGTATTGTGGCTTGCGCCAACGCTGTGCATGACTGTGCAACAAGGATCGTGAGTGTAGATGTATTGCCATTTATTGCTATTATTCGTGTCTTAAGGACAAAGTAAATGTGTCACATATATTGACTCCCTCGCAGTACTCCAGGGCATTCAGGTTTGCGATCTTGATGATCTATGGTTTCAAACGTGGCTCCAGGTCTTGTGCCTGCAAGCTTGACGAAACATCCTGCAGATACGCATGTTGCATGTGGCTTTCACATAGTTCTCGGCGACCTCATTTCCTCTTGGGTGATAAGTTTTGATATGACGATGGTCTACGGCGAGTTTCACTTGTTCACGGATATTTGCACGGCTGACAATGAGTGACAAGAATGTATGCTTCCGTCGATGCTTTTCTCGGTTGCATAAGTAAAAGTTCATGGCAGTGGACGGAAGCAGGAGTAAACAAGGGGGGGATCGGTTGTCTACACTCTCTCCTCCTTCTTCCTCCTCCAGCCATGTGGAGACGACGGGAGGAGAAATGTTCCATCTGCAGCATTCGCAGTGCGCGATTCGAAAATGTGCTCACTCGGTGCCTGAGCGGTGGCGTTGATCCATGATTCGATCTTTTTGTTGGTGCTGTTGACTTGAATGGTGGTGGCAACAGGTCGTCTCTGCTTAATTTCGCAGTCGGTGGTTGTGGGGGGTTGCTTGAGATCCGTCGAAAGAGGCCTCCTAGGCTTCACGTGGGAGTCAAGGGTCGATCGCAATGGCATGAAAAGGGCAGAATGCATGAGGGGCCCAGGGAGGCCACTTTTTTTAATGGGGTGGTTTGGTTTGTCCACCCTCCCGCCTTTTGGATCGCCAACCTTGATCTGAGTAGATTGCGCGCTGGGCTGCTGGGAATGTTTCCTCGTGCTCTTTTCGTTGAGAACCTGCTTTTGTTTCTGGTGGCTATTCCCCCCTCCCTCCTTCCTTGCCCTGCTATTTCTTCTCTCACCCCCAACCAAAAAGAGACACACCTCTTCCTCATTTCCTTCATTTCCTTCTTCATTCCCACCCAAGTCGCCTCACCCTCCACATACCCCTTCCTCACCCCTTCCTCTCCTTCCTTCCTCCTCTTCTTGAATATCACATACTATAATGACCGGTTCATTGGGTACGGTGTGGTCGTCGTGCTTGCTGCATTTCTGACTCAACACCCCATGCTTCGCTCAATGCTGATGGCTTCTCTTGGCCACATTGCCATTCAAAAGCAATACTGACAGTCAACCTTCTTCTCTTCACTGACTACTTATGTACTCTACCACTACCACGGGATTATAAACGTCGATATTCTGGAAACACGAAACTCAACTGGACAACGCCGTTTTATTTCTACTCGGGACTCAACTACCTCCATGATGGGCGATCAACAGATGTCCAGGCGTACCTGGAAAAGACCCTCAAGGAGCGAATCATGTTCATCGATGGTGCTATGGGCACCATGATCCAGCGTCTCCGTCTCACCGAGGAGGACTTCCGAGGTGAGTAACACTCTTATTAACGTCTATGCAGGTGTGCGCGGGGTTTTTGCGTTTTTGTTCGTGGAGTCAAAAAAGCTTCTATCTCTTGCCCTTTGGAAGTTCATTCCAGCCAATCAGGATGCGCCCTTGGAGGATGTTGCGATCCGAGATCGATATCAACCAACCAATTCCATTGGGCCGTGACTCTTTTTTTTTTCTCTCATATTCTTGCTCTTTCGGCGAGGATGGGAAAGGTCGCTACCTCCCGAGACTGGAGCCATCGGTACTAAACGTGGATCAATACTCTGTCAAATGTAGGTGAGGAGTACAAGAATCATCCCAAGGATCTCAAGGGAAACAACGATATGCTGGTCTTTACCCAGCCAGACGCAATCGAGCTCATTCACTGGCAGTACCTGGATGCTGGAGCAGATATGGTCGAGACCAACACTTTCTCATCCACATCAATCGCCCAGCTCGATTATGGTCTCGAAAATGAAGCCTACAGAATGAACAAGGTCGCCGCTGAAGTGGCCAAGCGTGCCTGTGACAAGGTACGTAAGTCACGGATGGACTTTACTGGATGGGGATAGAGTGCCAATGGAACATAGAGGACACAACATCAATGTACATTATTGAAGATGAACTGACGAAGCTTCATTTCTGATACGTCTCTTCTCTCTCCAGGTGACTGCCCTGACGCCAGATCGCCCTCGTTTCGTGTGCGGTGCATTGGGACCAACAAACAGAACTTGCTCGATCTCCCCTTCAGTCGAGAACCCCGCCTACAGAAACGTCACTTTCGATGAGCTTGTGGATGCCTATAAGGAGCAAACCAGAGGTCTTTTGGACGGAGGCGCTGACATTCTTTTGGTGGAGACCATTTTCGATACCCTCAACGCGAAGGCAGCTTTGTATGCGATTGATTTGTGTTTCACCGAGGGCTACCGTCAGACTCCCGTCTTTGTTTCGGGTACCATTGTTGATATGTCAGGTCGTACACTCAGTGGTCAGACTGGTGAAGCCTTTGTTATCTCGATGAAGCACGCTGATCCCATGGCCATCGGTCTCAACTGTGCCCTGGGAGCGGACCAGATGCGCCCTTTCATCTACAACATTGGTCAGGCATCAAAGTCACATGTCATCTGCTACCCCAACGCTGTAAGTGCCCCATCTCAACCTTAAAAAAAATCAAATATGTGAGTGTGTGACAAAAGCATTTTTTTTTTTCTCACAGACAACATCATTTCCATGATTAGGGTCTTCCAAACGCGTTCGGAGAGTACGATGAATCACCAGAGGACATGGCCAAGCAGGTGGAGGTCTTTGCAAAGGAAGGACTCGTCTCGATCATTGGAGGATGCTGTGGTACCACACCGGACCATATTCGCGCCATCGCCAACGCCTGCAAATCATACGCCCCGCGCAAGTTCGAAAAGGACCCCGTCATCAGCAGCATGTTGCTCTCTGGACTGGAACCTCTCCAAGTCGATCAGTCAACCAACTTTGTCAACATTGGAGAGCGTTGCAACGTCGCTGGTTCTCGCAAGTTTGCCCGCCATGTGCTCAAGGGCGAGTACGATGAATGTCTGGCCATTGCCCGTGCTCAGGTCGAGAACGGAGCCCAGGTGGTAGATGTCAATTTCGACGAGGGTATGTTGGACGGTGTAGCGGCCATGACACGCTTCCTCAACTTGCTCAGCAGTGATCCCGATGTCAGCAAAGTGCCTCTCATGGTCGATTCCTCCAACTTTGCCGTCATTGAAGCTGGGTTGAAGTGTGCCCAGGGCAAGTGCATCGTCAACAGTATTTCGCTCAAGGCAGGAGAGGATGAGTTTATCCGCCAGGCCACCATTGTTCGCCGTTTTGGTGCCGCTGTCGTTGTCATGGCTTTCGACGAGCTCGGACAGGCCGATACCAAGGAGCGCAAGTTTGAGATTTGCCAGCGCTCATACCATATTCTTGTGGACCAGGTCGGATTCAACCCCAACGACATTATCTTTGATCCCAACATTCTCACCATCTGTACCGGTATGGAGGAGCACAACAACTACGGAGTCGAGTTTATTGAGGCCATTCGACTGATCAAGGCCAACTTGCCTGGAGCCAAGATCAGTGGAGGTGTTTCCAACTTGTCCTTCTCATTCCGAGGTATGGAAGTTATCCGTGAAGCCATGCACTCAGTCTTTTTGTACCACGCCATCAAGGCCGGTATGGACATGGGTATCGTCAACGCCGGTTTCTTGACTGTCTACGATGACATCCCCAAGGATTTGCTGCAGCTGTGCGAGGACGCCGTCTGGAACCGTGATCCCGAGGTCACAGACAAGCTTTTGGCCTATGCTCAGGCCAACGCCAAGGGTGCCAAGAAGGAGGCTGAGACTGAGGAGTGGCGCACTAAGCCTGTCGCTGAGCGTCTGTCGTATGCTCTGATCAAGGGTATTGTCAAGTATATTGTCGAGGATACTGAGGAGGCTCGCCAGGATCTGGAGAAATACCCCCGCCCCTTGAACGTCATCGAAGGACCTCTGATGAACGGTATGAGTATCGTCGGAGATCTCTTTGGAGCCGGAAAGATGTTCTTGCCCCAAGTCATCAAGTCGGCCCGTGTGATGAAGACTGCCGTCGCCCATTTGATTCCCTTCATGGAGATTGAGCGTCTCAAGAACATTGCCGAAAAGGGACTTGCTGACGACGACAACTGGTACTCTGGCACCGTGTTGATGGCGACCGTCAAGGGCGATGTGCACGATATTGGCAAGAACATTGTGGCTGTTGTTTTGGGATGCAACAACTACCGCGTCATCGACTTGGGCGTCATGACTCCCTGCGACAAGATTATTCAAACCGCCATCAAAGAGAAGGTCGATGTCATTGGACTCTCGGGACTCATCACTCCTTCTCTCGATGAGATGATCCACGTAGCCAAGGAAGCTGAGCGTGCTGGACTCAAGGTGCCTATTCTAATTGGAGGTGCTACAACTTCCAAGACTCACACCGCCGTCAAGGTCTCGCCTCGTTACTCTCAGCCCGCTATTCATGTTTTGGATGCTTCCAAGAGTGTGGTCGTCGTTTCAAGCTTGTTGGACGACAAGGTACGCGAGGACTTTATCGAGGATATCAACGAGGAGTACGAGGAGATTCGCGAGGATCACTACGAAGGACTCAAAGACCGTCGCTACTTGTCACTCGCCGCTGCCCGTGAGCAAAAGATGGTGCTGGACTGGCGTCAGGAGAAGATCGTCAAGCCTTCGTTCTTGGGTACCAAGGTCTTCAAGGACATTGACCTCAACACTGTCGTCAGCCATATCGACTGGAATCCATTCTTCCAGGTCTGGCAGCTCCGCGGCAAGTACCCCAACCGAGGATACCCCAAGATTTTCAACGACGAAACCGTCGGTGCTGAGGCCAAGAAGCTGCACGAGGAGGCCCTGGTGATGATGAAGAACATGATCAAGAAAAAGCAGCTGACTGCCACCGGAATTGTGGGCTTCTACCCCGCCAACAGTGTCGGTGACGACATTGAGATCTACGAGGACGACACACGCTCCAAGGTTGTGGCCAAGTTCCATGGACTCCGCCAACAGGCTGAGAAGGAGAAGGAGTCGACCGAGAAGTACATGTGTCTGTCCGACTTTGTGGCACCCAAGGATAGTGGCATTGCTGATTATTTGTCCATGTTTGCCGTCTCTGCTGGATTCGGATGCGACGAGCTGTGTGAAGAGTTCAAGAAGAACCACGACGACTACGGTTCGATCATGGCCAAATCTCTTGCAGATCGTCTTGCCGAGGCCTTTGCCGAGAAGTTGCACGAGGATATTCGCCGCGAGCACTGGGGATATGCGCCCGATGAGGCCATGGAAGTCTCGGACATGCTGTCGATCAAATACAAGGGTATCCGCCCTGCACCTGGTTACCCCTCGCAGCCAGATCACACCGAGAAGAAGACTATGTGGGATTTGGGTAACATTGAGGCACAGACTGGCATTTCTTTGACCGAGTCACTTGCCATGGAACCCGGTGCATCAGTCTCTGCAATTGTGTTTGGCCGTGGACAGTACTTTGCTGTGGGCAAGGTCTCAGAGGACCAGATCACGGACTATGCAGAGCGCAAGAAGATGGACAAGCGCGAGGTTGAGACATGGCTGGGATCGGTGCTTGCCTACGATAACGAGTAGAGGAAGGCAAACATAGAGAGAGAGAGAGAGAGACAACAGCCATACAATTCACCCCACCATGTAGATTATCATAAACAGCACTCAACAGCAAGTCCTCGTATGTGTCTGTCACTTGGTCCAATGATCTTGTCCTTGTAAAAGGTAACTCCAAACAAACATGGGTGGAACAACGCCCAAAACTCCAACTGCGCAGCGTCTCCCCTGGCAATATGCAATATGCGATTTGCGATTTGCGATAAGCGACTGCTTTCGTTGGGTGGTCCCTTTTTTGGATGTCCACAACCAACCAACGTCCACGAATAAACTATTTTTCTTTTTCACTCCCACACATTCATTCTCTTCACCCATCTTTCCTTCGTCCTTCGTTTTTCGTCTCCATTTCCGCTTTCTTCCTCCTCAGCGCACACACCCATCACCATCAAGACAACACACACGCACGCATACATCTGGGACAATTATGGCCGACCACACAAATCCCATGGACATGCCACCAGAGATCCTCCTCTACGTCGCTGCATACTTCACCCAGCAAGACCTCGCTACATGCACGTATGTCTCACGCCAGTGGCATCAAGTCTTCAACCCTTGCCTCTGGAAAAAGTTTCAAATATCTGACGACACCCTCCTCCGCACATCCCCCGACATCCTCTGCAAGCACGCCCCCCAAATCCGCAAACTCACCCTACGCACCACTGCCGACCTCGACCCTTTCCTCGAGCGCCTCACCAACCTGCGGATACTGATCGTCATTGGCGGCGACCAGTTCGGCAAACCCGAGTCCTGGCTCCAGCTCACGCAGCTTGTGGAACGGAACCCTCATATGGAGTGGATTATCCTGGGCATGAACCGCAAGATCGGCCCACCGGCCTCGTTTCTACGTGCGATCTCAGCCTCATGCCCAAACTTACGCCGGTACGAGTCGAGCCTGTGTCTGTACGAGGACCCCGACCAGATCGATGCCTTGTTGGGCATCTTTTCGCAGGTTGAGGAGGCCTGGACCCGGTACGAAACCTATGCAGTATCGTCCGTGGCGCGCACGTTCCACTTCCCGAAGCTGGCCGAGCTGGCGCTCAAGGACCCTCGAGGACTCTGCGCGAGCCGCCAGGTGGATATTATCTGCATGTGCCCGAACCTCAAGTTCTTGAAGTGGGCTGTCGGGAACGACACACCGATCCCTATCCAAGAGTTCTGTGAGCGGGTGCCTTTGGCATGTCCCAAACTGAAGAATCTGCACGTGGATGGCAGTGCAACGCTGCCGCGGGAGAGTGTCGGGTACATGCTGGATTCGCTCAAGGATATGCAGGAACTGATGTTGTTTAGGTGCGAGATTGGCGAGAGTATGTTCCGGTCATTGTCACGGCATTTCCACAGTTTGACTTTATTGGATCTGGCGGACTCGCAGACCAAGAGCAGCATGGCACAGCGGATCCTAGAGAACTGTCCGAACCTGAAGACGGTGAGTCTGGCGCTGCTGAGCATGCAGGAAGTGGTGAATGGGCTACCCTGGCGGGCGACAAGGGTGCAGCATCTGCAGGTGGATCTGGTCTCGCTTGAAGGGGCGTGCCGGATGGCAGCGGGCGGGAACAAGGACAGTCGCATGATTCCGTTGCAGCAGATCAGGATGTTTGAGCAGCTGGCGAAGCTAACAGAGTTGAAGCGTTTGACGATTGGGCGTGAGAAAAAGCTCAGGCGGCCGAGTCTGGAGTTCAGAGTGGAGCATGGGTTGATGCTGCTCAAGAGCCTGAAAAAGTTGAGGCACCTGTCGCTGGAGGGGACAGTCCAGGATATGACGGAGGAGGATGTGGACTGGTTGGGCCAAAATCTGAGACTGCATACGATTGATGGAAGGCTCTGCAGCACTGTCACAGAGCATGAGACATTGCGACAGAAGCTGTTGACAGAGTATCAAGTGGATGTGGCGGCACGCGAAGCCGTGATGGAGGAGCTGTCGATTCCTTCGGGAAGGTCGGGTCAGGACCCTACCCTGGATGACTTGTATGATGGAAAGGATTACGACGAGGAAGAGTACAGTGATGGCGACTATGACGACGACGAGGGGCAGATGGACTATGAGCAAGGAGCGGAGCCTGGTGTCGCGGGGTATCAGGACGAATACGACTATGCTGCTCAGGGCGGCGAGGAGTCTCAAGTCGTTCTTCAGAGTGGAGAACATCAAGAATTTTATCCGCACTCAGAGTCGGAGATCATTGTGGACGACGCCACTCTGCAAAATTAAAAATTTACTTTTTTTTGCTGTCAAGATCTGCTTTTTTGAGAGGAAAAGAGTTCCCGCATGGTATCAGGCATTTTCATGCTTTTCGATAGGGATCTGTCTCAAAGGACTGCAGGAGGATTTTTAATCACATATGGTATTCTGCGAGTCGTTTGCTTGCTTGTAGCGGCCGCCCATACCCCTCCCAAGAGCCACAGTTGATCTGCTATCATGACTTGGACGGAAGGACTCTAGTTTTGAGCGGAAGGACGACAGACTCTGGCGCAATGTCATGCTGTGACCTTTGTCATCGTCGACTTCATCGTCCTCTGGTATCTTGAGGTAAAACTCCCCCAGCATATTCTCCAGTCGCTTTAAACGCTCTTCAATCATGCGATGGGTTAGCTGTTGTTGCGGCTCCCCGGCTTTAACGTCTTCGACACCAGCGAACAAGGCTGAGGAAGGCGGTCGAACGGAGGAAGCTTTTTCTTTGAGCAGAGCGGGATCACTGTAGAATGAAGACAGGGAAGACTCGACGCTTGTGCTCGGGACAAGAGTTCCATGACAAGATAGATGCGCGTCTGCCTCGTCTAGATGTGGTTGCTGCTGGGGTAACGACCCGTATTTTTTGCGAATCCTGCGCCTGACTTTTTTGCTCATAAGGAGCGTAGCCACCACACCAAATGGATCCAGGCGCCTAGTTGAAAGAAAGGTGGATCAACGTGACGATGTTAGTGATCATGAGCATTCGCGCTACTCAAGTACTTTAAAGCAGATTGAGATCAAGAAAATGAACGCTTACGGCGCTCCAAGGAGGAAATATAAAATACCCCAGATAACTGAGAACGCGCCTCCCCAGTCTCCAAATGCAGACTGAACGGTCGTGAATCTATACAACAAAAGTAATGAGAGCGATGACGAGAGTGAGTGCGTTCACGGTTGTAATAAGTCAAAGCTATTGTTTGCGCTTCAAACACGGGGAGCAAGCAAGAAACATGAAAGAAATCAGTTTACAGGATCTGCTTTTGGTTGATTTCCTTTCTTGGAAATAAGACGGAGACAAGAGACGGCCCGGCGCCGAAAAAAGAAGATCCTTCAGTAGACAACGACAGCTTGGCCACTTTCTCAGTCACACCAAAGTATCCCCAAAATCCTTCGCGAAGAATGAGGGTCTCAATGTTGACAATCTGCACATTCAAATGTGTGTTGTTCTGCGGAAACCAGAATTGGTTGTACAAGTAATCGATCGAAGACTCCTGCGTGAAGTCTTGACTAGCGTTTTTACCTATACATGATATGGGACAGTCGAAAAAAAAAAGGAATGGTTGTCAATTGGGAGCAACAAAACGAGAGCGCGATGCCTTATCATAATCTTACTGTTCGGCGCAAAATAGAGGAACGAATAGCACTCCTATCACGCAATACATTACGAAGGACATCGTTAATAGCCACTCAACACATACGGTACACACGACGTTGCTCAATCTAGACAATATCCTCTTCATAATAAGGCACTGCTATACCCTGGGTGCATTTAAATCGGTAGGTGCCAGACTGAACCAGTACATGCCCTCCGCATTCTGGCTCACGTTCACAAATTCGCTGTTTGTGTGGAAGATGGTCGCCCATTGATGGTCGCCGCAAAGACAGTGGTACATCGGCACCGAACTATTCGCTAGTTCGAAGTCAGTAATGTTGATTGGATCGCCCATTTCGTCATACAGCGAGCTGTTATCAGCAATACGTGTGCCCGTTGATCAAAGTATCATGTCTGGGAAGGACATGATAGTTTTGACCTCCGGGGTTGCCTTCTCCGTGGTCTGCAGGAAAAATTCACGCGACTTGAGGTCCTGGATCTTGAAATAGGCGTAGACAGCAAGACCGATATCTTGAATCCAAATAAATAACGACGGGCTGTTGAGTAGCTTGGACTTGGATTTTTATGTACGACACGCAAACAAACAGATTGGTGACAAATGCATGGCAAGCCAAACAGACACAAGGCCAATGACACTTACTGCAAGAGATGAAAGCAAGCCACCATATGATTGTATACGTCACAGAATCGGAGGATCTTCGAATGCGGAAGAACATTTTTTTTGTGGTGTGCGGGTGGAGTAAGCTGAAGGGTGAACAGTGCAGGAAGAGGAAGGACAATGGGTTGGAGGAAAGTGAAATTCGCGAACAAATAAAATCAAGGTATCGGTATGAAATCCTTATTTATGCTCTCTTCAGCAGAGTGAAGGCAGAAAGCCCAGGCCTAACGACCCCCCCTTTCTTTCCTCAGCACTTGCCCACATCTGTTTTTATCGCTTCCATAATCCAAGAAATCATGTGCCTCATTTGTTTGGAAAGCGCACCGACCTGCAATCAATTGAGCGGATGGGTTGTTCGCATGCTACATGCACTGCCTCTTCTGGAGAAAAAGAACTCTGCGACACAGCCGCTGCTCATGTGGTACATATTTTGGAGCTGCAAAAAAGAAGACTATGCCTATGACACTAAAATATTCCGCGACACAAAGAAGTACGAATAGTCCGAGATATATGTGCTAATTGATTGGATATCTGGATGACTATAGCACTCGGGCAAGAATCATTTCGTCAATGGTCTTCGACAGCCGTTACTACCTCCACAGTATCCGCCAATGCGACTATGTACAACTCTTCTTCGGTTTCGATCACATCCACGGGTTGATTGTTCGTGGAGAAGATAATTAGCCAGGCATGAGATTTACACAGACCGCGGTACATACAAGAAATGGAAGCGTTTCTGACGAATCTGTCTTTGATATTCATGGGGACTCCGCTGCTTGCGACCAGTTGATCTTTACTCTTGTGGAACACATCATAATGTCAGGAAAGACATGATACTATTGAAGTAGGCACGCGGCACGTCGTTGGATTTTATGAGATAATCGCGAGAGGCAAGCTCGCCATATTTAACAAAAGCGAATATGGCGAGTCCAATGTCTAGTGAAGAAACGATCGAGACCGATGAGTGTATGAATTTCCCAAGTTATGAAAAGTGAACATTATGGAAATATAAGCAAAGATGGATACACTTACTACAGATGATGACGGCGATCCACCCTGTGTAAGCATACGCATACAAGTTGGAGGTTCTCCGAAAGCGGACAGGCATGTTTCGAGTTTAAAGAAGTATAAACGAGGAATGGAGGCTGTTGCAGGCGAGGCGGGACTGTTGAGAGAAGAGGATTATCAGAATAGAAGAAGAAAAAACGTTTAAAGAGAGAGTCCACTAGAGCAAGCAAACAACAAGGGCAACGGATGGTAGATGACTTCAGGTGGATACCGTAGACTACATATACATGTTGATTTTCTTCACATTGTCGAATGGTGCGAGGACTAAAATGCCAATGTCAACTGTAGGCGTTAATACAGCCGAATACGGCTAGAGTAAAGCGCGGTGGGAATGAGTACGTCGCTGAACTCAACGACGCTTTCGGAGAACAAATTGGGCGTTAAACATTTTGGACGCATGCAGAGCAAATAAACCAACTCCGTCAACCATTCGCCAACATGGGAGCGTTGCATCTCAAGACTCGAGACTACGTTGATATTTTGTCTTTGCCATCTCTCTCACTCTCACCTACATAAGACCTCCTCGTTGGGACTGCAGCAAAGACACAGTTCATAAGTACTTAGAAAACTCTACTTGTTATATCCATGCGGCGGTCAGGTTTCTGAGGAGGCGCCCGTGGTACAAAACGGCCGTAGTGGAACCTGGTCGTGAAAGGCATCTTGCGAATCCGCCGCCTGCTTGTATAGGCCGCTCGTGCTCCTACCCACGCCCGGGTTGGATCTGCGACCAAGATTCGGACCGAGTAACGATAGCTTGTACCGCAAGAATGGCATTATCTGCCGCCAAGTCTTGCGACGGCCCTATTTGTCTTTCTCTTTCTCTTTCTCTCGGTCCTCTTCGTCCTCGGTGTCCTCTGGCATCTTGAGGTAGAACTCACCTAGCATATGCTCCAGGCGCTTGACTCGGTTCTCGAGCATGCGCTGCGTCAGTGTGTGTGGAGCACATCATGATGTTTGGGAAGGGAATTTTCGTGTTGTTCCCGGGGATAACCTTCTCGGTCGTTTGAAGGAAGAAGGCTCGCGACAATAAGGTCGTTGACCTTGACATATGCATAGATGGCAAGACTGACATCTTGACGCACAAAAAGAAAGAGGAGTAAGATGGGATGAGTAGGTCAGTTGTGGCCCAGAAGGGACTGCAAATAAATGTGGATATGAGATATCGAAGCGTAGTCAATTACTACATGTAAAAAAGGCGAACCACCACACACAGGTGTAAGTTACCGAGTCGGACGTTCTTCGAACTCGAAAAACCATTTTGTTTTCCTGGTTTCTTTCCTGAAAAAAGAAAAAGAAGGGATGATCACAAAATATGAGAGGGAAAAAGACAGAATAGCTGGAATGAGAGAAGAGACGGGAAGTGTCGCTTTATGCGACGCAGCACATGGCGAAGACAGGGCGAAGACTTCTTTTTCGACAGGGCGAAGACTTCTTTTTCGACAGGGCGAAGACTTCTTTTTCGACAGGGCGAAGACTTCTTTTTCGACAGGGCGAGTTCTATTCTGCGGATGAAATATATGAGTGTCAAACAAAACAACACACTGCCTCTACAATAAGGAGGCAATCTCTTTTCTTCTTTTTTCAAGGCGTCTTCGACACAACGCCGAGGAGAAAGCGAAAATTAAGATTGTCCGGGTCATCCCATCTACTGTACTATTTAAACGCGCTACTCTACAGCATTGCCAACTACAGCCAGTACGTGAGGGAAGGTGAGATATCTTTTTTTAAGGCTCGCGTGGCATCGATTTCTGATCAAACGCGCGCAGGGGGACCTGGTCATGGTATGGATCGTGACCACCGAGTGAGGGACCGTAATAACTGCTGCTGTCACCGATAGTCGTATGATCCTGGCGTCTGTGACCCCGAAGCCCGTCCCAGAGCCGTCCCATCGCACTCTGCGATGCCTTCTCAGCCTCCATCTCGTCCTCGATGGTAGGCATCTCTAAGTAGTACTCGCTCAACATGCGTTCCAGCCTCCGGAACCGTGAGTCCATCATACGCTGGACCTGCTGATGCTGCTGTTGGGTCAGCTGCTCTCCCGGTTTAAAATACTCGGACCCAGGCGACATCAACGACGCTGGTGAATGCTGGCCCGGGCGAGTGGGCGACATTGGGTGATTGTACAAGGTTGGGTCGCTGCCGTAGGAGGTAATGGAAGAAAATGTGCTGGAAGTGGACATTCTGGGCCGGTTTGGACTACTGTCTGGCTCAGTTTGAGGAGGAGACTGTTGAGGCAAGGGTCCATATGCCTTCAAGATCCTGCGCTTGGTCTTGTTGCTCATAAAGAACATGGCTACTAAACCGAATGGATCCAGGCGTCTATGTTGGTATAAAACGATTTTTTTTTTGTCATTAAGAACGTGCTTCTCATCAATGGATGAAACTAGCGAGATGAGGAAGAAGCACTTACGGCGATCCAAAGAAGACGTAAAAGACACCCCAGACGACCGAGAACCAACCTCCCCATTCTGCAAATGCCGATGGAATCGAAGTGAGGCTAAAGTCGGGTGTGAGATTGAAGATGTGAATAGAGTAAGGTAATGTTAGTCTTGTACAACGCCTTTGCCTTAGCATTAGATGCCCACAAAAATAAAATGTCGCCGTTAGACCACTTTACGGGATCTGTTTCCGATGAATCTCTTTCTTGGGCAAGTAAATCTCAATTTGCGACCCTCCACTATGGAAGAACGACGAACCAATGGCTGAGACAGTGTGCTTTGGCTCCTTTTCGGTTTCGCCAAACAAGCCCCAAAAATCGTTGCGAAGTACAAGGGTCTGGACGTTGGCGACTTGGATCTCCAGAGTAGTGAAATTTTGCGAGATTGAGAAGTGGTTGTCCCAGAGGTCGTTCCAGACTTCATGGGGAACCTCTTTTCCCGTCAGGAAAGGATTGTTGTCTAGTTTTCAGTTGACAATTTTTATGGGATGTTAGCGACAGATAGGTATTGCATCATGACAAGGCAGAAACGGGTATGAAGGTAATGCAGTTCAGAAATAACGTGAACTCTTACAGTTAGGTGCGATATAAAACCATGAGAAGTATTCCTAACAGGCAAAAGAAGAAGAATAAATAGCGTATGAGTTTCCATTTGAACGATAGCTGAGCATCACCCCATGATGTGTGATAATGAAAATTTACCGTTGTCACATTCGGAAGGGGCGCCAAACTAATGACGAAGATACTATCCTCATTCTGGGTCATGTTCACTAGCTCATTTTTGGTCGAAATGATGGACAACCAAATGTGATCGTTACAGAGGTCGCGATACATCTGCTGGGTCGCATTCTGCACGGGAATATGTGTGTATGAGATTTCATTGCCATGGATGTCGACGAGCGAACTGGCGCTATTGAGCGTTGTGCCTGTGGAGCACATCATGATGTCTGGGAAGGACATGGTGTTGTTGAAATAGGAGCGCGGCATCTCGGTGACCTGTAGGAAGAAGTCGCGTGAGAGAATGTCTCTGACCTTAGTGTAGCCGTAGTAGATCAGACCGGCATCTTTGGAAGATAGAAGTGATAATTGGGTGGGTATGGTGCCATGGAGGGAATGACATTAATACCTCGGTCGCATAACAAACAACACAAGGAAAGGTGGACTTACTGCAGATAAAAAATGCGAACCACCATATGCATGCATAGGCGACAGAGTCTGAAGTTCGTCTGAAACGCATGTCAGATCCAATTAACCGGGGAAAGTGAGAGTGGGGATGTACCTTTTGAAGGAGTGAAAAGAAGAAAAAGTGGAAAGAAATTGTCCGCCAACAAAATAGAAACAAGAGAGAAAAAAAAAAGCGGCGCGATCATGTTGCCTTTATTTTTGCACTTAGCCCTGGTATATGCATGTCCTCAGTCTTTGTGACAAATCTCGTATTTGCATCGCCACACGGCTCACGCCCAGCGGCGAAGAAGAGAAGCGATGCGAGATGAACAATGTTTGCTCACAGCAACGAAAAAGAAAACCTTGTTATTCTTTCGGACCAATTGGCTCACTATCGTCACTCAAGCAAGGCCTTTGACTACAGACATTGTTTTTCTCTCGCTAAAATCGGTGCGCGCGCAAACAAATGAGAATCCCGAGGAGAACTCGGTTTACTTTTAAAAAAAAAAAAAAGCGGGCGAAAATTAAGAAACGTGGCTGTTGCTCCATTCCTAATGATTTTGAGAGAGAGAAACCTTGACTAATTATTCGCTGTACCTCGTCGAAACATGGGTCATCCTATGCTCGTGACTTCTTGCACTTTTCTTTTTGGCTGCTGTGTACATGCACGATAGAACAAGGGCAAAATGTGAATTGGGCAAAGCAATCCAAAGAGTACTTTTAGATCGAATGCATCGAAACCAAGCGATTTGAACAAAAAAGCTTTAATTTCAGAGTTTGAGGGATCCAGGCTTCATTTCTCGCGTGCCATAGTCCTGGGGTCATATCCCCGGAGTGGGATCTGGTCGTGGTACGGATCACCCCCTAGATCCGCACCAAAATATTCATCTCCATTCTTATCACTCTCTACGGAACTCAGGCTACGCCGTCCACGCCAAAACCACCCTCGCTTCTCTCCTTCCTCCTTGTCCTGCAGATCGTCCGTCCGAATATTCAGATAGAACTCGCTCAGCCTCCGCTCCAATCTTCGGAAACGCTGGCCCATCATGGGCTGTGTGTGGTAGTGACTGTGCTGTTGCACAGAGATCTTGGAGTAGTCACCAGGTGATGTAGGTGAGAACTGCGAGCTGCTTATCGAGTAAGTAGGCGACATTTTGTTGTAGAGGGTCGGATCGCTTGCAAACGAGGATATGGAGGTCGCAGTGCTGGTGGTAGACATCCTGTGCTGGAAAGGATCGTCTGGTCCGTCTGGGCGAATAGGTTGCTGTGGCAACGGTCCGTAGGCCTTCAGGATTTTCTCTTGGCCTTGTTAGTCATGAACAATAGTGCCACTAGGCCAAACGGATCCAGGCGTCTATACACTACATTAGATGGTAGTTTCCCAAAAATGACGAGGCTTGTGTTTGCTTGATGCTAAGCGATAAGTACAGCAATTGTAACAAGATTACTCACGGAGATCCATACAAGATGTAAAAGAGGCTCCAGACGACGGAGAACCAACCTCCCCAGTCCGCAAATGCTGATGGGATGGACGTCAGTCTAGTAGAAATGCGCGAAATACCGATAGTGTACACGAGTCGACAAAATGTTAGTTCATCCACGAGCAGGTGGCGTAACGATCACATGGACAAAAAAGAATAAAGCGATGTTGGTTACAGGATCTGCCTCTGAACTATCTCTTCCTTGGGGAAGAAGATCTGGATCCTAGATTGTCCTGAATAGTAGGCTGAAGTATTCTCGGTGTGGACCGAGCGCTGGGGCACTTTATACAGGGAGCCAAAGTACTCCCAAAAGTCGCTTCGTAGAGCATACGTTTCGACGTTGACAGCCTGGACAGTCATCAAGGTATTGTCCTGGGTGATCAAGATCTGGTTGTCGAAATAATCATACCAGACATTGTGCGGGACATCATAGCCTATTCGAAACGGGATATTGTCTTTATAGAGAAAAATGTGGGCGATTGTTTTTTTGTATTGATGAGATACAGACCACAAAGACATGAGATGTGTTAGTCCTCATGCAACAAGGACCAGAGAAAAGTAGTCAGGAATGGGATGCATAGCACTTACAGTTTGGCACAAAGAAGAGCTAAGCGATCCACAGCTGAAATATAGAAATGTATATGTAACGTTTGAGTGTGCGCAGTCAATGGACTCCCAATTTCTTACTTCCCAAGAATCATGTCAAAAATACTATTACCGTCGCAGTATGGAGAGTCAGCTCTAATCAAAAGATTCCGTTTTCGTTTTGAGTCACATTCACGAGTCGCTCTTGGGTAGAGAAGATGGTCAGCCAATTGTGTGTGTTGCAAAGGTCGTGGTAGATGGGCAGGATAGCGTTGGTGACGTTGATGTCATTGATCGTCATGTTCTTGCCAGCGACATCGTTGAAGGAACTGATGAGGGAGATTTTGGTGCTGGTGGAGCACATCAAGATGTCTGGAAGGCGTTATGGAAATGGGAGCGTGGCAGTTCTGTGGTCTGCAAGAAGAAATCGCCCGAAAGAATGTTGTTGTTGACTTTGGTGTAGCCGTAGAAGATCAGTGCGGCATCTATAAAAATCGAGTGCAAAAGAACATTAATGAGGGTAGCATCTTGGAGACAATGGAAAAAAATATTGCCCGACAACGAGTACAAAGACAAGCACTTTCTGGAAAACAGAAATGTGGCCCACCAGATGCATGCATATGCAACAGAGTTAGACGTTCTTCGAAAGCGGACCTGCATTATTATGTTTTGCGCCAGCTCAAAGAAGAATGGTACGAAGAAAGAGGGGAGGAAATGCAGTGAGGCTGAAGGAGTCGGGCGACATGAGATGAAGACAGTTTTTATGTTCGATCCTGCTTGCTGCAGGGCGAAGACAGGGAGACCACCGGGCACAGATCATTCAATTATTTTTGTGTTTCTTGGCCACATTGTGCTTTGTTCTTTGAGCTTTGTTGCTTTGCCAGTTCACTCTCGAATAATAATGATGTTTTTATTGCTGTAAGTCGATCACTTGAGCCATTGTTTTTTTTTACCTGCATGCACCACTTGGCGAGATGACAGAGACAAGAGATCCCCAGAGGCTTGTTATGTTGTTGCGAACCATAATCAAATCATTTTTGCATTCGCCCGTCCTCGCCCCCACTCCCCTCCCCATCTCAAACCTTGTTTTCTTCGAAACAGGCACCACGTCGACGTCAACGGTGAGGCAGTTGTCGTCAGTGCTTCAACCAACAGTCGATTTGGGCGATGCCACTCCTTCGCGGTAAACCCACTTCGAAATAAAATGATTTAATGATAGTGATGTGCGGTGGTTGGAGGAGAAGGAGCTCCGTGCATACCCAACTTTTTCTTTGCAAATTTACCTCGCCTTCCCGTTGGGGAGGGCAGGGCAGTTTTCGTAAGTGAAAACTAAATCCCCCTCTCTATCCTTGAAGTTCTGCTTGTTTGTGCTGAGGAAGGCCTAGGACAGAAAAAAATCCAAGAGAGAACACAAATCAGGGGAGGGACACTGCCCCCATTTGGGGCCAGGAATGAGATGGATCAGGGGACACGTTAAGAAATCAAGGATGCCAAAAAGTTTAAGGGCGAGTAGAGAAAGGATGAGGAAAAACTTTGGGATACTGGAGACGTGAGGGCCGAAAAGAGAAAGGGATGCAGAAAATGATACATATCACCTTTAGTGGTCAACGTTATCTCCCACGAGTGCCCATCCCCGCACGTACAAGCAAGTAAATTTATTATACCCCTTAAGACTGCGAGAGGCAAGGATAAAAAAGAGAGATGTTGTTCTTACGAACAAATCTATAGAACGATGGGCTTAATTTCAGCAGATCGTAGCAAAAAGGTTACTCTACTGCTTACAATACCCTGTTTAATTAGCAATGGATTTATTCCCTTAATATTTTGAAATTAACGTCAGTGGGAGCATCACAAAGCCTTTCCGCTCTGCAATACCACCCCTCATTAGCATGATTCGTGAGAAGCCGAAGCGTCTTTTCGTATTCAACTAAAATTCGAAAGGTGGTAATCGTTGTATTCCAGCACAATTACATATTTCGCCAGGGATGCTACACGCAGTCCACCTAATCCACCAAGTCCTTAAGTCTACCAGTCCATCTATCTAACTAGTCCACGCAGTCTACCTAATCTATGCATAACTACTCTGCCCACTGTTAGCATCTATTTTTACACATAGCCCCACATGTCCTTCCGCCGTTGTAACCAAGCGAGTTTTTTGTCATCCCAAGCCAAAGATATATGCGCTTTCGCATTTCCAGCGAGCACAGCTGCACAAAAGACCATCATGTTTGAGGTTCAATCCCTACTTGAACTACACTACTAGCATAATGTGATTTTCAGCATCCCTTTTTACCTAGCATCCTTATATCTTCACCGCATCCCTCTATGTTCTGCATCTCTGTGTGCCTTCAGATGTTGATTTTTATGTGCTCCATTGGTGTTTTGCCTTGGTGCTGTCCCTTGATGTCGTCCACTGATGCTGTCCATTGATGTCGCCCCTTGATGTTGTCCCTTGGCGTTGTCTTTGGTGCTTTCTCTAGTGTTGCCCCTTGGAAGCTGTCCCATAGCGTTGTCTTCGGTGCTTTCTCTAGTGTTGCCCCTTGGGAGCTGTCCCTTAGCGTTGTCTTTG
>KN042427.1:1004060-1054815 GCA_000739165.1 Podila verticillata NRRL 6337 | reverse complement strand
GTTGGTAGAAGTTGGAGACAAGGGACTCGACGTTCATTGTAAGGAACCAGTCACCAAAAGAATGGTTATTTTAGTTTCAAGAACCCAAAGACCAAAGAAATTTCAAGAATGGGGACATCAGTGCCTTTTATATTTTTGTTATTACTCCCAGGAGCAGACACCGGATAGAAGAAAGTACTCTGACCTTCCTGAATCCGTGTTCTCTTGCACTTCATTTTGTTTCTTTCGCACTTTGGTGGATGTGTTCCTGGCATCAAAACAAAGAGTCAAGGGACGAAAGTGATCCGACTTTGGGATGAAAAAAAGAGCGCACAAAAGTGAAGGACGGTAGAGGTCATGATGCTTGCTTTTGTCTCTTTCTTCGATCCTTGGAACTTCCACCTGAACAAAACACTCTTAGATACCCTCTGCATTTTGGTGAGAGTGTCCCTGGCTCCAAAGAAACAAGAATCAGAGGCCAGGTGGAGACCAATATGCAAACTGACCCGTCGTCCCCCTGTCGCTTTTTTAGCACAGTATGACTCAATCAAGTCATGTTTCTTCTTACTAAAGGGTCGCAGTCTCTAGACCTCATCTGCTCTGGTTCACACGATTTCTGAACGCATATTTATGAGCAAAGAGAGAGAGAGAGAGAGAGAGAGAGAGAGAGAGAGAGAGAGAGAGAGACCTACGGTCCTTGAGGCAATGCGCTACGTGAAGTGCCCCCTCATGAACGATATTTGCATTCGAAAAATTCGGGGAAGCAATTAGTTATTCACGGTTTATGTCTTTACTTTCAAGTGCAAGGAAACCTTGTAGAACAAAAAAATGTTGGCGCGTGAGGTCTACTTCAACGCCCTCCATTTATTTATTTTTCGGCTTCTCACTTCTTCTTGTCCTTATCCTTCTCTGCAAACATGCCCGTCTCGACACCGACGGTGCGGAAAAGGAAACTCCAAAACGTCTCCTGCTTCACCTCGTGCTTGCCCAGGTACTTGTCCCGCACCGGCGGCAGGAACAGCCCCTCCTCCTCGGCCTGTTCCTTGCTCACCACCATATCCACCAGCCGCGCACTCGTGTCCCGGATCGGGACCGGGGTCTCTCCATCCTCTCCTCCTTCCTCTGAGGACAGCTCATGGCCCCACCATGCCGCTGCGCGCACTTCATCGTTTTGGTTTAAGAGCCCATAGTCCGCGTAGCCGCCCCGGCCCTGCGGTGACCGCACGTATCCTTCTCCTCCTCCACTACCTCCTCCTCTTCTTCCAGGCTCTATCCCTCCTCCAGCTTGACTTCCCTGTCGTCTCAGGAATCGCTGCGGGTGCCACTGTGTCCGCATCAGCTGCTCCTCCAGGCTCCACTTGTGCACCCGAGAGTGGCGCGCATCCTGGGCGTGAGCTTGTCCTGGCTGGGCCCAGAACATGCGCGGGTCGCCCACTAGGTCGGTCCCGCACCAGGGTGCAACATCCAGCGAGTTCAGGTCCAAGGCCTCGTCGAGGTTGTTGTGGAACTGGATCGGCACAAAGGACTCGAGCCAGGAGGTGTGGGGGAGGTTGTGCGGGTAGCTAGCCTCAGAGGGCGGGCGGCTGTTGGCAATGCGGCGGGGGATCGCTTCTTGTGCGGTTGCTGGGGGGTTGTAGATGTGGATGTTGTGTGATGGTGTCATGCTCTCGAGCCACTTGTCTGGAAGGAGAGAGGTTACGGAGGGGGAAGCGGGTGTTGTTGGTGTCATGCGGTGAGTGGATGGAGGTTGGAGGTGAGATGCACTTCCCTCGAGGCACTTTTGGGCTTGTTGGGCTGGAGGGCTGGGAGGGTAGTTGAAGTGAGTGTCAGAGGTTCTCGTGGGAGATTGCTGACGCTGCGGCTGCGTGCGGATGTCGCGAGACGGTGGGTAGAGAATAGAAAGTGATGGACCACGGTACTGATGAGGAGGCGATCCGTGGGTGTTATTTGTATCGCTGCCTCTGAAAGCAATGGACTCGACGACAGACACGCTTCGCGTGTCCTGTGCGCCTGAACTGTTGTGACAAGTGTTGTTGTTGCTGTGTTTGTTCTCGCCCACACGGCCCATGTCATGGTGCTCCTGACGTGACTGGTACTCAGAAGGCCGTGCTATAATTTTGGGATAAGAATCTCTGGAAGAGGTAGTGGGGGCGATGGGTGTGGGTGTGGGTGTGGGCGTCGATGGCTGGTTGGACTCAGCACAACCGTCACAGCATGGGTCTTCGTAGCATCTTTTCAGAAGGCCCATGTCGCCCTTCTCCAAAGGCTCTTTTGAATCTGAGGTGCAGTAGTGTTTGTCCTTGACCCAGAATTCTGTGTGAACTGGATCTTCGCTGACAAAACAAGTCAGTCGAGGGTGCCACAGGTTGGAAAGCTCGACAGCCTTTGCGTCATCAGAGCTATTGGCCTTGGAGTGGTTGGTCTTGAAGGGATTCGAAGAGCTCGCATCGTGGGAGCTGGGGGCTCGGCGCTTGTGAGAGTTCCCCTCCATTATGTTCTTGTTTTTCCCTGAAAGGTGAGAGGAAAGTTGAAAAGAAAAGACAAAAGAACACCTGAAGCAGGAAAATGCCACGTCGGTGACCATCAATGATCTCACTATGAGCGCTGTATTAAGGGTGTATTAAGGGGTACTAGATATGCTAAATAAGATGCTTTTTTGGGAATAGAATGCGACGGGAGATAAAAAAAATAGATGGAGTATGTGTCTACGCGCGTCGCTGAGGCAGGGCAGCAAACACCACCATGACAACAGTCGACCAGAACACACAATAGGTCAGCACCCAGTAGGCTCGGCGACGATGGCGTACTCGGATCGAAGGCTCCAGAATCCTGCGAAGTCGAAACACATGTTTGTCCTCAGACCTAACGAAACCACAAAAAAAAAGGTCAGTATTCCATGTCAAAATGGCCATCCATCCGAGTACGATGTTAAAAGAGCAGTACTTACATTTTACCAAGGATGCCAAGGATCGGTGAGAATCCAGAGAGTCCTGTCGAGAGACACACAGATCCAGTCCATCCACCAGCCGTGCCCACCACCCACACCCACGGCGAGCGCCATCCACCCAGACCAAGCAGCACCAGTGTCAGTTGGATCCCCAAGACCACGAGCCAAACACTGACTCCGATCCAAACCATGCCCTTGCGCTTGATTTGGTTGTTGGGATGGTGCTTGTTGAGCAGACCCAGGTTCTGGTGCTCGACGTACTTGAGGAACATGGGGTAGTAGTGGTCCTCGAGCACCACGTCCATCACAAATCCTTTCGCAGGACCGAACAGGTGAGGCGCCTCGGTGCGCCCCTCTTCCTGAACTTGTGTGTGGATCCGTTGACGGCACTCCAGCGGCAGATAGAACGCTGCTGCTGCTGCAGACGCTGCCACGGCGGCTGGTGAGGACACGGATGGGTGGTTCTCAAGATTCGCGATAGGACCCGACGAAGGGGTAAGTGAATCGGAAGGTGACAACGAGATAGTTTGGTGGGTCACAGCTGCAGAAGACGCGGGCGAGAGTCCCTGCTGAACAGTGCCATGGTTCGTGGAGAAGACCTGTGGTGGCGCAAGACCAGCTTGAGGTGCAAAGGATCCTTCCAGTGAACGAGAAATACCGGGGTCAGTCCAGGACCGTGAGAATGGCAGATCCTGTGGTAAAGCAACGCCTGGTACAGCAAGCGTTCCTTGTGGCTGTTTCTTCTTCTCCTCGTCCGATCCTGGGGATGATTGCGTGGCAATGATGGACGGGATGTTGAACCTGAAGTCCATGGGTAATCCTCCTGCGCGAGGGGTTGTCGGAGTGACTTTGATTGTATCCAGACTGGAAGAAGAGCTCGAGTCGGAACGGCCCTTAGTCAATAGTGAAGACAGGTGCAAGCCGACTTTGAAGGCTGCGCGAGAGGCGACGGTTGCAGCTTTTCCGGTCCTGGATCGAACGCCCCGAATAGCTCCAGGGCGGCGATAAGGAAATGACCGAGAGGACGACATTATGACTGGATTCGGCAGGATTGTGACTAAGCGAAAGAAGCAATAAGGCAATGGTGAGCAATTTTTCGCCCAAATAATTTCATCCGCATGGTGTAGCAACGTACCTCCTTTCTCAAGGTCACGCTTGGTGATGCGGTCCCATGACGATGAAAGTGAAGACGCACTAGAGCTACGACGAGCACGCTTGATGCCTCCAAGGATTTCAGACGAGACATCATCTTTAGGTGATCCAGTAGCGGTTGGAGTCTCGACACTTGCTGCAATAGCCTGCTGAAGATCACTGCTTCGCGAAATTGCAGCATAGCCACCTCTTTGGCTCTGGTTGGACTCAGCTGTGCCTGGTGGAGGTGGTGGAGACAAGGGCATCGATCGATCGATCACGACCACAACACTCTCATCCTGGTTCTCCTTGGGGATTTCAGCTTGCTTCTGTATGGCGACTGGCTTGGGGCGTGGGATCTCGATCTCTGACTCACTTTCTTCATCCTCATCGTCGCTGTCTTCGTCTTCCTCGCTATCATACTCGCTATCATCGTCCTCGTCAGTCTCATCCAATACGGTGGCCTCCTCGACAGTCGTGGTATTGATCGTCAAAGTCGGAAGCTCCACAACCGTGGTTTCCGTGCGCATGAGCCTGGTCAGGAAGGGCGAGAGGACAGCGCTGAGTCCAGTTCCGGTTCTCTTGCGTACCTTGGGGCTGATAGGACTGGTGGGTATAGATGCCTTGTCTCCTCGTCGGCTCTTTTCGTTATCGCTATCCATGTCCTCCTGGCCACTATGGTCTTCGCCATCGGAATCGTGTCCAGCACTGATTTTTTCGTTGGATCCTGACTTGTGAATGTTAATGCTCAGTCCTTTTTGGTGTCCTCCTTCGTTTCCTTTTGGCTGAGACTCTTCGTCGCCTGCAGCACTGCTTGGACCACTGTGCTCGTCCCTGATCGATCCTGGTGCTGTCGAGGCACCAGATACGCCTCGGATCGGAACTCTTCGTCCAGATAATCGGCGCGATCGTCTGGCTTCGCGACTGCGGCCCTTCCAGTTCTCGTTCCACTGTGCAATCACTTCTTCAGCGTATCCGTCCAAACCTGGAACGACCGGTATTTCCAGACTATTCCTGTTCGTTTTGATGCGTGGTTGGCCCTCCCGAGAGGCCTCTTCTTCGGCAGCCATAGAAGCAGTCCGGAGTTGAATTAAGTACTTGCGATAGATCCTCAGAGCAGACTCTTGCAGATCCTCAAGACCGATCGCACGGAAGCTTTGAACTAACAGTCCACGCTCCTGTCCATTGCTGAAGATGCTGGGCGTGTATCCACTCTCTCCCGAGCGGCGGACGATATTGACAGGCGATTGCAGCGGTCCTACACCGCTTCCAAACCTGGCGACTGATGAACGACGATCGAAGGACATTGGCTCCGGTGCTTCTTCTTGTCCAGTTGGTTCATGGTCTCCTTCTCCCGTCTGTGCCGGTGGCTGAGGCGGTGAATGTTGGGTGTATTGCTGATAGTTGAACTGCTGTGAAGACGTGCGACGAATCCCGTTTCCAAAGTAGTCTTCCGAACCAGAGGGGCGAGTTCGCGAGTTCCTAGAGTTGGATCGGGCCATGACATCAACCGATCCTCGGCCTCGCATCATCAGGTTGTAGGCATTGGGCGATGGGTGTGAGCCAAGTGGGAGGTTTGGTCCAATTTGTCCATTGCTGACGTTGTTCTGTTGGTAGCGCAAAGACGTGACGCCAGTGCCAGGTAGCGGGCGGTAAAAGTCGAAGGAGCCACGGCGAACATCCTCGCGGCTCTGGTTGTAAGATCCCAATGAATTCCTCTGTGCCCGCATGGCCACTGCCGCAACAGCTGCGTCCTGCTCTGAAATGTTGGCGTCTTCGAGGGATGGGCGGGGCATTTCTCCTGATTCTCTGCGACCTCCGCCTAGCATGCGGTTGTATGCTCCAGAGGTGTACTGATTAATACTGTTGCCAGAGTGGGATGGTGGCATGGGCGGAAAGGGAGATGAAGAGTCCTGGACACCGTATCGACGATTTTCCTGTGGGAACGACAGATGATCATTCAGTGGAAGCTGTAGACTTGAACGGCTGGCCTGATACATGTTGGAGCTCTCTCCAGGTCCAACGCCAATGCCGGCTCCTGAGGTGTGATATCCTGCGTCGGGTGTGAGTCTTCCTGCTTCCATGGCAGCTGCAAGGGTTATTCGCCGTCTGTCCCTGGCGAGTGCTCGCTCTTCCAGCTGTTGCTCACGTTTCTGTCTCCGCTCCGACATATCAAATGTCCTGCACAGTTGTTCGTGAGCAGTGACATCCTATACCGAGATCAAGTAGAATCGACATGTGAAAAGCGAACAAGAAGGTTAGTACAAACAACAACAAATAATTCTTGTGCCAACATACCAAAGAAGAACCCACTTACGGCCCAAAAGTTGAGGTATTCCACTGCGCGTTGGCTTCTCAGAAACTCTTCAAAGTCCTCGTATCTGAGAGGGTATCTTGTCTTCTTATCCAGAACTTGGGCAAGACTCGGTAGCGAGAGATCCGGGACTGGTGGGGAGTACATCCCCTGGTTCACATACGCCAGATGGGGGTCGTCGTGACGAGGCTTCCGTGTCCGCTTTTGTCCTTTACGCTTCCGCTTCCCGTCCTTGCCCTTGCGTGCCTTCTTTTTCTTGGGTGAAGCGTCCTCTCCATGGTCGTTGTTACTACTAATGCGATGAGGGTTGTTTTGGAGATACTGGCTTCCATTGTTGGAACTGGAGCTTTCCTGGCGGATCAAGGACAATGACGGGCGCCAGCGCGACGTACTTTTGCGTGGCTCTCTCTGTTTCTCTTCATCCGATAGATCGTGCAGAACTTCCTTTTGTCGCCGTGAAGAAGATGAATCTTGACTGCTCCGTCTAACAACATCCGAATCTTGACTTGATCGCTTCTCCTTCTCCTGTTGCAGTTGTTGTTGTTGGTGCAGCTGGTGTTGGTGTCGGAGTACCTCATCGCCAAAACTGAGCCTGCTCGTCTTTTCTTTGAGTCGGCTGAGGATGCCTTTACTGCTCGGATTGCGTTTCGCCTCTGGCCGTCGCCTCCGAGATTGTGTGGGATCATCCTGCTCATCATCCGAATCGTCCCCTGACTCGTTCGAGTCTGTGCACGGCGTCGGTGACTTTCGGATACTGTCCCATGAGTCTTGGTGCTCCTGCTGCAGTGGTGATCCGGGGCGAGGGTGAGTGTAGTCGTAAGAAGGTCGATGGAAGTATGAGGAAGGGTGGTGGAGGTTGTTGTACAGTTGCGGTGAAGGTGAGCGTGCCCGTGGAGTGAGCGAGAAGGCAAGTCTGGAGGGACCGGGCGAGGAGGGCCGAGGAGGAACTTGGGAATAGTAGGCGTACGAGTCCTGTGGATTCTGTGGGTATTCTTGCTCAACAAGAGCGCTATTGCTATTATGACTATTAGGTGGATATGTGTTGTGGGGATGGTGATGGTGATTGTTATGTATGATAGATGAGGGTGAAGGTGAAATTGGCCGAGGTCCTGGTGAGGATGGTCGAGAGTAACCGATGTCGCCCGGTAAAGAAGACGAAGGAGACCCAAACGCGGCCAAGGATCCAGCACTTGGGTTGTTGTAGTATGGGTGGTAGAGGTGTCTGCCCGGGGACGCTGTGCGGCTGTAGGCCGAGGGGACAGCGATGGCGACCTGGGATGCGGACGAATGTGGCCGAGGGACCTGGGCCTCCTCGGCCGGGGTCAGGGCAATCCTGGGCATGCCCTGGAACGCAGCCCCGTCCATGTGAAGATGGTAGGATGTGAAGTGAGCTGTGCGAGCGAGAGTGTCAGCGAGAAGGGTGTTGTAGTGAGGATAATCAGGCACAAGGTTTCTATTGGCGGTGTTCCACGAATCTCATTGCTGAAGTGATGAGGTAGGGTGAGGGTATAGGGAGGAGTGGTGCTCTGTATTGTTGTTGTCCTCTGTCGTTTGTTGGCTTAGTGTGAATGAGGAGACTGACCGTTGAGTGGGGGGGGGTGAAGGAGTGGGTGATGATGATGAAGAGGAGGAAGGGAAGGATAGAATGGAATGAAGTGGGCTGATGAGCAACAAGTGTCTGGTGGGTTGGATTCGAATAATAAAAAAAGTAGGGGAGAGGGTGAGACCCATGCAGATGAAACGAAGGGAAGCAAGCAAGGGATGCAAGAGCGAATGAATAACGGTGAGTGCGATGGGGGTTGTGCTGATGGGATGGGAGAGGATGGTATGAGATGAATGGAGGGAAAACACAAAACATAAACATACAGACAGACACCATAGACGTGGGCAGCACCTCTCCTTCGATTCCATGGGTAGCACCCATAAATACATCGCACATCGAAGTAAGAAAAATGAGAGCCGTTTCTTTGGTTGCGTGTGTGGGTTGTCGACTTGTCGCTGCCTCAATGGGCCATATAATAAACGCTCGCATACTCGGATGGGAGCGATGTGTATGTTGATGGGACCAAGTATCTACTTTATCCTTGCACTTTGTTCGGGCAGCATGATGACGGGGGCAGGCCGTGCTGGTGTGTGCACTGCACAGATGTCGTCTGTCTCCTGGAAATAAAAAAGGGAACAGCAATAGGAACTGCCTGCATGCTGCTGTTGTAGTCGTTGTGCCTGCACAATGTGCAGTACTCGTCCGCCTCGTTCATGGCGAAGGTGGTGTTGAGAGTGGGCATGTCCGGTGTCAGCATTGGTGGGGATGGTGTGTTGTGCAAGAGAGTGGTGTGGTGGTCATGCCCTGCATCCTCTCTTTGGTGGACTCCTTTTTGTCTGCTCTCACTTTGATTTTGATTAGGTTTGTGATTTGTGCACAAGAACAGAGAAATGAAAATGCTCTCACGCTTTTTTAGTGTGTTGCATTTTTGTTGTTTTGTTTTTGGATGGATGCATCTCGTCCGTATCCCAGCCGGGTTGCGCGTCTTTGTTTGTCGCGTGTCAAACGGGCATCTGGGGGACGGAGCTGGGTAAAGTGCCAGTTCCTAAAGCCCATGCCCCTGGTTATAGACAAGATACCACACTGAACATCTTATAAGCAATGAACATATATGTCAGCGCACCAAAAAAGGCCAAAAAAAAAAAAAAAAAAAAAAAAAAAAAAAAAAACAACGTGCTCTGAATGGCAGATGATTACCCCTATGCAATCAGTTACCTATGGACATATCTATCGGTCAGGTCCATGCGATCAGGATGTCCATCCCTTGTCCCTTTCATGTCATGCCGTATACTTTCGCACTTCACATGTGCTAATGCAGAGGTGAAGGTCGATCTCCAGCTCAGCCCGCAGTCTCGTTCCACTCTGGCCAATGAGATGGAGCGGAAGCGTACTCAAAAAGAAATTGCGTTCAGAGTCAACAAAACACTGCCTCTTGGGTTAGCATGGCTGTTCCATGGTAGTCTGGGTGGTTGTCGTTCTTTTTTTGCTGCAAGGGGTGAGACTGAAGAGTTTTCTGAAGTGACAAGAAGAGAAGGAGCAAAAGGCATTCGTTCGGCATACCTGTTTCTTTATAGCTTGCGCATCCCTTTCTAGGCCTGTGCATTTATTCAGACTAACAAAAGCAATACGCCGTGGACTGGTGACATTAACTCACATAAAGCACTCCGTTACCGAGAATCCTAGCGTGCCGTAAAAGTTGATCGTGAAGTCTTCGACAGTCCCTTTGGGACGTGACTTGGGCAAGCTCTCGCTTTGAGAAAGGACAAGGCAAAGTAAACGCCGCGGAGAACGGCTAATGCTGATAAACACTTGGCTCGTTCGCAATAAGCCATCCAAACAGGGATACTAACAAAGCATGACACACCTCAACGATACTATCTAAGATGTTGAGGACTCAAAACAGAAGCTTTCAGTGCCAAAAATGGTTTGGCGAAGAGGCAGAACTGCGTGGAGCGTGGAGCGTGGACTCTAAATGCCATACCATTTTGGATGGCTCCACCTTGGAATGCACCGACCAAGTGTCCGATCCCGGGCGTACCAAAGGTCCGACTTAGATCCGGTAATCCCTGGATGAGAAGCAGAATGCGATTCGGCTCTATGCTCCCGATGTGGTGCCGACAATCGCATCGTTGTCCACAGGCACGACCTTGGTGGAAATAATAGATATTTTTAAAAAAAAGCAGGTGACTGCTTTGTTCCCTGAGACAGGAACTGGCTGTGCCCTCGTTCCCTTGTTAGTCAATGAATGTGAAGCTCTTTCACAACCACCTTTCAACCCACTCCATTTCATCACCACCATCAACTCCCTGCCTCATATCCTATCAGGAATAAATCAACAAGAACCATCAAGAACGAGAGCGGATGGGTCCAGCAAACAAGCAGTGGATTCGCAGCCGGATGGCTGGCATCAAAAAGGCCTCCGGCATCGCTTTCTCAGAAGAAATCTTTCTCTCCATCCTCATCTGCCTCATTGCAAAGAATAAACATCTCGTCCTTCACACTTTCCCTGAGGCCGTGCCAGAACTCAAGAGTGTCGTAGAGCAGGTACGACCCTCCCCTTGCACACGCCAACAACCTCTTTTCGGAGGTGTGAAGCTCAGGTCGCACAGCAACGTGATCACTAAAAAAAAATCCCAAAATCCCTGTCTTTATGTCGTTGGGATCATATGGGGTGGGAAACTACACATAGCATTGCGCCGTCGTCTTTGGCCTGACAACCGCTACGATTGTCTGCCATGGCCAGCAGACCAAGACCGACATCATCGGCGCCATCACGGGCCGCCACGCCGACATGGCCACCCACACCAACGGCGTCTCCTCGACCCAGTACCCATATTCGACCCACACCTCCATCACTTCTCATCCCCATCACCATAGCCACCATCCGCCCTCTCTTCATAGCCAACACAGCCACCATCCACACCACACCACGCCCTCGGGCCACTACTACCAGTACTCGAACCCGGGCGACGAGTACTCGCAGCGGAGCAAGACACGGTTCGAAAAGTCGAGGCGGTCGGTCGGAACTAACTACTCGGAAGCGTCCGAGATTAGCCATCGGGTCACTGAGAGTCGGCATGACCATGGGAGTCAACATCATAGCCACTACCATCACCAGGCGACGCCGTCGATTGCCTCTGTCCGGACGAGCGAGCGGGACTCGCGGCAGCTGCAGGGGCTGGGGTTTGAGGATCCTAGCGAGTACTCGTCGCGGTTGGGCGATGATGCTAGTTCTGTGGCGACGACATTGCGTAGGGTAAAGAAGAGATTTGTGGTTTTTTTTAAGAAAAAAAAATGTTTGAAGAGAAGAACAGGCTACGAGCGAGCACTTATTTATTAACCATTATTGTTGTTGTATTTCTGTAGTCAGACTCAAGAGCAAAAGGATCTGGATCTGGGCGACCAGGAACAGCAGCAAGTTTAGTAGCACCGGACAGCATCCCGATGGAGACACTAGGCAGCAACAACAGCAAAAGACCGAACCAATACTTACAAACACCGACCCATGGAAGTGGAGGCGGTGTGGGCAAGGGGTCGGCGTCAATCCACTCGTCGCAGGCACCCGTGACGCCCGTCGACTTTACGTTCCCGAGACGGCGCCATGAGAGTGTGTCGATCCAGGGAGGGTACGGACAAGGGGGGGAAACCCCCACGGGGGTGACCTATGGAGGGCGCAAGATTGCTCAGGCGATTATCCTGGATGGGCTGGAGAATGCGAGTCAGGAGGTGTATGCTGTGCTGCTTGAGGTGAGGAGGAGGGAGGATATGTCACCTATATTGTGCTATCTGTGGGCCAGTTAGGTGTTACTTGACTTCTGACTAATTTTGGGGATATTTTTCTTCTACTTCTTCTATTAGATGATCGTCAACAAAGGTATCAACGACCGCAACCGGTACGAGTTGCCCGACTTGATCATTATCGCCATTTTCAATTCCCAGAATGTTCCCGACAATATACCCAAGCAGCTGGTAAATAGATGTTGTGGATGTTGTCGCATTTCCATAATTTTTACGTTGACTCAAGCCTGGACTCATGACTGACGCTATTTTTTTTTTTTTTTTGTCTTGTTGTTTGACACTTTCTTGACTGCGGACGAAATTAGTTGGACTACTTTGCCATCAACTGCTCGTACTTGTACTCGATACCACAGCCTAGAGTGCCGCCACCGCCTAGAAGACATGCGCATTTCCGAAGAACTGTAAGGAATATCACTTTTTTTGAACAGAGCAGGGAGAGTGTACCTTTTTTTCACTTTGTTGATGTTTTTTTTTTTTTTTTTTTTTTTTTTTTTTTTTTAGGACTGGGACGAACTCTCCAAGCGGATGAAGGCAGTGACGGTCTCGAACGACATGATGCGCTATATCCGCGATGTGATCGTCGGTGTCCGGACTCACGAGGCTGTCCATGGTGGTCTGACTGCCCGTGCAGCCTTGGATCTGGAGCTGATCATAAGGTACGGATTATTTTATTTTATTGCCCGGGCCGGTCTCGGATCCCTCAAGAACTGTTTCTTACTAAGGTTCCGCTGTTGGTCTATATATTCAATAATGGCATAGGACTTTGGCGGCCATCTTCCAGACGACGTTCGTGACCCCCGAGCTGCTCGTGACAGCGGCCGAAAAAGTGTTTTCCCACCGCTTGCAACTGAAATCGACACGGCGCAAGAAGATATTGATGTTCAACAACAACAGTAAGAACAACAACGCCCACAGCAACTCAGGGTCCTCGATGCGATCCCACTCACCGCCACCAAGCAATGGCAAGACCCCGCTGCGTGGATCACAGGCCCCACAAGCACCGCCTGGTCGTACAGGAAGCTTTAGCGGCGCCCCTCGCCAAGCAGAGGATGGCAGCGACGATGGTTCGTTTGTAGAGCTGTCCGACTCTGAAGAAGACATTTCTTCTTCGGTTCACCCTTCTTCGCAGCCACAACGATCGCAGCACCAAAAGAGCGAGACACACCAGAGCCACCAGTTCCTAGATGAACCGGTCCTGGAGGACACGGAAAAGACGGCAGCCGATGTTGTCAAGGACGTTCTGAAGGCTGTGTACCCGCCGATCTAAAAAAAAAAAAAAAAAAAAATGTCGTTCTGTCCCCAACCTTTGTCTTCTATACTTGTTACTCCGTGAAGTGTCTTCCTTTTTCCGATTGTTCATTTTACCTTACCACTACTAATAATAATAAACATGGTTCAGGGAGCGAGCCTTCGCCACCAATAAAGGACACTGAAAAATGAGGATAAAAAATCGTATTGTGTAATGAAAGAAGAATATGACAATGAACAATAATATAAACCAGTATGTTTACAACAGGAGGGAGAAGAAGTTCTATAAATGAATAATGGGTTGCGTGTGTATGTGTGTGTTTTCTGTAAATCGCTACCTGTTTCTCCCCCTTTCTTTAAACCTCCCACATCATACCAACACCGAAACGGCTCTGGCCCTTGCCGTGGTCCATCTCTCCCGAGATCAGGAACGAGAAACCAGGCACAATCTTCTCCTCCAACACAGCCGAGACCTTTCCAGTGGTATCGACCTGGCCACGGAAGGTCGAGCGGCGGAACTCAAACTTGCCTCCAACAGTCGCGACGGCCTCGCGGCGTCCTCCCGCAGTCAACAGCTGGATCTCAGTGCCGAAATCCACCTTCTCCGAGTAGCGCAAGTAGTATGCGGCCGACATGGCGCCGAACCCTTGGTATTGTGCTGTGGCGATGTAGTCCCGTCCAGTGTACTTGGCGACGTACGACATGGTCGTCTCCTCCTGACCAGGGGTGGGGCGCTGGTAGATGCCCTCGAGACCGAGAGCCAGGTTCTGGGAGACCGCCTGCAGGTACGATCCGATAAAGATGCCAGTACCCTCGACGGGGGAGGGGTTGACGCCCTTGACGTTGATGTTGAAGTCTTTGCCGTTGTAGTCCTGCTCCACCTGCAACATTGAGTGGCCGGGGGTGTTGGAGAACTAATTTATAGGAGGGCCGTTGTTTTTTGGTTTGTTTTGTCGAGGGATGAAAGAGTGTTAGTGTTGTGAAGTGAGGGAAGAGGTCAAATATTATTGTCGATGATCAGTCATCCAGGGGGGAGAGGGGGCGTTGCTGACGATGGTATTTGGTAGGATTTGACCCCATATCTCGGTTTTTCCTTTTTTTTTTTTTTTTTTTTTTGCTTTGTCGTACCTGTGCCTGAACCTTGCTGACGTTGGTGTTGCTCCATGCGTAGTTGGCTCTCGCCTGGACGTTGCCATCGGTATCCAAGTTGCCGGACAAGAAGGACTACGAAATCAAGGAAACAAGGACGTGGAAGAGGTTTAGAATCGATGGATTCGTCATGCAAAGCTATATCACTCCCAAAGTTGCTGCTCCCTTACCTGCTGGCCAATGAAGGCGGTGCCAAAGTTGTAGCTGGAAGGCGAGGCAGCGGCACCCATGGCAAAGGAGTGGGTGACCTGGAAGTTGGGGGTCAAGACCTTGGTGATATCGCAGCGGGCACCGTCAAAGACATGGTTGGTCAAGAAGGTGTCTGTTTCGTGTGGAAGTGACGTAGGATCGATAGGTTAGTTCTTTGCAATCCCTTTTTTTTCTGGAGAAGGAAAAAGAATAACGGTGTGGGCAGGCGAAGAAAAGAATTGCCCGATCAGGGTAAATCTGTCGTGTTTCTGATCAGATCTGCTTTTTTTGATCAGATCATGCTTCCTGCCCTCATCAGGATCCTGGTTTGCCTTTGTTGTTGATGGTCAAGCAATGACGCAGATCTATTCTTGCTCCTCGGCTCGATCCTTGCCTAAATGTCACCACCCACTGATCGCTGCGTTGTTTGTTCCTGGTTATTTTTTCCACTTTCTGTCCGTGTGTTTCCGGAAAAGGCAACTCCAAGCTGTGTTTTTTTTTCCTTGCAGTGGATGATCAATGGACGGGCAAGATATTGACAACGTCCTCCCGCAAAGTAACGAATAGTAAGGGTATAAGGCTACAGACGTACGCTTGACTTCACGGTTGACGCCCTCGTAAGTGCCGGGGTTGGGCAAGTTGAGGCTGTCGCGGAACTGGGTCACCTTCGAGAAAGCGCCCTTGACCTGGTCAAGGAGGCCAGAGGGAGCAGCCTCGACAGGAGCAACAGGGGCAGGGATGGAGGGGATGGGGTTGAAGCCCAGAGGGGTCTTTAAAGGAGAGGCCATTGTGAATATGATGGAGGGAGGAGGAGGGAAGGAAGGGAAGGAAGGAAGGGTGGATGGAAATGAATGACTGTGACGGACTACAGATTTGCCATTCTCTTCCCTTCCCCCAACAGTACCTCTTGCCCACAGTCGGTTTCTTTTGGTCAGAATCCGGGCCGTAGGGAAATAACGTATGACTGCTTTTATTAAGTCATATTGATTTGTGATGGTCGAACAATTGTTTATTTCCAAGCGTTATTGCCACTAAAAAAAATGACCAGGTGACAGGTTTGACGTCGTCTTTGTGTCAGGTTTGACGTCGTCTTTTGTCTTGTTGACCTTGGCTCATGCTCATTCCCCCAACAAACCACCATTTCTTGAAGATAAAACGGAGATAAAACAGTTTTTATTATAATACAAGCTTTTTTTGGAGGTGGTGTATGGATGTGTAAAGAAAATCAAATGCAAAAAGGAAAATCTCGCTGTACTATTACTTGGAGTAGTGGCCATTGCCATTGACTGCCTTGTAATATGTGCCGTTCTCGCCTCCCATCTGGTTCTTGTACTGTGCTTGGGCTGCCGCAACACCAATGGTGGCAATGTTCTCCTGGGCTGCTTCTACATCAGCCTTACTGACTGGAAACTCGCCTTCGGACAACATCTCTTCGCTGGTCGATGGGCGGTTGCGGAAGGGGATCTTGATCATGTCTTCCTCGTCATCGTGGCCCTGCATCTTGTACTGGAGATACTTTTCGCGGTCATGAATCGACATGTTGGCAAAGGTCAGCTCTGTCTCGGACCCCTGTAGGGGTGTGCGGATGCGGGGTGAGCCAGGAGCCGAGCGGGGGTTGGGCACCTTGTGGCGCTCAGCGGATGACTCGTCCAGGCCAAAGTAGTCGTCGTCAAACGAGTCGGGGTATGCTCTCCGGAGGGCCAGCTGGCGAGCCTTGATGTACTCGAGACCCATGCGCTTCCAATCCAAGAGATCAGAGAGGCGCTCAGTGCGGTTACGCTGGTTGATACGTTGACGGCGCGACTTTTGGCAGAACACCAACATCTGGTCGGCTAGCTGCTGGATCGACTCCTCGACAGACTTCATGCGGCGGTCGACAATATAGATTCCGTATTCTGAAGAGTCGACAATGTTGTCGTCCATGAAGCATCCGAATCCAGACAGGTTAGTGGTGATACTGGGCACACCCATGACTGTGCACTCGGCGGGAGTGTAACCCCAGGGCTCGTAGTAGGATGGGAAGACTCCCAAGTGACAGCCGCGGACAAACTCTTCATAGTCAAGACCGAACAGAGGGTTGTTCGAGTTCAAGAACTCGGGGTGGAACACAATCTTGACGCGGTCCGAGGGGTGGTTAAAGAGGCTGAGACGGCGCAACTGGTTCAGGACGGGATCCTTGGCATCATCAGCCATGTTGTGTGTGACGATAGGGGGAAGGGTAGAGCGCTTCAAGGCAAAAGTTCGGCGCTTGAGCAAGATCTGGTCCTCGCTGGTCAAGAACTGGGTTGTATTGACATCGCCACCACGAGCAGCCTTCTCAAACAGTCTGGTCTCCATGCGCTTGGCAATGTCATGGACAGTCTCCTTGAGCTGCTTGACCACAGCTTGACCCTTCAGAGTCTCGACTGTGAAAGAGTGGGTCTCGGCAGGGGTAATGATGAATGCAACGACAGTCATGGGAGAGTTGCAGGCCTTAAGCTTCTCGTTCAAGCCTAATTTTTTGATCGAGGAAGAAGTAAGAAAATTAGTATCTTGTGCATGCTTAGTTACCTCTTACCGTGATATGCACCCTAAGAAAAAAAGAACATACGCTGCAATGACTCTATAAACATATCCAAGCCCTTGTTGCGGTACTCATAGCGACCGGCGGTGAAAAAGTAGAGGGTATTCTCGAGATCAAAGTCGTAGTGTCCGTAGAAATGACCGCGGACAAAGTCGTGAATACGGTCCTTGGAGACCGCGTGCAAGTTTTGGAACTCGTGCATGGCCGAGAATTTGACAACGTTCAAACCGTTGGGAAGGACACCATCTAAGAAGGTTCAGTACAAACGTTTCAACGTGTGGTTAGGACTTACTCACGTTATGGTTATGAACTGCTCTTTTGAGTTTCGAATCTCGTCTTTCGCTCACCTGGCTTGCGCTTCAACAGATGCTCGGCCTCGTAGGCAGTGATATGGGATACAGTAGTAAAGACATCGCAGCAGTGAGTGGCAGCACGCTCGATGCAGTAACGGTGGTAGATGCCACGCTTGCCAGCCTCGTGGTCGACGTCAAAGTTGCGCAGGTTGTTGTAAAAGTCTACGGATCCGGCGCAGAGGTAACGGCCGAGGAGGGTGGCGTGGGTGGTGAAGATGGTGGTGACGTCGATATGACGCTTGCGGCAGAGGGCAATACCCACACCGGCGAGCCACTCGTGGAAGTGAGCAATGATGGCAGACTTTTTCTCGTTGGCAGCAAACTAGTTTTGATCAAGATAGAGAGTAGTGTGGATATGGTCAAGTTAGCGTTGACCTCCTGTTCTTTTAGCGCCATCAACCGCTTTTTAGCATTGATCCCCCAACCCATGTCTGACTGTTTTAGTGTGTGCGAGTGGGCGAGAGTGCACTTGCACCCAACAAACATGTCATAGCTCGCAAGCACGATTACATTACTGTTGACCCTCCCCCTTTTTTTATCCGGATGAAAACACAGACACAAACACAAACAGACCATGCGATCAGCGATCTGCCTCTTTGCCTAACGCAAGGATGGGACAAAAAGACAAGTGGAAGGCCTTGCCCTTTGAAGAAACAAAACCAAGATAGAAAAAAGAAACCCAAAACACAATGTCTTTGTCTTTGAACGAGCATTGGCCGAGTAAAACAACACCAACCCAAGGCTATTTTGTCTTTTTTCTTTCTCCTTTGCTCTCGATGTGGGATCGTCGTCTGGGAAGAAAATGGGGCATGGGGAACTTAATGACAGCGCATCCATCCAAAAAAGATAAAAAGGTTGGGATAGATAGCTCACCGCACGCATGCCTCGACTGATTCGCCTTCCCTCCACCGACACATAAAAGTATAATGTCAGCTCCGAAGCCAAACACCAGCCCTCTTTATGCTTTTTTTTTTTTTGTCTTTTCGCGTCCGTTTTTCTTGGTTCAATCTTTTTTGGCGTGTTTCCCGATAAGTCCTTCCTTTGTCTCCCGTACATATGACCATGGGAAAGTAAGAAGTCAAGAAAGATAAGAAAAAAGAAAGACTTGGATTCTTACCTCACCCAGGAACCAGGCCACCAGGTATCCAAAGAGAATCGCCTCGTTGGTCTCGTGGTCGTTTGGTGGGGAAGGGATCCCGGCCACGTTCCAGAGGTCGCCCTTCCACTCGTCGAGCTTATGGTAGACGGAGCCAGTGTCGAACAGCAAGACCTTGGGTGCGCCCTCGATCAGCCAGCGACCGTACAAGAACTTGACGCCACGCTCCTTCATCGACTCAAGGGTCAAACGCAGCTCGGGCGAGTCGGGCTCGAGCGTCTCGACCTCGAGGGGTGCGGTTTTGTAGGAGAGAGGGCCGATCATGGTGTATCTGTCGCCGTACTCGTGGCAAGTGACGGGGGCCTTTGACTTGAGCACGGTGTAGATGCCTCCAACTAGAAGGTAATCGATCCAGTAAAAGAGAGTGTCAGTCCTGCGTGATCAGCTTGCTTTTTTTTTCCTGTTCCCTTTGGTCAGTTAGTACACACGGCAAAGTACCTTTGTTGGCCACCTCCCAAGCAATCTCAAAGAGAAGGGGCTTGTGAACGTTTCTGGGTGGATCCATAGTCATTGTGATTTAGCTTTGTTTGCAGAAAGAGAAGTGAAGGTGGTGGGTGGGGTGATATATTGGCAACAGGTAAATCGGGTGTTGCCTTTAAAAGTGAGGAACAAAAGGGTGAGTGATGGAGGAGTGAAGAGTGCTGTTGTTGGAGGAATGAGGGATGAGGGATGAGTGAGGTGAGCAAAGAGAATTGAAATGAAATGAGAGGAAGAAGGAAAAAAAAAAGAATGAGGACGAGGTTGCCGGTCCTCTTTTTAAGAGAGTGAGAGAGTGTGTGTCTGAGTGCGATAGTGCGTGAGTGCGTGGGTGAGCGAGTGTGCGAAGGTGTGAGAGTGTGTGTGCAAAAAGTGGGGAAGAAAATTTTCTGTCCTGAACAAACAAGGGCCAGTTATGGGGGAAGGCGAGTCGGTGTGCGGCTGGATCGGATCGAATCACATCCACATCCCTCATCATACACTACGTTACTGTACTGTCAAAACATGCTTGGACACATACACTCACACTCCTCACTCCGCGTCGACACCTTTCCCTAAAGTTGTCCTTCTATGGAGCATGAACAAAAGATCCCACAACTAACTCAACTCGACTCACACTGGACCACAGGCGGCGATCTAGCACTTTTTACTTGTCATTCATGGAGTGTGATCAATGTCCACCGCATGGTGGCGTCAGAAAGGAAGACAGAGCACTGTTTGTGCGTCGGATGCATGCATTGGCCTGCCACCAGCATCGATTGAGAGACAGGCCCGGCAATTGTGTTCAAATATGGCAAATGCGAGGATGACGGTGGTGTGGATGGGATGGGCCAAGAGGGAGGTGGTAGGTGCTCACTCCCCTCAATGTCGTTTTGTCTGCTATCTTCCCACACGCCCGCCGTCTTCTCTGTTCCATTATCATATCCCATGGCGGTGCTCCCCCATGTCGTATCATGTTCCCGTTTTTGTCTCTGAACAATGGCACCAAACCATCTTTTTCTTTTATCTTATCTCCCTTCTTTAAGTTCTGAGCTTTGGGCAACTTTTTTTTTTTTTTGCTTTTCGAGAATAGAAAGAAAGAAAAGGACGATCTGCCCGCCAGAACACACCATTCTCCACAACTCTAACATTTGGCTCTTTGGCCACTTGCTTTGGCTATCTACTTTGCAGCTCCGGTCGTTGTGTATTTTGTTTTGTTGGTGTTTGTTGGTTGGAATGCGTGTGTGTACATGTGTGTGTATGTGAATAGTGTATGTGCACTCTGAGATACTCGTTACCCAACCATTTCGGCTCTTTCTTGGGTCATATCTTGCCTTTCGCCAATCGTCCATCCGAGTTTATTCATTTGCTGTTGTTTATGTTTTGTTTTTTTATCGCCTTTGACTCGATCCAAAAAAAAATGAAAATCATTCGCTATCTTTTGCCGAGACGGATGGTTATCTTCTTGACAGGTTATCCGGCAGCCACCATTGCCTACGATATCATGTTATTCCAACGATGCTGTTTTCGTTTCTTCCTTTCTTTCCCTCCTTCTTTTTATCTGTTCTTTTAGTGATACCAAACACAATTTACTCGAACTTCTTACAGGAACCTTTTTGGACACACCGATGATCGAGACAGACCACATGGCCATTCAACCAGGCACAAGGATTTTTCTCTTTGGAGGATTGACTCTCGACCTCGTCTTCCTTCGACTGCCATACAGCTACTCCTCGACTTTATTTTCGTTGGAGGTTCAACCCTGTTCCTTCGCACCTTATTTACCCCCTTTGCAAACACACTGCAGAGCAAAGGACAACTCATCAAACACAATTTGCTTAGTGAAGGGTGGATGTCGGTGTAAGGTCAAGATAAAACGCAGGAAGAACAGGACAGGAAGGTTTGCTCAAAGACATCCTCCCTTTGGTCTTGAATGCTATCGCAATCTAACCCTTCCAAATGTGTGTGTGTGTGTGTGTGTTTCGTATCTTGCTCAAACAATGTGATACAGATGTGAACCGTGAAGGCACCATAAACCTTACGCACAGGGAACAGAGAATGGATGCCTGCTGAACATGTCTGGGGAAGCTAACAGAAAATGCAAACCACTGAGACCAATCAGAAACCAAAAAAAAAAAAAAAAAAAAAAAAACGATCAGAAAGGACTGCAATCTTGTGCACTATACCGTACAAGAACTCATTTCTGGATGGGTTACGCAGAAGGACAATAGTCGTAGCGAACTATCGATGGGAAAGATGGACAAGGGAAAAGAACGTGTCGACGAACGGTATCGAACATCAACGAGAAGAAATAAAAATCCTCGGTCTCCGAGCACCGGAATGGAAGGGAACGTCCCTTGATGACTTTTCAGGAACAGAGAAACATTCTTTCGGGCTGTTACCTTCTGTTTTCTTTTTATATTTTGCTAGGTTTCTCGGGGGGGGGGGGAGGGACTTGCCGGAGACGGGGGATCAATGGGATCTTCCCATAACGGACATAGAGGCTGGCTACGAATGCGATGATGTGATGAAAGCCTAGGATATCCGGGACTTGAAAGTCATAGTCTGTGTACCACTAGTAGTAAAATGTGGGTACGAAGCGCTTTTTGTAATAAAGTGGCTTTATTGCTTTCCCACTCCATCAACAAGAGTGGGTGTAAATGTTCAGCACAAGCGGATAGTGTGGTGTTGCTTCTGATGATCGAGGCAACTATACAATTGTGGCGCCATGTTGATCAAGTATCATTGAGGCCGGGTATATATTTTCCGTGTACGAGACTCGGGAGGGAGAGAGGAGGGGTCACAACTAGGAGTCATTTATTCCTCATCCTCATCCTCGCCATCGCCCTTGGAGGCAGCGGCGGCAGCGCGCTTGCGCTTGACACGGCCGGCACGTCCACCACCGTAAGGGGAGGTCAAGGAGAAGTCGATGTGCTTCTGGGAGTCGAGGCGGACGACGAAGGAGGGGATGTCGACGACTTGCTTGCCGACGCGGATGTGGCGCTGGCGGATCAAGACGCGAGCATGGTGGATGGACTTGGCAAGACCGAGCTTGAAGACCTGGGTCTGGAGGCGGCGCTCCAAGAAATCCTCAATCTTCAAGGCCAGGACGTAATCCAACTTCATCTTGTCCTCGTCCAGGACACCGATGCGGACCAGGCGGCGGATCAAAGCGTTACCCTCGAACAAACGGCGGGGGTCTTTGTCCTCAAGGGTCAAGAGCTCACGGGCAGCACGGCGGATGTTGGACAAGGTGTAACCAATGCGCCAGATCTCGCGCTTGTTGCGGAGACCGTACTCGCCCACGAGCTTGAGCTCCTGGTCAAGGCGGGCGGCCTCGAAGGGGCGACGGGGGACCTTGTAGGTCTTTGAACAGTTCTTGGGGGCACCGGAGGGCACTATCGTAAAGAAAAGGTGAGAGAAACAGTGTGTATTAGCAACATGATCTACTGATTAGAGACTCTATGAGAGCCCATTGTGCTGTTACACCACATGTGGGATCATCTTAGGGAGTCAAGATAAGGGACTTACTGGTATGTGTTTTGGGTGTGTGGGAGGTATGGGAGAGGTGGAGAGAAGAGAGATTTGTTGCGGACCAAATTTCTGAGCTTTTTATTGTTATTTGGAAAGGATTAGGTTGATGTCCAAATATGGAAATACACCGGGGTATCATAAGATGGAAATAGACCGGGGTGTAAAGTCAAAGCCACTCAGTTTCAGCTGCGGCCAACTCACGCTACCACTTCACTTGCCAGGTTAATAGGTTTCGCGTTGTCCACCTAACTGTCGAAGTTGCTATAGAACTTTGATTTTGCTGTAGCATACGGCGTACCTTTCGATCCCTTGTTGCCTGCATCTTGGAGAACCTAAAGAAAAGGCACCAGACTAGACTTTATGATTTATGGCGACTTGCCTAGCCGTGTCTAAACAAGGATGGGTCTTTGCGGTTATCGCGCTTTAATCTTGATACAATTCTTCCGCCAGAACATCTTCAATCATTTCCTTTCTGAGAAGTATTCTTCATCTGTACCTTTGACAAAATTACGCGAATATAGAGAAGGCCAACCAGCAAGATTAATTTGATCAGAGAGGGACCCTCAACTCCCTGCCGCAGGTCTGTTGCAACATAGAGCTGACAATCATTGAGCAAGCTCATATATCAATGCCAAGGTGGTCGTAGTACGTAGTAAGAAGAAACAGTATGAACCCGTGAAAATATATCACTCTGCGGTGCTCAAGGGCAACATTGGCCTGATACCCCGTGTTTTTCATTTTCACACAAATATCTACTTGAAAATGAGCGACACCATTCTTTTTTTTTTTTCAAAAACGTCATCAGAAACACTATTCACCAAAACCAAGAGAACCTTTTGACCTCACTTGAACACGAAATGAAGCACGCTCTCCTCTCCAGCTTGGCTGTCCTTGCCGTCGTTTGCCTGATGGCCACCCCTGTCCAAGGCGTAGAGATACAAAAGGATTGCATTCAAGTATGCACTAATACGATAGTACCCAAACGAGAGGCACGTGATAAAGCACACGGAGAAAACTGCTACGCCACTGCCTACAAAGAGGGCCTAGCGTGTTATTCAGATTGCGAGAAAAGCAAGACGTCGTAGTCTTTTCTTGTCAGACACATATTTTGCACATAATAAAAAAAGTAAACCTCCTTCTCCTCGCTGTGTGGTCCAGAAGAAGAAAGAAAAAAAGTGCCTTCTTCCTTGAGCTCTTCAGGATTTCCGTGTCAGTTACTCTCACAGTCTAACTGGAATGTTAAGTTAAAGCCATTGGCTTCTTGTGTTTTGCCGCGCCTTACAGGCGCCTTCTTATCCACAAGTCCTCGTTTCCTTCTAGAGTACTTCACTATAGAAAACGTGAATACCGCCGATGTCGCCTCATTGGAAGATTGAGAATGATGCGTGAATACATGAACTCGGCGAAGGGCGGGCAGAAATACTAAAAAAAGGAGAGAGTGAATGTTGCAACAGCCACGGATCAGACTCTTGCGCCAGTATCAAGGTGACGGTAGGGAGCGTATGTGCAGGTGAACCCCCGTGAAAAATAATAAACTTTTTCACTTAAAAGAGTACCAGGAAAACTGAGCGACAGAAAGTCTCTTTTTGTTTCTTTCTCAAAGCTCTTCCCAGAAAACAACCCCAAAAAACACCTCTTTTCCGTCCACTCTTTTCCTCTCACATGAAGCACACCATCCTGTCCGCCCTAGTCATCCTTGCCGTCTCCTTCGTGATGGTCACCCCTGTTCAAGGCGAGGTTTGCCTTGATGAATGCACCAGCAGTGGAACGACCGAAATCATGCAGTGTATCAATACTCCAGGTGGCTCTTACGCAGAATGCTACCCAGCAGCCAAAGCCCGTGGCGATAAATGTATGGAGGACTGCAAGAATAGATCGCCGCAGTAAAAGCATTTTAGGATGATTTTTTTCTGTCATCGTCACCCTGTCCTCGTCCGGAGTAATAGCAACAATAAAAAAGCGTGCCCACTTATCGAAATGTTATTTGGACCAAAGTGAATGCAAAAAAGCCAAAGCAGACATTGAAAAATTCTCTTCTTGAAGGAAACGAATAGCGACCATGTCTTCAGGAAATGCGACGATGGGTGGCTCGTGTCTTTTTTACCTCAGACTGCCTCCCCGTTCCTTTTTTAATTTATTTATGGGTGCTTTCTTTTCTCTTGCAGAAGTATACCGGAGTCCGGAAGATGGACTCTCCCGTCGGTTGTCCTGGCCGCCTTGGCCATCTTTGGCATTCGGTACCTTGATGGCTCTTACTCAAACTAAGAGTAGCCTCAAACATGCATCCGACCAAGGCAAAAAGCTGCTAGAGGCGCTGTTTTTGGCTACTGCGGCTCGGCCCGGTCAAAGCGTGCCAAGAGTGGAGCAAAGTTTTCCGATAAAAAGGATCAGTAGAGAGTGCTAGAAACTTTTGCCAGTAGTGTCCTCGGTGACACGACTTCAGCGCAAAAAGCAATTCCAATGAATGGCAGAGCCTCGTCTTGACTACATCGGTTTAAAGTAGTTTTTTTTTTTTTTTTTTTTTTTTTTTTTTTTTTGGGTTGGTTGGTTGGTTGGTTGGTTGGTTGATAAACTATACGAATATAAACTCTGCTAGAGAATGCGGTCGTTTTAAATATACATACACGACTGGCATTCCCAAAATTGCGAGAAAGTACAGAACGAACTAGTAAAGAGTATATATGGTATGAGATTTACGATGGGATTCACCTTGGACAACACTCACAGGAAGGAAATGCGTGGCAATCCGAGATGCTTGTGCCGTTTTCCCTTGCAAGGAACAAACTTGATCTCAGCCTCTTCCCGGAGGAGCTGTTGACTAAAATGGTGTCGCCCAACTACACAGAGGGCATTTGTTTTGATACATGTCCAACGGGCAGGGTTTGGCGGTTTGTTTTTGCCCGATGATCTGTGCTTCAATCATGAAATCCGCTCTTGACCGCCTTCTAGGTCGCCTCTCCACTTTGGTGGGTTTCGCCTGCCTGTACCCCAGCTCCGAATGTCGATAAAATCGTTGCCACCGGATCTGATCCACTGTGCCTTTCGGCTTGTCAGGTTCGGTACCCAGCCGCTAGCAGCACTACAATACCCTGCCTTCGCCCAACGACTACGGCGTTAGTCCCAATAACGTTTGAAAGCGTAGTCCTCTGTAACATCAAAAAAAATCACATGATATTTCACTCTAGACGGGTTTCAATGGATGGAAAGAAATTTTTGCGATTTTTTTTTTTTTTTGAGAGGCAGAGGGTGGGGACCCAATTGTTTTGATCCTTCTCTTCTCTCCATCACTTCAGGGTACATAGACATCTGCGATCTACGGATGGGTCACAAACAGAAATTACGAGGAGGATGGGCTTTACACAACATGGGCGGGATTCAACATCATGAGTCAATTGGCGTAGCGGATCCATCATCAAATTTTCAGAGATCCATCATGGCGGGAGAAATTTCCATTGGCGAGAACATGCATGGGAGACTTATGCCATTTTTTTTTCTTCCTTTTCTCGACCATCAAAACCTACACCAACAGAATTGATTCAACATGCCTCACTCGTATGGTATCCGTGCTCGCACCCGCCACATGTTCGCCCGTAACTTCAGGGAGCATGGTATGCCCATCAAGCTTACCACCTACTTGAAGACCTACAAGGTCGGCGACATCGTTGACATCAAGGCCAACGGTGCTATCCACAAGGGTATGCCCCACAAGTTCTACCACGGGTATGTCCTTGTCTTCCAAGGCAACAAGCAACAACACCTTTCCTGAGCACAGGGCTACCAATAGTCGTCATCAACAGGACCAACATATGGCCCACAAAACCGTCTTCATGGAACAGGACCCAGCGATTTCTTTTATTTGGGAATACGAGGCATTCATCAGGAAACATTAGCGCTCTCTGACCTCAGGGCATCAAGCAGGAGAATGCTGGCAATCTGATGATTCCATGCAGAACCCTTGATCTTTGATTTTGAGATTCGGCATTCTGGAGAGCAATCGTCGCAAGGAAACTATCCACTTGGAAACGTCCAGTGGGTTTACATGGCACTAAAGCACTTTGGATACGTTTACGACAAACAAACGACTAAGAGCTTCAGGTGATAACTGGAAAGCAACCCACAGCCTTTTACTTGGAGCACTGTGTGAACAGAGCTCCTACGTCGTACTCAGCTCGGACTGGGATAATGTGAAGAGCGCTCTTTTGGACCCAACGTCCGAAACTCTACCGAGGACTACCTTTTCCTTGAAGAGCTCGGGAGCATGGGAACAGGAGAGATATTCAAAGCAGGAGACACGCCTTGTTCTCAGAAAAGCCCTGTGCCCTAGAACTATGACTCGCCTGCGGGCAGAGCTGCAGTAAGACGAAAAAGACCTCATTGTTGACGTTAACTTTTCTTTTTTATTCTTTCAGTCGCACCGGTATTATCTACAACGTGACCAAGTCCTCTGTTGGTATCATCATCAACAAGAAGGTTGGCAACCGCTTCATGGAGAAGCGCGTCAACATCCGCATTGAGCACATCAAGCACTCCAAGTGCCGTGACGATTTCTTGCGTCGCGTCAAGGAGAACGCTGCTGCCAAGATCCAGGCCAAGAAGGATGGTGTCAAGGTCAACCTGAAGCGTCAGCCCGCCATGCCCCGCGAGGCCCGCTACGTCTCTGCCAAGTTCAACACCCCCACCACCCTCAACCCCATCCCCTACGACAGTACGTTGAGAAGCTTGACTGCCTTTTTGATATTTCGCGTTGTTTGTGCAAAGGCGTGTTGTACTGACTTTATTCTCTCCCTCTCTCTCTCTTTCTTTCTACTTTCTGATAGCCCTTGTCTAAATCTGTTGATGGACCTTGATAGTGTGCGGATTGATTCATTAAAACGAGCACAGAAAAAAGCAGAAAAAAGACACAAAAACGAGAGGACCATTTGGCCACATGTATGACGCGACATGGTGGGAAACTATGAACATTCTAAAGGGACCAACATATCGAGGAGAGTCAGAGTGAGAGTGAGAGTGAGAGTGAGGGAGAGTGAGAGATAGAAAGGGTGCCAAGTGCATTGTGAGACTGTCTTTGGTCTTGTACACACACACACGTCCATAGCACGATGGGAGTTGCATTCTCAAGTGCGCTGGGTGCACGCCCCTTTTATCTCGCTCTGCTCGGAAAGGGGCATCGAGAGAAGAGGAAGGACCACCGCGGCACTGTTGATATTCGACAAAGGATGAGAAATATGGCAAGGACAGAAAAGAAGGGGGTGTGAGTTATTGCGGTATTGACAACTGTTTGAGCAGATACGGGAGCAAAGCAAAGGCGAAAGAAAGACCTCTCGCTGTTTCCCTCTCTATTTTTTTTCTTTCCACTTTCCATTTCTTTCCATATCCCAAGCTTTATTATTATTGTTCTCGCCGCTATCTTTCTCTTCACCTCGTTGATATTCCAGAGCAAGGACACCGGAGGATGACCAAACGGAGCAAGAAAAAGAGCCCCTCTAACAGCACGAACCAAAGCGTGTCTGTCTCTGAGGGCCAGAGCTGCAACACCAGCGAGCCTACAGGATCCTTGTCCACACCAGCCAGTGCAGCCACTCTGACACCATCCATCTCCAATTCGCCACAGCCTCTGTCTCAACCAAGGGAAAGAGGGCTCGAGGATCTGGATCGCAGCGATGACGAGGACACCCCCTTGAACAACACAGGCAAAAGTACAACGAAACTATTGGCCAAGAAACAACAGCTTCAAGCGACCAAGCCTAGCACGTCCTCTTTGTCGTCCTGGACTCCCACAGCGCGTGAACCAAGCGACTCGACAACAAGTGTCTGGGCCTGGCTGACGGCCTCGCGCGTGATCTCGGAGCTCCAGCTCGAGTACGAGTCGCACGAGGAGCGGGTGCGGAAAGCGGTGCATGACCAGAAGCAGGCCGAGTTTCTGGGCGTGCCCTTGGCACCAGAGGAGCATCTGAACAAAAAGAGCATGAATAAGGAGGATGAGAAGGACTTGGAGAAGAAGAACGCAAAGTGCTCGCGGGACCATGCCATGATGCATCAGGCGTTCGACCTGACGGGCCGCGACTGGGCGGCGCTCTCGGCCCTGACCGTGGCGACCCTTGGAGTTCGATTATGGAGGATCTCGTGGCCGGATGAAGTTGTGTATGTGGATGTTTCTTTACCAACTTCGCTTTTTCTTTGATTACAAAAGAAAAAAAAAGCGAATATTGGTGGGGTTTCCTAACCTATGGTTCGACTTGCGTTTTTTTTTTTGGTTCCTAGACTGGACGAAGTCCATATGGGACGACACATCAACGGGTACATCAAGAACGAGTTCACGTTCGATCCACAGCCACCGCTCGGGAAACTTCTCTTGGCCGGCGTCAGTTCATTGGCTAACTATAGTGGCTCGTTCGCCTTTGACGAGATTGGCGAGTATGTGATATATATGCCCACTTGCTTTTATATCGAGCGCAAAAGATTGTTGACACTTGCACCCTTTTGAATAATTGAATAGCGCGTTCCCCTGGTCAACTCCATATGTCTCTTTGCGTCTTGTAATGGCGCTGATGGGCGCTCTGTGCTCGCCGATGGCTTATGTGACGCTCAAGGCCACAGGACAGAGCGCGCCCGCTGCACTTGTTGCAGCTACTCTTGTTGCCTTTGGTACCTTCTTCTGGCCCGCAACATTGTTTCTCTTTTTGTGGTTCTATGGGGATCAGTTCTACTCACATTCCTTGCGGATCTCCTGCTTTCTACTATGTTCCTGTCTTTTTTTTGGGATGGAGTAGACAATGCACTGACGGCCAACAACCGACTGTTTCTTTTGGATGCGCCCCTGATGTTCTTTGTTGCGGCAACCTTCATGTCCTGGAACATGTTCATCAAGCATGCGCCGAGGTAACCAGCAAGAAAATGCATGGGAATTTAAGCGAAAGCGTATGGACAAATCAAAGGCTGGATGCGTGGCACTAAACGTTTCCTTGTCTACTCGCTTCGATAGACCATTCTCAGCCATTTGGTGGACGTGGCTGGTGGCTACAGGACTCTCGATGACAGGAGCCATGTCCACAAAGTTAGCCGGAGTGTTCACGGCTGCAGTTGTTGGCATGTTTTCTTCTGTCAACTTGTGGCAGTTGGCTCGTGAGGATTCTATGAACGCTGTAAGGAACAACACCATGCTTTTTATTTGCTGTCAACAAAGACGAGCTGCGTACTCTTGTCCCATGGCTCAAAATCTCTCCTTGGCTTTTCACTTTCGTAGAAAATTTGGTCAAAACATGTTGGAGCACGGTTGTTCACTCTAGGCCTGCTCCCCGCCATCCTCTACCTCGCTCTGTTCCATCTCCACTTCTCCCTCCAGCTCTACCAACCGGACATCACCTCCCCACAAGCCGAGCACGAGCTCGACCTACTCCCGCGTCCGTACCGCCACGCCCTCCGGCGCAGGTACTTTGCCACAGAGGAAGAGCGCTACGACTACGAGGACGAGGAAATTTGGTCGGACGTGGTCTTTGGGTCCGTGATCCAGCTCCAGTCCGAGTTCGACAACCCGGGCACGTTCCTGCACTCGTTCAACCAGTGGAGCCCCGAGGGCTCGGGTCAGCAGCAAGTCGCCGGCTACAGCTACTCGGACCTGAACACCCACTGGATCGTAGTCCGGGCGGCGGCGGACGGCTGGGAGAAGGAGGAGATACCCTCGCGGCTGCAGTACCTCAAGAACGGCGACATCTTGCGGTTGCGCCATGTGCCCACGCGCAAGTGTCTGCACTCACACAATGAGAGGAGTGTTGGGGAGCCGCGCAATCTGAAGCTGTACGAGGTGACCGCGTACGGCGCGGCGACATTTGATGGGGACGAGAATGATTGGTGGGTGGTGGAGGTGGTGGACGAGGCGACGCAGACCAAGCAACCGAAGCAGAACAAGAGCAAGGTCAAGGCGCTCGAGTCATTAATCCGGCTGAGGCATTACTCGCTCGGATGCCACCTCGTGGTGCAGGACAAAACCCTGCCGGATCCGTGGGGCGAAGGACGGAGGGAGCTGGTGTGTCGGAAAGAGGCGAGTGTGAATGTCCGATCGACTTGGCGTATTACAATGAACGATCACGACAACTGTAAATTTTTATATGGCGTTGGGTGCGTTGCTTTACATGTTATCTTTTAAAACATACTAACTTTTATTTTTTTATTGTTTTGGTTTCTTGTTTCTTTAGTGCCTATGGACACAGAGTTGGCGTCGTACCCTGCGATGACCTTCTGGAAAAAGTTTGTACAGATTCACAAACTGATGCTCAACAATCCTGACATCCATGCGCAGAAATACCAACCTTCGGCGTCAAGGCCTTTGCGCTGGCCAATTGCCCAGTCCATGATCCCGGCCTGGGCCGGGTACAAGCGCCAGCTGACGATTGTGGCCAACCCGGTCGTCTGGTGGACAGGCGCTCTGGGCGTGCTCGCCTTCTTGGCCACAGAGGCGCTGTTTATTCTGAGAGAGAAGCGCGGATACTTTGAAACAGGACGCGTAGGTGGTAAAGCCCCAAAAAAAGACCAATATTTATAACATGACCTGCGGCGTCACTCGCGCTAATTGATGTAATTGATTTTTGATCAATTATTTTAGAGCTCAAGAACTACCATCTCAAAGATGCAGCCGTGTACTTTGTTGGTTGGGCCGTCCACTATGTCCCCTTTGTCTTTATCAGCCGCACCTTGTTCATGCACCACTACTTCCCGTCCTTGTACCTGTCCATCCTCCTGGCTAGCTCTCTGTTCTCAGGCCTGGCCGGATTCCTACCCCGCAAGATTCGGTTTGCCCTATTGGTGAGTTTCTTGGCCCTGACCATCCGTGTTTTCGTCCGTTTGTCACCCCTCAGCTACGCCTCGGCCATGACTCGCGAGCACTGCGAGTCCCTTCACCCCTGGATCAACAGCCTCTTGCCCACAGACAACCGCCTCGACTGTTCCCAGACTCCGCCCGCCTCTGCTCGCCCAGTCTTGCTCACAGTGATGAAAGCCAAGGCTCGGCGAGAGAAGGCCATCTACTCCAAGCATGCGCTCATGGCTTCCTCCTCCTCCTCCTCGGCTGCAGTAGCAAAGAACACACAGCTACCCTCCAAGGAACAGCAACCCCAACAACAACACAAAGGCTACCCACCTATCCCAGCCTCCGCGCCCGGTGCCCCGCCCATCGAGTTCCTGACGGCCGAGTCGCCCTTCGACGCCCTGGCGCGGCACCAAAAGGCGCTCAAAAACAGAGACACCTACTTGCCCGAGGCCCTGCAGGGCCAGGTGCGGATCATGCGGGTGGAGCCCAAGGCCAAGGCGCGGATGCTGCCGATGCACTTCCCGCCCGCGAACAAGACGCTGCCGATGGACGGCGTATTCTTGACGCCGTATCAGCGGCCCCCACAGCGGTGGGATCTGGACTTGGAGAGGGAAGAGGAGGAAGCGAGGGACAAGGCGAGGAAGAAGGATGAGGAAGAGAGGACTCAGAAGGAAGAGGAGGAGGAAGAGGAGGAGGAACTGCACAAAGGCGAGGAAGCGGAGGAGGAGTACAAAGGCGAGGAAGAGAGTGAACAGGACGAACAAGGCTCGTCGAACAACAATAACAAAAACAACAGAGTAAGCTTAGCGCCTGCGGTGCTCGATTCAGACGCAAACAGGATGCAGCATGATAACAACGAGCAGCAGATCGATAGGCTGCTAGAAGAGTACAAGGCGCGAAACCGAGCCGAGCGCCGTGTGCGGGTCGCGGTGGCGCAGGACCAGCACGAGCATGTCTATGCGCCCTTTGTGGTCGAGGAGGAGGTGAAACCTGTTGAGCACAAAGAGGCAAAGAGAGAAGATGAAGGAGGAGACCCACAGAACACGATGGGCCTCAAAGTCCCTGGCCAGCACTCTGGCCGGCCCGGTTTTGCCGCCCGCGAAATGATTATGGAGAACGTGGCCAAGTTTGCCAAGCAGGTCGAAGCTAAGCGGCGCCGCGAGGCCGGGTTGTTTGGCCAGAGCCCCAAGGAGAAGCATATGGCATCGTCGGCCGAGATGCGGAAGGTGCGCAGTCGGAACAAGGCCTGGGATGCATTCGAGGCTCGGGGGGTTTCGCTGGGAAAGGAGGAAGAGGCGTCGATCTCGGCGTCGATTCTGAGCGAGCAGAGTATGTCGAGCTCGATGTTTGACCACGGGGACGAGGCTTATCGAACCAGTGTGGTGGCTATGCGGGCGAGGCTACAGGAGATCAGCAATGAGGCGCTTGAGAAGGCGCGGGAGAAGCCTTGGAATAAGCAGGCGCCCATGACAGAGAAGGACGAGGAGGTCCGAAAAGAGGAGGAGGCCACAGTGGTAGAGAAGAATCCCGAGATCAAGAAAGAGTCGGCGGCTTATGCGGGCGATTATGAGCGCGAGGAAGAGGAGGAGGAGGAGGAGGAGGAGGAGGAAGAATTCGAGGTCCGAGGACCACCGATCCATGTCGGCTCACCCGAGGAACTGGACAAGGTGCTCAAACAGCTGCAGGCAGAAGGTGTCCGGGCCGAGGTTGTTCGCGGTACTGTCACACACACGATCGAGCCCCTGGTGCCTGTTGAGGAATACGATGCGCCCAGTGGCGAATATGCAGGCAACGACGGATCCTATGAGGAAAATGAGGAATACTTCTCGGAAGGATATGAGGGAGACGACGGTCACGACGACGATGACGACGCTGACGACGATTCTGAGCGCCCACCACCGATTGCTGTCAAAAATGCCGAGGAGCTGGCTTCAGTGCTCGATAAACTGGCAGCGGAGGGCATCCGGGCCGAAGTGGTCCGTGGCACTGCGACGCGCTATGTGGAACCTCCTTCGGCCACCAATGATGTCGAGGAGTGAAACTCTTGCCTGTCACTTACATCCATTCATATTTAATTTTATTCTTTGTGCGGATCAAAAAGAAAACACATGTCGACATAAATAGCTCGTAGGTAGTACTCATCTAAGGTAAAAAGTGTGTGTTTCTTATCTCAGATATGGCCCATGACAAAACTCAACTTGAGCTGGGCAGGATGGTCGTGATGGTGGTGGTGAGGACCGTATTTGGCTTGCGCCTCGCAATCACATGTCTCCTCATTATTTTGCATGTCGTAAACAGCTGATTGGTGTCCAGTTTGGCCCTGTGTCTTTGTCCTTGTCCTTGTCTTTTGGTCGTAGAAGCTGCCTCGGCATGCCTCAAGGTCTCCAGACGGAGGTTGGATCAAAAGCTCAGGGAGATAGCACGTTGTGTACAACTTTGGAGATGTCCAACCCTAAAATTACGATAAAGGGAGAATATTGTTCATGAGCTAAACGTCAGATGAGATATAAGCGAAAGAATAAAAATAATTGAGAGGAGGTTTTACCCAGCTATGCGACATCGGAAAGTCTTCTGGCGCTGCCTCAAAGTGTGTGACCTGGTGCAGTGGACCGACCGAAGCAGCATAGACGCGGAACCAGGTCCGAGTGCTCTCACGCCTGTCTGGAAAGCAGCTGAAGGATTCTGCGATGGAGATGGTATCGGCAAGGTCGCAGAGCTCGTCGACCTCGGATACTTCGGCTCGATCAGAGTCGTCGTCGCTCTCACCGCTCAAATGTAGGCCCATGGATGGGATCGAGGGAGGTGAAGGCATACGTGGCCGTGAGGACGACGTCCCTCTTCCGTAATGGGAAGGTGCGAAGACTGGGCGTCGCAATCGACTTGTAGATGGCAGAGGTGTGGCCGCCGAAAGTCGGTGGAGATGAATACCAAGCTGGGTTCCTGTTTCCCTGTACGGCAACTTTTTGACGTAAACATTCCAATGCGACCTATTTGTTCCGCAAAGAGGATCATGGAAGAAATATTCAGTGGAACGAAAATAGATTAGCTGGTTTCCTTCATCTTGAAAATATGCCATTCGATGTATGCTTACCCTGCATAATAAAAACTGTTGCTGCTGAGCGGGAAACCAACCTCCAGCTGGGATACATCTTCAAACTGAACACTGAAGCGAAAAGGCGAGCAAGTCGAGTACAACTGCGAGGGAACATTCGTGCCGTGCTCGCCAGGCAGCCCCTTCGGATCGTCAAAAGGAAGAATCGCAGATGCTACCGCTGTCTTGTCCTTGACAGGGATTGGATCATCTCGAATATACTCACTACCAAATGAAGCAGTTGCTAGCGCTAATCGCGAAACCACGGTTGTCAATCCAAGCTCTGGATTCTTCCTATCGGCACCCTCGATCAGTGTCCGGAACTCGGTCTGTCGCCAAAAAGACTCGTGAACCAAGTGCGAGACTGTAAACGGCCGCTCGGTCCACGGATCGTGATCGTTCAGGATGAGCTGTAGTTGCTCCAGCGTCATGTGCATGTACACAATGCTGGTCGAAAACAGCTTCTCGTAAATAGTTTCTTCGTCTTCGTCTTCTTCCTCTTCCTCTTCGTCTCCTTCAGGATCGTCATCATAGCCCTCGTCGCATGCTCTATTCTGCTTGTCCAACAAGTCCTGCTCTTGCTCCCATCTGCTCTTCCCACGCTTGTCACCCCCTCCTTTGTGTCGAAAACTCTTCTTCTTATGCATTCTCCTCCTCCTCCTCCTCCTCCTATCTACGATCCGACGGCAGAACAGGTACCGGTCCCACTCGGACGGTACCCAGAATGCGTCCGAGCCAATCACGTGGGGCAGCCATTTGGCCGGCAGGGACTCAAAAACCTCAAAACACTCGATCCTCGGATCATCAAACCCGTTCCGGCACAGGAACGTGTGACACGCGTCCGCAATCTGGCTTGACCACGGGTGGTAGCTGTGGTTGTGGCTGAAGCGGACATATGCCACTACACGCTGTACCGCCAAGGTGCGTACGATGTAGGCGGTGCACTGGGCACAGAGGCTATCAAAGCCCAGGTAGGTGGCGGTGGCTAGGACGGACAGAGCATTGTCTGGGGTAAGCCGGGAGGCGTACACGGCCTGGCTCCCTGCAAAAACGACTGTGACAGGTTGTTGTTGATGTGGCTCATATGCTGGATCGTCCTCCTCTACGGTCCAGATCCCATACATGCGCCCGATCGCGATCTCGAACCCTTCCAGGGTGATATTGGGGTCGTCGAGGGTCAGCTCAATCAGGGTCTGGCCGCTCTCCTTCCAGGGCCCGTTAATCATGCTGTCGAAGAACGGGGATTGCGCCAGGATCAGGCGATGGAGGTGGTAGGTCTTACCAAAGGCACACAGAGAAATGTCAGACCCTGTGCCCTGCATAAGCCCTTGGAAGGCAATGTGGCGGGCGAGAGAAGCCATCTGCTGCAGAAGCATGATCGATGCTGATTCTGAGAGTTGGGTTTGGCTGTTGTCACCATGGTGAGGGTTGTCGGAAGCGATGCTAGGGATCGAGGTTATTGTTGTTGGTAAAGGTGGTGTAGGAGGTAGAAGGCCCGTCATAAAAGACGACCAAAAAGAAGCATCGACCGAGATGGGGCTTAGAGACGAGATCACGTGGCCAAGGGTGCATGGAGGGTTCAAAACTCTTGGGTGGGTATTGGTATCGTATTCTCTACAAGGGTCGTTTGAGGAAGAGTGTATCGGAGTGTCGAGTGGTTGCTCTCTTTGGGGTTGTGATCGTGAGGCAAGTGTACGGGATGTGGTGACCAGGACTGGGCCGAAAGACGATCGAATACTGTAGGTTATGTTCTTTCCCTTGGACGCCATTCGATTCGGAAGGAAGGCCCGCTTGGTGGATCGGCAACTCATGGTTATGTGGTGTGCCACACTTTTTCAATTCTATGAACACGACGTCCCCTGAGAGGACATGTTGAAGGTGTCAGAGACAGATGTCCATGGCGACAATCTAGTAGTGGCATTGTCACTGGGAGAGACCAACCTTGGAGCGAAGGAAAGGGAGGAGGCAAAAAGAAAGCGAGAGAGAAGGAGAAAGAGAACAAATTATGCTGAAAATTCTAATCTCCCTCGAGTTGCGGTGGAAAATGCGATGAGGTGGGGGGCTGATTGGTCTCCGGGTCTATTTGGTAGCGAACAGTGGCCATGTCGAGCATCGGCTGTACTTTTTTGTTCGCTACTTCTAAGTGGACTACATTAGGTACAACAGACAGTGGCAGGGGACAGACAACAGACAGAGGCGAAGGGAAGGGGAAGTGAAAGCAAATTGGTTCAAAAGCAAAATCAAGGGGGATGAGCAAGGTAAGGAAAGTCTCGAGGAGTTGTCCTTTTTCTTGCCTTTGTCCATTATCGATGATATATCAAGTCATCTGGAGCGCGCGTTCTTTTGTGTGCAAGCGAGGATGTGCGTTGTGACATGAGGGTGCAGTCATAGTCGCGAGGTGGTTTGCTTTTGTGATATGCCGACGTGTCTTTTGCTCTCTGCTTTCTATTTGCTACTGTGGGACACTGCCCTATTTGGAAACGACAAAGTCATGTGGAGTGAGCAAAAAAAAAAGCATCGTTGACATGATAGCATTGATGGTGTGGGCGAGAGTAAATTTCCAATATCTGAGTTGGGTCTACTTCCTGCAGTGGCATTTTTCTTTGTGCTCGTCCATGTCCCTTGTTCCTGAGGCACTTGACGCACTTTTTCATCAGCAAGGAGGACTGTATGTGCCTTCGACATGAGAGCTCACTGGCCTGCTACTGTGCTAGACTGCATCCCCCCTTTCTTCCCTTGTTTTGCTCATGCAACGTCTGCGTCTTTGTTGTTTTTGCATGTTTCGCTGGCCCTTGGAAATGTTGGATGGTCGATGGCTGTGATGGGTGTCTGTTCATCGAGTCGATGCACAGTCCTCTGTGATGCCCCCTTTTTCATGTTGCATGTTGCATGTTGCATGTTTCTTCGTTTTGGTGTCTGCGTGCATCTATCCAAGAGCGCTTGTTGGCTGGAAGATGCATGTCGCTGTCCATCTTGCTTCCCTGGAGAAAAAAGAAATGGCTCTTGTAGGGCTCGTCATCAACAACATCGACAGTACAGTGTCAAGGGAAACACAAATCGTCCTGGCAGAGAGAGAGACATATGTCTTTATTTGTAATGGCATTTTTCATGAACCATGTTGTGGAATCAAACAAGAAAAGATAAAACGAGAGAGAGAGAGAAAGCGAGAAACCTAGTCTGCCTTCTCCTCGCACGTCATCGTCATTAGCATCGTCATTGAAGGAAGAAAGTGCGGCTAGTCCTCTTTTATAATTTTCTCCACTAACAGATTCTTGTGCTTGAAAAGATGATTGAGTCTGCGCAAAAAAAAAAACAGTAGCCAGGCTGGAGGTTTCCTTAGAACCTTATCGTGGACTGGTTCTTTCTTTCTTTCCTAGTGTCCCTGCTGCAATATTCTCCGTCCAGATTCGGTGTAGATCAGAACTATCTCAATAATAAAGCTGCTCATCGTACTGTACAGTACGTTTCTTAGCGTTATTGTTGTGTTCGACCTTCCGGGACTTGAGTGAGTACAACCGCCTGTATTTGGGGGACAAAGTATATGAAGCCTTGTTTTTCTTCCAAGGTTTCTGCCTGGCCTTGGCTCCCTTTGTGTGGCGCTAATGATTCACTTTTTTGGTTTACCCCACAACTTTTTATAATTTTTGAATTCAATACCTCGGCAAAGGTACACGACACGTCCGGGGTGCTGTTTGCGAGAGTCGTTGTGGGCTGGTGAGGGCATCTCTGTGCAGAGAGTAGAGAACAGAGGGCAAACAGAGAGGCGGAGAATAGGAAGATGAACAGGTGGATGATTCGTTCAGGCCGAGCCAGAGATGGATAAACATCTAGCCCATGGAAAGAAATGTTGGAAATGGTTCTTCATTAACACTATCCAGTCCAGCCAAGCAGAGGAAGAAGGGCATATACTTTTTGATGGATATCTTATGTACCCCGGCCATCGTAATCCAGGAACCTAGCATTGGCCACATCACTTCGAAATGGATCTCCATTCGCTCAAAATACCCTGTACTTTTGCTCCACACCCACACCAATCCACAAGAACGGTCTTTTTTGTTCTTGATGTGCGCGTGCAGAAGTGAATCGGATGTTGGGTCGGAGACCAATATTTTGTCCGTATTTGTTTGATAATCTCTATGGGCCCGTCGTGCTGTTTGATGACCATTTTTTGTGCATCCTCTTGGAAGACCACGTCTAGGGCTCTCGCAACTCTCTCTCTCTCTCTCTCTCCCTCTCTCAACTCAACTCATCTCGACTCAACTCGTCTCAACTCGACCATTGTTGCTAATTGGATCGTCATGACGATAGGCCCAACAAGCATATCCAGAGTTTTACTTGCTACCAACCATCATTGCGAACACAATGAGCCGCTCAAACATAACCCTCTTCCTTGTCGCAATAGAACCTACATAGTCTACACCACGTCGTGGGTGCTCAAGTAGTTAATAGTACACAGTAGAAAATCGTGGAATTTGATCCGTAGCCCATCTTGGGCATGTGTATTTTGTGTTGGTATGTCTGAGGTATTTTCGTGTGTAGCTTGGTTGCTTCATTTTGCTCTTGGTTAGCGGTTGCTGTCGACGAGAGTGCTGCTCTTGTTATTGCTGTTCCTCCCTCTGCTAGTATGGTAGAGAACAGAAGAAGACAGACAAAAAATGTTGGCACGGACACTTGCACTATTCCATTGTTTGTTTGTGTGTTGGCAAGGTTACCCAACAAAGACAAAGGGGCAGAGAAGAGATGGAGAAAGGGCGTTTTGATTTATTTTCGTGTGTGTGTCCTCGCCCTTCCTCCTTCGCACTCTCTCCATCTCCATCGGCTCTATCCAACCGCTCGAGAACGATGCCAGTCATACTTTCAAGATCTCAAGGAACCTTGGATCAACTATGAAGCTTAGATAGTCATTCACCAAGGCAAGTCGCGAAGTAATATCTCTGCACAACCAAAAAAAGGAATCGATCCATCACTCCTCTTCTTTCTCCGTCTTGATGGCCATCGCAGTGGTAAGTATGTGGAGGTGGTTTGTGGAGTCCAACAGAGGGGTCCATTGTTTATTCCTGTCGCAGTTTGGTTTTCTGCTTGTTTTTCTCCACCTTTCTGTCTTCCTTTTGGACATGTGTAGATCAACACAACCATAACTTTACGCCCTTTTGTGCTTGAACCCTGACCCATTTTTTTTTTTTTTTTTTTTTGCTATTCGGAGTGTTTCTGTTCACATCCAAACAGACATGTGTATAGATGCATAGAGATAGGGAAGTGGATCCGAGGATGTTGCATGTATGTACATGCCGTTTCTTCATGCTTCCGGGATCTGGCACCCCTCGTCTTCTCTACACCCACGGAAGGTTGTTGTCCCAGACAGGCAAGCATTGAATAGAATAGATGATCATGATTCATTAACAAGGTTCTGTTGCGTGTCTCTTTTTTTTCTCCGAAGCAAATACCACAGGAAGAGCAGGAACCAAATGAAAAACAGTCTTAAATGATGAGCCACGGTCTCTCCATGGAGAGGAGCTTCAGTAGACTAGGGTACCGGGGGGGGGGGCTGTTTGGGCAAGGAGCAAAAGTGTTGTGTAGGAAGGATGGGTGATCTTGAGTAGTATATTGGTATTGAGTCTTACGAAAATAAAATAGCTTCTCCACGTCCCCTTCCTTCGCCCTCCTTCCTCGCTCCTTCCTTTGCTCGCTCTCCTTCCCCCAATTTGGCGACCCGCTTTGTCATGATTGGCGAGAATCCCGTATGGAGAAGTCGTGATAAATGGCCATTAAGGAAAAAAAAAGAAAAAAAGCCCTTGAACTCTGTGGTCTCGTTGCACAGTGGTGGCGAGTGGGGAAGGGTCCTCTGGACCTGCGATTGAGTATCATTCGAATGGAGGATTGAATGGCGAGGATCAGTCACAAAACAACGAGGCGCCTCTCTCACTCGACCACAGAGGAATAGAGCCGTTTTGTTGTATTACTCTTCTCTCTCGTCTGTTGTGTTGTGTTGACCTGTTCCGTGGACAAACTGTGTCTTTTTTGGATGTCCACCAACCTCGTTCAACCGTTGGCTGGATCCCTTTGTGTGGTGGTTATTAATCGTTCGTTGTTATTGTTGTTGTTGTCGGTCGGTATTATGTGTCAAGTCGAGTCGAGTAAATGCTTTGTGTGTGTGATGAGCGTGGAGTGGCTCATCCGTGTCTGTTCGATGTATTTGCCGCCCATCGACTCACATAGTCTATACGCACTACATGTATGATGTATGCTATTTGGAGTCTAGTGCGTTTTTTGCCGAGTGTCCCCCTCGCAACATGTGTATGCATGTCCTCATGAGCTCATTGGGGTCATTCCTGTTCACGTTTCTCTCCATTCTGTGTCTGCCGGGTCCTTTATTTTGGTCCGCCCTCTCTGCAGCACCCTCGGCGCTGGCTGTGTCCTTGCTCGCCTTGCACCTTTGGATCCTGCTGCCTTGTTGTCTTGCAAGGTGCCCTTGTCTGTCCCTGTTGGTCCCTGGCGCACAATTTCCCTTTGTTTTTTTGGGTTGCTGCACCACACTCAGCACCCAACACCCACACCCAAATTATTAAAGAGAGGGGGCACATCAAAGCCGTAGAACCTTGGTCTTCTCTTTCCTCCCTCGTCTCTGACTCTCTCTGTCTTCGCTCCTTTCTTTCTTTCTTTCTTTCCTTTCCTTTCCTTCCTTTCCTTTCTTCTCTTTCTTCTTTGTTCTCTTCTTCTTCTCCACTCCACACTCCACACTCTCATTTGTACTCAACCCCGCACTCGCTCCAAGAAGAACACCCTCTGCTCTTCATTTTCCTTCAACACCTGGATTCATTCGCTGCACTGGACACATTGCACATTGACATATACACACTCCACTGGTGAGTATCAGCATTGACAGCAATCACCACAATGCCATTACCCACCTCGCTCCACCCCACTCCAACTCCACTCACTCCAACCCCTACTGCACTCCACAACATGCACACATACACTGTCTCTCTCTCTCTCTCTATCACACACACACACACCTTCATGCTCCCTCCCATGTACCCTTACCATTGGACACAACTACGCACCCACTCATAAACCCATATCGCACATACACATACACGGCCATGGTGGATCCTCTATCCCGAGCGACACCAAAGCGTGCGCAAGAAGGACACTCAGGGCCATCCTGTCTTTCTCTGGGACCCCTTGTCTACGCCGATCATTGACCTTTTCTGATGGTTCCTGGAAGGGCCAAAATCATAATATCTCATCATGTTTTGTCCTGGACCAACGGACGTACTACTACAGACACGATCCAACCAACCAGCCTGACTACAACACAGATCGCCCAAAAGATCCTTTATTTTTCTCCGGTCTCCTTTTGCTTGCCGAGAGGAGAGGAGAGGAGAGGAGAGGAGAAGAGAAGGGATAAAACACACAATTAGGAGATGAACACTACTCGACCACTCAATATCGCTTCTTGCTACTTGTTCACTTCGAGACAAAAAGACATTGGGTAGCATGCCCAATTGACCTTACCTTCCATGCCAATATGCCAATATGCCAATAACAACCAGCCAACCAACCAACACACGCATCTCTCGCCTCCTTACCTGCCTACCTATCCTACCTACCAACCTGCCAACCTACGTCGCCTACCTCAAAGACTCATCTTTTTCTTTTCTTGTTTCCTGCTTAACTTCCTGACTATCGTAGTGGACAACGATTTAGCAGAGCCTACAACTCCAACCCCACCTCCGTTGTGATTGCCGAATTCGACTCGGTATGTAACCCCGTTTGTAGACAGATCCCTATCCACTCATGCCATCCTCACTCAAGTGAGAGTGCTCTGGAGCCAGAAGAACAAAAAAGATAAAAGAGAAAGAGGACCCTGCGGCTTTTGAGGGTGGACCAAAGGAATTCTGGGGCGTATGCACGCCCGAATCATTCAACACGAGGCTCAAAGGAAGGGAGGAAGAAAGGAAGGATGGAAGGCCTTAGCCAAACCACATACACTCACTGCCTTGCTTGCTTTGATCGCAAGGCCGCTTGCACTGTACCCACTTTATCCCACTCTATCACCCTGTCCACTCTACGGCACGACAGGGCTGGGATGGGATATGCGCTGCAGTGGACTCCTTTTTTTTTCCCTTTTTCTTTTTGCTCTCCCTGCTTCTTCCACTGCCACTGCCACCTGTTCTTCCTTTTCCTGTTCCTTGGTCGCCTCGTATGACCCCCCTAGGTTCTCGCACTTCCCCTTTTCTCCTACCTATTGCCTCCTGTGCACAACAGCTCCTCTCTGCTATTCGACTATTCGACTATTCGACGTGTCTCTGCTATCTTTTATTTCTCTTTGCTGTCTGTTCTTTTTCTGTTTCCTCAAGCACCCTTGTCTTCAAAACAGCTTACCCCTTGTTTATGTTGTTGTGTCGGTGAGCCATGTCTATGCCCTTTCTCTTTTTTTCACCCCCTTTCAGTACCCTCCATGGTTTATTATATATGTGTGTGCTTACGGGCGGGATAGGAAGACAGTGACAATGGGTCGATATTATGGCCCATGGTCTATGGTCCATGATCTATGGTCTATGGTCTATGGTCTATGGTCTATGCAACGGGACGGTGTTGGACAAGGAAGAGGTGTCCCTTAGCCTTTCTATCTCTGTTCCTGTTCTGATCCCGTTCATCTACTCGAAGCAATTGGCGGAGCAAATTATCCTGGTGTGCATTCCTTTTTTTTTTTTTTTTTTTTTTTTTTTTTTTGTGGCGTGTGTGTTCGTGTATCCTTTCATATTACGACTTTGAAGGTTTCTTTGGTTGCACAGTGACGGCAGCCGTCGGCAGTAGAAAAAAAAAGATCGCGAGAAGGGATGGGGGGAAGACAGAGGTCAAACGAAAGAAAGACATTGTGGGCCAGGACAGGGTCATTACTCTCAAAAAAAAAAGAGAAAGAGTAATAATAAATGCAATCCAGTCCAATTGACGGGATGGTTGCACAGCATCAGGGACATTTTTTATATCACAACACACAACACACAACGCACAACGCACACACACACACACACACACCCTCTCAACACACAAAACAACTCAAAGCAACAAACCAAAATGTGTCCACTGCGCCTAGGGCAGAAAGAAGGAAGGGAGGAAGGAAAGAAAAAATGGAAAAGCATGGGCGTTCGGGCCAGCTTTGCGATGCCACATTGGCTGAACAAACAAAGACAAAAAAAAAAGTGAGCGGCACACATATTTTCATACTTTCCCTATCCTTTCACACTTCGGCCTGTGGCTATGGTGGTGTCTATGGATACCCGAACAGAGAGGCGAGCAAGCAAACAAAGCAGAGCAAGGGGTTTTTAAACGAAGGATTGCATTCAGAAATGGACTATGAACACACCACACAACAACACAACACAACACGGTTTTTGATCTTTGTCATCATCCCACATCACAATTGCATCCCTTTGCTCTGTTGTATTCCTCGACCATCATCAGAGTGGGAGAGAGTGAGAGAGAGAGAATGTCATTCTCGCCCTACTCCTTTTCTACTTCATCCGCCCCCAGCGACAGTGAGTGTGCACCGAAAACAAAAACAAGAACCTCCTTTTTTTCTTCTCGTTCTTGTCTTCTCTTGCTACGCCAATGGGCAGCCTCCCCAGTCCAGTCGAGTCCAGTCCAATCCAATCCAATCCAATCTACGGGGTGGATGGATGCTGCTTTTGATGCTGTTTACCCCGACATGCAGCCGAGAGGATTGGGTTGGTTGTGCACCCTTGTGTGCATTCGGTGTCCATGGTTTAAGGGACTGGCATGCTCCCTTCCACACACCGTTGACATGTCGCTGTTGTCGCTCTTGGTTTTACTCTGGTTCTTGTTTTATGTTTTAATAATTGTGTTCTTGCAATGGTTTGTCAGTGCAAAGTGTTTCGTTATTGTTGTTAGTTGAGGCTGTTGGTGTGGAGGTTCGACATGATATGATATGCATCCATCCATCTTTCTATTCCTTCCATTTCCGTCCAGCCCAACTGGCACGATCCTCCCCCATCTTTCCTCTGTTGCTCTGTCCCCTTCAATTGCTTCTGCCTGTTCTCTGCTTCTGCCTCTGCCTCTCTATCTCTCTCTCTGCCTCTCTCTCTGTGTGTGTGTGCTTCTCTGCAATATCCATTTTCCCCCCATCTTCGCCTCCCTTCCTTCCCTTTTCCTCGTCCCTCGAACCATCGCACACCGACTTTCGTTTTCTTGTTTTGCTCTTTTCTTGTCTTCTTTTCTCTCTTTCTCCTCTTCTTTTTTTTTTTTTACTTTCCTCTACTTTCCTCACCTCCACGTCTTTCTTTTTCCTCCTCCACTACTTGTATCCTCTTTTTCGCACACACACACACTCTCTCTCTTACTCTTTCTTCTCATCCTCATCCTCACTTTCATCCTCTTCTCTATATTCTCCACTTACTTTGGTCTTTTCTTCCTTCTCTCGTCCCGCGTTGCTCGAAGGCTCTTGACACCCTTCCTTCAATTGGACTTGCTTGCTCTCTCTTTCTCTCTCTCTGCTCTCTACATCGTATGCACATTTGCTCCCTTGCTTGCTGACGTGTGCTTTCCCCGTCCTTGTGGGTGTTGTGTGAGCGCGTGTTTTTATTTTGTGAGTGCTTATGGGTGTGTGCGAGTGCGCATGTTTTCTGTCCGTCTTTGCTTTATTCACGACAAAAAAGAAAAAGAAAAGAACCGCAACAACATCAGTAGCATCAGCAACAACCTACCCCACTTCACTCCACTCCACTCCACTCTGCAGTCTCGTTGTTTTCTATCCACACAGGAAAGAAAACCTCGCTCTATGCCCCCTTTTCCTTTCTTTTTCTTTTTCTTTTCGGCTCTCCTACCAATCCACCCCTTTGAGATCATAGTGCGTTGCCTTCTTTCCCCTGCTCACCTTTCTTTCTGACTGCTCAAAGCACAAAGCACAGAGCACAAGGCGGCTTGATTATCGCTTTGGCACACTCACACGTCCACCGTTCTCGCACTCGCTCCAGAAAGAACTCGAACCAGTAATCTAACATTGTCTCTTCTCCTTCCTCCTTGTGTTTTACTCGCTATAGACATCGTGTCTTTGCAACTCCTTTGGTCGTTTTTGATCGCCCGTTTACGTCCTTGAGGTTCTTGATCCTCGCGTTTCCATCCTGGCTCCAACAGTAGCATACATGGCCGATATCCAGAGGGACCAGCATCTGTTACCAGTCAGTCCCCCTACTATGCACAACCATCAACTCAGCCAACAGCTTCAGCGAACACCCTCCTCGACCTCGGATCAAGACGCTTTATTCTCTTCCGTGATGGAGAACAATACCTCCATGGCCCAGGACTGGATGCCATCCTCTGCCGAGTACAACCTCTCCACGCTCGGTTTCGACAACATGTTCCAGTTCAACGGACAGGTTGATTCTTTCCCAATCGACCACACAGAGTTTGCCTCGAACGACTTTGGGTTTCCACCTGGCATGTCCGTGTTTGATTCCGTGGGTGTTGCCTCGTTGGAAGCCACTAATGGACTCGAAACCAACGGCAGGATCCTGGAAAATGGCTTCCAAGCCCAAGTCGACAGTAACGAAGGCAGTAACGCTAATGGCGTCGATCTTGCGAGCAGTAACGACACTACATCTCTCGAGCAAAATGACATGGGTCTCAATATGGCGCTCAAACCTCCATTTATGAACCGGTTCAAGGTGTCACCTTCGTCTCTAGCGCAACGGCAACCACAACAACAACAACAACAAAACCAATTCCAGGAGCAAAGCTTCAACTCCCAAATGGACCTGAGCCCATCCGACGTTGCACAATCGCAGCTTTTCCACCCATCACTCCAAAACCAAGCCCAAGACTCGCACCAAGGTCAACCACACACGCCTTTTGGGTTCCCCCAGGACAATGTACAGTCCTTCTTCCCACAACAGCAACTGCAACCATCCCTGGACGAGGATATGTTGTCCTCGCACAACCAGTTCATGCAAAACACCCCAATGTCGCTCGCCAACGGATCACTTCAACAGCAACAACAACTGATGAAGCAGCAGCAACAGAAGCAGTTTGAAGACATGATGTTCCACCAACAGCAACAGCAACAACAACAGCAACAACATCAACAACATCAAAATCAAAATCAAATGGGCGACACAAAGGGACACTTTAGGCACTCGTCCTCGCCAAACTTCACTGATGTGATCCAAGAGAATATGCAGCGGTCTCGGACGAAGCATCAAATGAACTTGCACCTTCAAGAGTCTCATTCGCGGCCTATCCATCCAACAAGCGTCCATCCATTTTCAATTGCGCCCATGTCAGGGAAAGGCGCTTCCACACAGAAGCTGACAAAGCGGCCAAGCGATCTTCATGTCGATATTTCGGGACGATCAAGCTCGTTTCGGCTCAGCGGTGACGTCAGAACTGGAGACTTTCGGTTCGGGAATGACAACCGTGATGGATCGATCACCGGTGCTATATCGGCACCCCTCTCGCCCACGGCTACCACGGCTAGCCTCCAGGCTCCACTCACGCCCGCCTTCTTCTCGCCTGCCTTTGGAGATGCCCTTTCTAGCCCAAGTCTTGGTCTCTATCAAAACAGCCCCTTTATCCACCACGATAGGAACCGGGCGTCGATGCAGACCGATTCGTCCATTGGGTCCTTCATGGACATTCATGCTTCCAGTGCCTCCTCTCCTTCATCTCTCGGTTCATTGAACGATGTTAGCCACCGCGTGTTCAGGAACTCAACCGACTCCATGCAGACGCCAGTCGATACCATTATGCCCATGGACATTGCCTTTGCCAACATGACTGATCTGAACTACCTGGACAACCAAGAGATCGGCTCGCTGTCGTCGACATCCTTACCCGGGCAAGGCTCCTTCTGTCCATCGCCGGACCACATTGACCCTCACAACGTTGAAGTAAAACCAAGCTTTTTCAGTCAGTACCAAGAAGAACAAGTCAAGATGGAGCTGATGACCTCTCCGGAGCTGGACACCTCCTCTGTTTTCAACTCTGCCCAAGAGGCCCCAGCCACTCCCGTGAGCCAGCCTGTTCCTCAGCCAAAGACAGCCCGCAAGCGACGCTCGAACGAGGCTGTCGCTTGCTCACCATCTGTCTCTTCTGTCTCCAACAACAGTAGCCCTCCTCGCAACCCCAGGAGCCGCACTATTTCGACCACGTCCTCGGTTGTTGATGAGAAGGAAGACTTGTCGCAACACAACTTTGGTCCATCCATGCGTCCCATCATGCTCACACACGATCTGAAGCCGCCCTCTACCAAGGCCATGAGGTAACAGAAGCAAAGAATTGTGTCGATTTGTGTCAAATCAATTGGAATATACTCACTCACATTTGTATTTTATATTATTATTTTTTTTTTTAAAAAAAAAATAGGACAATTATCAAGAGCTTCTTGTCAGGAAAGACACCCACAGCTGGCGGCGAAAAGTCGGTTCTGATTCTCACGTCCAAGGTTGCGCAAAAGTCTTATGGAACGGAGAAGCGGTTCCTCTGCCCTCCACCCACGACCATGCTTCTGGGAGGCAATTGGTGGTCGGCCCCAGAGATTGGTCGGTTATCGCCCACGTCCACTACCTCTTCCTCGGACGACAACCTCGGCCCAGTGCCACCCAAGATGGTGGTTTCCATTTGTGGCGAGGCTGGAAGTCAGCTCGGAGCCATTGACTGGACTGCGACCAAGGAGGATGGTGTTGCGCCTATTGTCTCTGGCAAGTGTGTCTCCAAGCAACTGTACATTAACGATGCTGATGAGAAGCGAAAGAAGGTGGAGGTCCTTGTCAAATTTATGATGGCCGGCGATTTGGAGCTGGGCACCTTTGCCAGCAAGCCCATCAAGGTCATTAGCAAGCCTAGCAAGAAGCGCCAGAGCATCAAGAACATGGAGCGTAGGTGTATTTTTTTTCTCTCTCATTTTATCTTTGCCCTCTACAGTTTATTCTTATTAACCCATCTACTTTTTTTTTGTCTTGTAAGAAGTCTGCATCCACCATGGCACAACGATTTCACTGTTCAACAGGATCCGATCTCAGACCGTGTCGACAAAGTACCTTGGTGTCTCTACGACCTCGCAGCCTTCGGCGCATGCTCCCTGGAACTATGGCAACAACAACCTGAGGGACTGGCCTAACGTAGAGCCCTCATCAGAGTCGTCCGCCAATCCAGTCAATGCTGATGGCGGCACGTGCTTTGTGGCAAGGACTGGTAGCTGGGATCCCTTTGTTGTCTGGATCGTCAGCCCCGGAAAGAACAGGAGTGAGACGGTCGAGGAACACTTCCAACGCCACCCTGGTTTCCCACCACCACCCGCCATTGCTATCAACTCACCCCCATCTAACGGTCCTCAGACGCCAATCCACTACAACCAACCCATTGTCCTCCAGTGCCTGTCCACAGGTTTGGTCAGTCCAGTGATGGTGATCCGCAAGGTTGACAAGGGGAGCATGGTCCTTGGAGGAGGATCGGCAGGCCACTCCTCGGCAGAGTATGATCAGGATCCTGTGGGCGACCCAGTGTCGCAACTGCACAAGGTGGCCTTCCAGATCACAGGCCAGACACCACCCACGGCCCCATTCTCCTCAGCCAAGCTTCAGCAGGGAACCTATCTGGCCTGTCTGGGAGATGTGGTAGGTATGCAGCGAGCCAACGAGGGCAAGATGTTCTTGCCAGATGCCAGTGGTTCGCCTCCCTCGGGCCCCAAGTCTCTGAATGAGGGCCTTGGTGGTGTTCCCTCGTATTCGATGGATATGGTCCCCGAGATCCCCGAGTCCAACATCCCCGAGGTGCTGATGAATGCCTGGTCAGCGGCTCACAATCGTGCCATGGAGATAGGACCCTGCGGTGAAAAGTCTATGGTGACTACAGCCGATGGACAAAAGATTGAGCGCAAGCGTCGTGTCTCCTCGTCGGTGGTGATCAAGTCTACAGGTTCCACCAAGGCAACAGTCAAGAACCGGAGACGAGTGAACAGTATGAGTGTCACTCAGGCTGAGGCTCAGCGGATCCGTGCCAGTGCCCAAGCCGCCAACAGCCAGGCCCAGCAGGCCGGTATCCATGCCTATGTCAAGGCCCCACTTGCTTCCATGCCTGTTGAGTCGGCCAAGGAGAAGAAGGAGACTGCCAAAGTGCTAGCCCAACAGCAGCAACGCCGCAACTCTTCTGTCTGGACAGAAGATGTGACTGATGCCGCTGTTTGGACCATTGTTGGAACTGGTAAGCGAAATACAGAGAGTGTGTGAGAGCCATGGTTTTGTTTGAAACTGGGCGTTGACATCATTTTAACACCTCGTTTGCTTTGGACAAAAAAAAATAGATTGCGCACAGTACAACTTCTGCACTCCCGGAGGACCCGAGTCCATGTCGTTGCCTCGCTCACCCGTGACGCCCTCACCCAAGGTGACAGATGTGACCCTGAATGGCAACAACGCTCCTGGTGGCAAGTCGATTCCAGTGAATGGCCACCATTACAGCAACGGCAACGGACACAGCAAGGCGCTCCAACCAAATGGCTCGCATCACCACCACAGCCATAGCCACCATCACCACCATCACGGATACGGTAACGGTTTGAACCGAATCATGACCCTTAAAGGCCAAGGTTTTCAGCGGGATCTGACCGTGTGGTTTGGCACGATCAAGGCGCCCGTGACCGAATATCAGTCATCCGAAACGATGATTGCGCAGGTGCCTGAGGAGGTGTCGCTCGGATCGTCCTTCTACTTCACCAAGGACGACGACGAGGATGAGGGAGATGATGAGGACGAGGACGATTCTCGGGATAAGAGCGAAGAGGCTGGCTCCTCTCCTTCTGTCAAGTTTGAGTCATTGACCCCGACCTTGTCGTCCACGCCAGTACCGACATCCTCTTCATCATCCTCTTCATCATCGACAACGAACACCAACGCGCTTCGGTTCCACCAAAAGTCAAAGTCGCTGACATTGTTGCCGTCCATGTCATCGGCCTCGCCCGTGTCTTCTTCGATGACTTCGACTTTGACTGCGTCTTCCGGATCAACAGCGTCGTCGTCGCCGGAGGACCGGTTCAAGAGGAAGCGAGTGAAGGGACAGTTTGAGTCGGATTGTGTTCCGATCCTGCTGGTCCGCAAAGACGGCGTGATCTTCCGATCAGGCCATAGCATATCGCTTGGGTGAACGACAAGTGCAGGAAAGCAAGAAGCAAAAAAACAAAACGATCCCTTTTTTTCATGGCACAGCACCCATCCGATACCCTTTTCCTTTCTAGTCTGTCTTTTTTTTTTTTTTTTTTTTTTTTTTGCATCTATCTATTTTCCCATCCTGTACATTCTCTTTTTTTTTTTTTTTTTTCTGATGTGTTTGGCAATACCCAGCATGGTCTTATGTGTTTTTAGTTTTTTTTTTTTTCCAAGTGGCCACCTGCCGTCTTGGGTCTTTTTAGTTATTGATCCACAAATGTTTTTCCCAAAGCAGCAAAAAATCACCCAACCCCACCGCAATATTTATTCATGCACACCAC
>KN042427.1:827085-1003960 GCA_000739165.1 Podila verticillata NRRL 6337 | reverse complement strand
GCACATTTCCCCAGATTCTTTCTTCCGCCTTTTCTTCAAGAGGCGAGATGAAGGCAGTTTCTTGGGCTAGCATCTTATTTCTGCAATAGGAGATGAACACTTTTTTTTTATCAGCATTTCTTGTTTTATAAAGCAACAAAGAAGATAGGTGGGACCCATGTTCCACGGGTATCACATTCCGTGAACATACAAAACAAACGGAAGGTGATTGATGGACGACGTTAGAAACAGAGCCCAAAAAAAAAAAAAAAAAAAAAAAAAAAAAAAAAAATGGAAAAGACAAAACAAAAAAAAAACCACTGCACAGAAGACTTCGAAAAATACCAAATAAACCGTTTTCGAGCTTGTAACATACACTATTTGGAATTTGGTCATGTTTGCCTATGGAAGACGATGGTAGAAGTTGGACTTTGAGAGAATTTTTTTAATTATTTTTTATACAAGCAACCTTCCTTCATCCCATCGGTATTCGGCTGGAGGGCATGGAGTTTTATTAGCAGATAAAAAAAAAAAAAAAAAAAAGGTGAGTGTAAAGTACAGGTATCAGGTTCGAGAGTGTATGGCTCCTTGTATATATATAAAAATATTTTTGTATGGTGAGCGAATGAGCTGGTTGCACTCCCAAAGTTACAACGATCAGGAACAGGCCTTTATCGCTTGAGACGAGACAGCTCCTGGCGCAACATGTCGATCTCGCGCGCCATCCCGTCCTGATTCGCCTTTATGTTCCCGATGTAGTCGACCGCTAAAAGCGAGGCAAAAAAGACGATGTTAGCATGTCAATGGTTTTTTTTTTTTTTGGGGGGTGGGGGAGAGTCTTCGTCCTGTCATTTTCTTCTTTACCTTTGCTCAGAATCTCCCACTTGCTCGTCTTGAGACTCCGGTCCACGGGCAGCGAGTCCCGCAGCTCATCAAACAGCTCCTTCATCTCCTTACGCCGCTTGCGCTCCGCCAACTTGTGCGACACACGCAGCTCGGGCGATCGCGAGTATGGCGTGTCGCCCTTGTTGTTGTTGTTTCCTAGCCCTCCTCCAGAGTAGTTGTCCCCATACCCGTACCCAGGGTACAGGTGGCTTGAGTAGTGCGCTCCTGGAGGGGCGATCGACCCTTGCTGTTGTTGTGGTTGTTGCTGGGCCTTATGTTGCATGGGTTCGGGTCCCTGGCTCGACAGGTGCATCTTTTCGAGGTCCATGCCCATATAGTAGTCATCGTGCGACGACGATGACGAAGAGGGTGGTGGAGGATGGCGCTGGAATTGTGGTGACGATTGTTGCTGTTGTTGTTGTTGCTGTTGTTGTTGCTGTTGACCCAAATGCAGATCTGCGAGTGACGCGCGTCGTGAGGGAGGGAGGTGTGGCGGCGTCGGTAGGCCCTCAGAGGAGGAGAACAGAGATGGCCGCCGCATGGGCAGGATTGGGAATTGAGAACGAGCATAGTCCAAAGGTCCTTGCCCCGATGTCGACGACGAAGAAGATTTGATCTCTGCCGCGGGCTGGAGATTCAGTGCCGGTACATTCGGTCCATTACTCGTGCTAGACGTCGTCGATAGAGAAACGACCGATCCGCGCCGTGAGAGACTTGGATGGTGGTGTCCGCCTCCTCCTGGATGGTTACTCAAATGCAACGCCGCGTCCGGGATCGAGTCGCGCCGCTTGGCCGGGTAGTCCAACGTACTGGTCGTGTGCACCTGGGTCAGCAGCGTGCCCGAAGTTTTCCGCTTCAATGCGCTAGACGCCCCACTATTGTTGTTCATGGACGGGTCGAGACTGTGGGCGATCGAGTGGCGGCGCTGGGGCTCCTGTGCCAAGAGCTGGCCCAGGGGCCCAGCACGGCTGTGGATCGACGGCAGGGACTCGCGGCGGGCTGAGAGGTACTCAGTCAGGGCGGGTCCAGACGGGGGTCCGATAGGTGTGGGTGGGAGGGGTCCAGAAGAAGAGGAAGAAGAAAAAGAAGGATGTTGTTGGTGAGGGTGGGGGTGGCGTGGAGAGTGGGGTCCATAGGGTAGATGTTGTGGATCCGAGGGCGAGGACGCTGTGGTGGAGGTGGGTGATGCCCCATGGTTGGTGTTGTAATGGCCCCCTCCGCTAGTTGAGATATCTATGGTACTCATCGAAGGTCGCCGGTGCAGCTCGCCTGCAACGACAGCATGGAGCTCTGGGTCTGTGACCGAGCCTCGCCGAGAACTGCTTATGAACGAGTGAAGTGAATGAGATGGCTCAATAGGAGGCAAGGGTCGTCGTTGGAAATCGGCAGAGAGGGAGGAGGGCAAGGGTGGAGAAGGTGTTGTTGGAGACACTTGCGATTGCCTTGGTAGCCCTGATCCTGAGGAATATTGGCTCTCGTGGGAAAGCCGAGGAGCACCTGGGTATCCAGAGGTGTGTTCGTTGGAGATGAAGACATGGCTCTTCCGGCGTTGTTGCAGATGGGGATGTTCTTGCGGTGAGTAAGGGTGATGGCCATGACCTCCATGACCTCCATGGCGGGAGTGGTCGTGGGTGGCTTTGGGACTTGGCGTTGGGGAGCGTTGGTCGAGAATCATGGCCATGGATCCCCTTCGTGATGGGGCAGCGCTCACTGTCGTTCTCATCTCAACATCTATTGTTTATGCAATGCATGCAACAAGTAAAAGAAAACATTGTCAGAAAAAACAATTGCTTCGATTGGTTCCCAATGGCGCGACACACTCCATCTTTCTCTCTCTCTTCTCTTTCTCTGCCTTCAACATTGGTCAACAAAACAGTGGCGCACGCACCCCATTTTCTGAACATCGCTCACATGTGCACGTGTTTAACTCAAAACGTGGGATGGTTCGTATTGCTGTGTGTGGTCAAGGCGCAACACATCACCGCCAAGCACATAATTGAATATTCTCTGGAGTTTTTTTTTCCCTTACCTGGAGCAAACTCTGATACTGCCGACGGCAATGAGGAGTCATATGGCGAGGTCTTGGACAAATGTGTCAGCCTCCGAGAATCCTCGGCCGAGGATGCAAAGGGGTGGACTGCCTCCTGGTCCTGATGGCGCTGCTGCTGTTGATGCTGCTGAGCATAAAGACCTCGATCTTCGGAGGATCGCCTATCCTGGTCACTGAGGTACTCTCTCGAGGTTGTCTCTTCCTTGTTGTTGTTGTTGTTGTCTCGCTCATCCCGACCCAAGTGCGATTGGACGAACCGAGATGTGGGCACTGGTTGGTGAGTGAATTGGCTCCCCAAGGAGGAAGTGGGTGGACCTTGGTCATGACGGTGATAATGGTCCAACTCGACCTTTCGTGGGAAGAGATGCTCTTCATGATCACGACCACGATGTTGCTGCCCTTGCTGTTGTTGTTGTGATTGTTGTTGTTCAGAGTCACTCATGGTGGGTGAAGACGATACGAGTAAAGGCGAGCAGGCGGCAGCTGCTGCGGTCAGGTACGTGAGGGGTGGTGACAAGTGGCGGTGTGGCTCGTCGTTAATGGATCCAGTCAAGGACACCTCATGGATAGCGATGGGCTGGTGGTGGTGTGGGTGTTGAAGATGATGATGGTAATCGGGACGAATACTTTGCTCCATCCTTGAAGACGTGGTCATTCTATACTTTTTTTTTTTGTGTGTTTCGAGTGTTTGTTGGATCGCTACTTTGCGTTTGGTGTCGTGGTCGTGCTAAAATAGAAGTTGTAAAAAAAACAAGGATCTGCAATTGGGAAGCGTACGATGGGAGTAGTCGAAGGAGAAAAGAAAGAAGACAAAAAAGAAAGGAGACAGAGAAGAAAATATAAAAGAAGTGCAAGAACAAGAGAGTTATTAGTCAGTCAAGTCAGTAACCAATTATCTTTTTGTTGGGCCATGCACACGGCCACACCATGCACGCCATGCAAACAAGAGTACCAAAAAAAAAAAAAAAAAAAAAAGGAAGGATATAAGAATGCCTTGTTTGCATTGTTCCCACACAAGCACACATTCACCAGCATACGTGTACGTCCATGTTTGTACGAAAAAAGAAGAAAAGGAAGAAAAAAAAGACTGCTCTTCTGCCCCTATATCGCAATCGTTCACATGTCTGCATGGACCATGGACCATGGTATTAGTTGGTCCAATGCATGCATTGTCAGGCATCCATCCACTTGCCTTCCTCTTTTTTTATTCCATAGCCCATAGAGTATGCACGTACTACCTCGTCCAATCCCGAAGCACAATTCTGCAGAAGGATACTTCTCGAAACAAAAGGAAGAAAGAAAACTTGGCACAACAAAACACATCCACAACACAAAAATAAGGAGTCGAATGTGGTGGCCCAGGGGTCATCGATAGGCGAGGAAAAAATAACAAGGAGGAAAAGGAAGGGAAGGAGGTAGAGGGACGACTATCGAGTCGAGTTCGAGTTCGAGTCCGGATTATAACAAAAGGCGTCGCTGAGGTTGTTGTTTTTTGACTTATGCAAATGGGGGTGGGTCAATGGCAATGCATTGCCATTGGCCATTGGCTTGTCGTCGCCATTTGCAGGAAAATAGGGATTATGCATTATGGGGTTCATTTGTGTGAATGTCCAAGTCAGGGTAAGAGGGGAAGAAACATTTCCCTGGATGCCACACGATCTTGAGATACTGGACCCTGGCTCAGGCCACAGCTCCAATTCGTCACATGCGTGTTGGTTGATGGACGACAAATGAGGCGTGGCTCATTGGCATGGCGGAGATAAAACACCATTCATCACGAGCAGCAATGACAAGGGAGAAAGGAACGACTTGAACCAAATGCACATGCCAAATGTTGTTTCCATTGTTATTCTGAATTCATTTCCTTTCGCACCATTCTGATCTCTCATTCATGTCTCGAAACCCTAGTCCACACGGACGTACACTCGCACACGCGCACACACACACACACACATGGATCTCGCGTGGGACAGAGGGCGATTTGACGAGCAAAAAAAAAAAAAAAAAAAAAAAAAAATGGCTGTGTGCGGACTCGTAATGTTACACCATAGCAAAAAAAAAAAAAAAAAAAGAAGGTTCTGACACTCACCTCGGCCAAGCTAAAACGATATGTTCCTGTCGTGAGTAGGGGGGTGTGGTAGGGATATCAAAGGGATATCGTGGACAATGATGGTGTTTAGAACTGGGCAGAGAATGAGAAAGAAGCGAGAAAAAGAGGGGTGGAAAGGGTCAAGTAGGAAAATAAAAACTCGAGGCGGGCCACGTCGAAAGGCGTATGGTAAGGCAGTAGGCAGGACGAAAATAAAAAAGGAGCGGTGAAGGGGAGAGAATGGATCGTGAAGTGCCACAATAGATTGTCGTGGGCGTGGATGGGATGGGATGGCTGGGATGGCTGGGATGGCACGGATGAACTACATGGGACAAGGGCTGGGAGGAAACAATCAGGAAGGGGGGATGGGCAAAAGAAGGGAAGAAGCAGGGCCCTTTGGTGAGTTATGTGGCAAAGGCTACTTTTGAAAGACGGGGAAATAGTGGGAAGAAGACATAGAAGAGGAAGAGTACCCGAAAATAAGAGTGAGAAAGGGTGTAGGCTGGGAAAACGCAAATGTGAACCGTGACGCGTGCAGTGGAAAGAACGCGTCAAAACAAAAATATGGGCGTGAACGGTGTTGAAGCGGTGTTAAAGTTTTGTACGACTGAAAAACACGCGGTGTTAGATTGAGCAAATTTACACTTGAGGTGTGGAAGGATGAGGTCGTGGTAAGACGAACAAAATGGGAAGAGTGGCGAGACAACGAGAGAATGGACAGTGTGGTGAAGAGCAGGGAAGTATGACACAAGGAAAGAATGGATATTTCCCACAAGAGGAGAGATGAAAGAATGGTCAAAAAGATGCAACGAAAACTATGCAGAAGAGTAAAGAAGGATAAAAATAATGGTAGAGGAAGATGGAGAGGAATATGAGTATAAACGATAAAGGATAAAGAGGAGGATGAGGAGGATAGACGGGAAAGAAGAAAGCGAAGGAAGGAAGAAGCGAGCAAAAGTCAAAAGAAGAAGGCTCGCCCTGAAAGCAAGAAAATCGAGTTCAACATGTGCGAATGGATCTTCAACCATGGATTGATCTGGATCGTCTAGAGTTCGTTTTTTAGTGTTCCGCGTGCAGAGTTCATCGTTCTGACATGGATGGATCGTTTGGTTCATGGCACTCTTTGATTCTGTGCTAGCCCTTTTTCCTTGACCTTTGTCTTCCTCCTCTTTCCTCCTGCCTCCTCCTCCGCTATCGTCCGTCCCTCGCTCCTCCTACTTTATTTTCTCCATTTGCATTTCTTCCCCTCTTCTGGCCGTTCATATTTTCCATCAGGTCATGGTCCCTGGCTTAAAAGTCAACCATGTCTAGATCTGTCTCTGTTCTGTCTCTCTCTCGTTCTGTCTCTCTCTCTCTTTCTCTCTCTCTCTCTCTCGTTCTTTCGTTCTATCGTTCTCTCGCTCTCTTGTCTCATAGCCCCTTCGAGGCTTCCCTCTTTCTCTCTCTATCTCTCTCCAACCCAAGTCACCTCAACAGGCAAGAAGGTAAAGAATGGAGGGAAAAATAACAAAGGAACTGGGCTTGTGCACTCGCACATTCAACCGTAGCATACTTTCGCCATTTTTAATGCGTCGCGAGAGGAGTCGAACCATGTCCTAACTGTCAATCCTTCCTTCTTCCTGTTTTGAGCCCGTAAAATGGGGGCACAAGTTAACCCATTCCAATGACACCCATGGGCATGGGTACGGGAAACTAGTAGAATGATGGTGTTAGGAAGGCAGCACATGCATTGGCGCGTGTATCGAACCCCAAGTAGCATAAGCATTAGCATTGTCAATATCATCAGCATTAGCATACACACGACAAACATAGGGGAAGACCAAACATGTTACAGATAAGAGAGAAATATTTAAAGAATTACACCTTATTGGCCATCCTGGCCCGCATCATGTAATCGGAACAAATTAAAGGCCTCCCATCCAACCCTGCATACTCACAAAGGCATGTCTCCGGCGTTGCTTCCCTCACATGTAGCATGTTTTGCTCTTTTGGGTTGTGGGTATTATTTTTGCTACTTGCTTTATTTCGTGTGGATATGGTTCCATGGCATGTCTACATCGTGCATCGTCCAGCGCGATTTGTTGTGCCCCTTTCCTCGCGCTTTGGCGAATAAGGCAAGTATCATATCAAAAAAAATTCAAGAATGGTCCATCATCGCAAACTGATAGTCCAACAGTCAACGAGTCGTTCAAGGAGACAGAGAAGGGAGAGAAGCATCATAGACATGGAGAGGAAGGGCTAAAAAGAGAAAGGGTTAAAAAAGATGAAGAGGAGAGAAAGAAAGAAGAAAAGGAAGAGAGGGGTGGAGAGAAGGCACGGGGAGAGAGAGATTGAGAGAAAAAAAACAGGAAAATAGAATGGCAAAGCCATCACTTTGTCCAGGACGTGTTCCAACGGACATATGATAAGCAATCTTGTCGAAACACATCAGTAAAACAACATGTAAACGCACGAACTCACAAGACATTATGGATGGTCCACATCTCGCTCAAAACACGGGCAGGGCCCATAGGAACCAATTCAACAAATGACAAAACCAGCAAGGAAAAGCACACTAGAAAACTACGAGGAGGATATGGATAGACGAGGCAACGATGGTTTGGGATGTATGCAATGGATTCAGTGTGACATAACCCGTGTTGCTTGTGCACAGCATCAGGGTTCGGCTGCATGAAGGAAGCTAAATGACAGATGTAATGCAAGCCTGCATGAATGTCCTTGGGTGACTAACCAGAAAGGTTCCTTCGGGATGCAAGGAAAACAAGGGTCTTCCACATATACCTCCCACACATCCCAGACCTCCTAGACCTCCCACACTTCCCAAACACGCACGTACTCACACACACAGCTCATGGTCCATCCAAAAGGCATCGGAAAATGGTGCTTCCTTTGCTCTGCCTTGCATGCCCATCCCATCCTTTCTCATCCCATCCCATCCCATCCCTCCCCTCCTTGTCCCATTCCTCTCTTTTTCGCCATTGTCTTTTTTTTTTGCCTTTCGCTGAGTCGTTCCCGATTGCAAGCTGTGGCTCTCGCATTGCGCGCGTTTTCTTTCTCTTTTTTTTTGTTTCTTATCTCTTCATGGTTGCCATACCTTTTTATATCTTTTCAGCGACTTTTGCTCTTCTCTTCATCACCTTCCGTTTGTGTTCGATCCCTTGAACAAAAAAAGGCCTCTCCCGCCGAAATGACACTATTTCAAGAACTTCTTTTCTTCCTCTTCCTTCTTTCCTGTCCCGCCCTGTTTTTTGGTTGGCATCTGTGCACAGGTTCGTCCCTGTGGGCTTTCAACTGAGGCTCGATCCCCCTCGCACTTGTTGCCTAATTGCTGATGCGGCAAAAAAGCATAAAGAAACTGAAATATCGGTTGCAAGAGACATGGACCTCATGCCTTTATTTTTTTAATTTTTTTTTTGGTACAATGAACTAAGGACAGCAAAACGAAAAGAAAAAAGTTCCCTTGGTGCAGAAAAGAAACAAATGAAGTCCCCCCTCCTTGGGGGGCCCGAAAAGATCTCTATGACCGCTTAATTTGCTTCATCTTGGCCATGTGGGACTTCAGCTTCTTGTACTTGTCAGACTAGTACACATGAATAGGAGAGAGGGGAAGAAAAGGTCAGGTTAGATTGGCTTCAGTAACAAACAGGTCGCGCAGGAACAGATTAGGTGATAATAATTACCTTGCCGCCACGCGACTTGTCGAAAGAAATGGCTGATTCGGGCATGAACGCATAGGCACCGCGGTCGATTTGCGGTACACGAACACCCATTGTCCTTGGGCCAGGAGCACTAGAAGACAAACGAGAGTGGAAAATGTGAGTCGACGAAAGTACACACACACAAAAAAAATAGTCGAGGATGACAGTATGAAGCTCAAATCGATTTGACATACTCTGAGGACGACGAGGCTGAGGCTCTGTGGTCGGGACGTCTTCGGTTTTGGGAGGATGTATCTTCATCGGCATAGTTGATCTTCTTGTCCCTGTAATCCTGACTCAATTTCACAATAGGTCGGCTCCACTTGTCTATTGATTGTGAGGATCGTTAATATCGTATAGGTCCCCAAGCACTTGTTTCCTGTATCCAGCAAGTAATACGGGTTGCTCCTGGACGTACCAACGAGGGCATGGGCCTGACGCTTGATGCTTGGGGTAACTCTGGAATCATCAACCTTTGTGTAAAAATACACCACACGTCCAACTCCACTGTTGACAAGATGATCCGTTTGAATTGGCAGCTATAAAAGGTGGTGGCAAGTATTAGAATAGTTTGTACATCAGGCTCGGCCTGTTCCTGGTGCGGTCGAAAAAAATTGGGTTGCAACAAAAAGAAAACTCACAATGTCCAGGATGTCAAGGAAATCCTGAATAATATCCAAACTGGGCAGTGAAGCGTCCTGAAGAGGCTCCAACCACAATTTCATTGCCTCCAGGATTCCATTGTCGAGGAACGTATTGTGGACATGGGATCTATAGGTGTTTTGCGAAAATAATGTGAGTCTCCGAGGCTTGAGAATGGAATGTCAGAAACATTTCATAATAGATCTTCCCCCATGACGCACTTGTTCAGCTGTTTCTTGACACTCTCCAGCATCCTGACTTTGGCAAGTGCCGACTCCTTCTTCAGCTTGGCATCAATATCAGCAAAAGCTGCGTCGCGCATCTTGGCCACAAACCGGGCTGCACTCTTGTCCAGCTCGTTATCCTAGATAATTGTCCCGTCCAGAAATAAAGCATTAGATTCGTTTCCTGATCTTCCTCGAAAAGAAAGTGATACTCATTGGCGGAAAAGGAAACGAACGGTACAATGTCCTCTTCTTCCTCCTTTCTGCGTCTCCTGGTCGAGGTCTTCCCACTCTTGAGCGCCAATTCGAAGTCTCTGTCAAGCTGCTGCAACTTCAGGTCGCGAGGGTCCGAGGTCGTTTCATTTGCTGCATCGTCTCCCAGGCCTCCTTCAACCTTCTTCTTGGTAATGAGCCTAATATTCATGAGTGAGAAGTAAATGCCAGTTGAGTAAGATGACCAGTTTCGACGAAAGTCAAAAAAAAAGAAACTATGTGCTGGGATGTGCTGGGATCAAGAAGATATCGTTACTTTTTCTTCTTAGGCTCGGGTGGTGGTGAGGATCCATCAGCGTTGCGCTTTCTGAAAGATGGCAGCTGAAGTTCGTCATCCTCTTCTTCTTCCTCCTCAGGATCCTTTGGGTCTGCGTTGTCGTGTGCTTCGTTATCCCGGTATTCGTCGTTATTATTTCCTGATGGGCCTAGCGGATCAAAAAAAATAGTAATAAGTGCGTTTCAACGAACGATTGAAGAGAGAAAGTGTGAGGAAGAAGTGAGAAATGCATGTTTGTCTCATCAGCATAACATTAATGACAAAGCAAAGCATACTGTTGCGATCGTCTTTTTGCTGAGAGTACTCATCTTCCTCGTCGTCGTCATCACCAAAGATGTCATGGTGAATGCGGTTCTATTACGCATTGTGTAGGTTGTGTTCAATGTTCCATGCATTAGCTTAGCTGATCTCTCGACTGGTGCTCCTTGACGTTTCGCTATTCTTCCTCCTGATTTCTGGCAGTACCTTATCTGATGACATTTCTTATGGGTGTGGCCGTGAGTAGGGATGATAGTGCTTTGGAAGACAGAGAAAGAGAAGGGAGCTGATCCGATGAATGTGCGAGGGAAGAGAAGGATGCTAATGGACCAAGTAACGAACGCGCTGAGCAGTTTGTGTCGAAGACTGTCGCCAATGCCAGTGGACGGGTCAGTGGCTTAGCAGATCCGACCACGTGATGGATTCGGGAAAAAAGTGTCGCGAACTTTGCCCAAAAGCTTGGCCAACAGCAACCACAAATTGAACCCTCACTTTTCAGTCTTCTTCACCTCTCACCTAAAGCCCTTCACTCATTCACACACCCTCAATCCCCTTCAGTTCACCCCAACAGCCAACGCACAGAAAACCTCACCATTGTGTCTACTACCCACTAGCCAACACCTTTTCGTCAGTTTATTGCTTCCTACACCCACTGTCGCTCTATTCTCAATTTTTGTTCATACTGCTCCCTTGGCAATTGAGGGTTTCACGCACGCCTCCAATTGCTGCCGTGTTGGCAACCTGTCTGTAACTTCCCCTTCCTCCTCTCCCCTTTTTTTTTGTTCGGCTTTACGAGGACCATTCTGGCCACTGTCTCTTGAACCCCACTCTTGCCCCGTCACATTTTTTATCGTGGACTCCTCCTTGGCGTCTCATAATTTTAAATCGAAGCGCCAAATTTCTAATTTCTTGGCATCCCAAAAAAGGCTCTCTTCGCTCTCTGGATCTCGATCTCGCTCAAACACGTAAAAATATGCAACAAAATCGTTCAGCTGCGCACGCACTCGAGGTCGGCCCACCCTCGAGCACACCTACGGACATGCTCCCACCTATCACTATTTGGACTGCAGGGGTCTTCGCCATGAGCGCTACGGCCATCTCGATGGTCGCTATCTGGATGCAGCTCAAGAACTACCGCAAACCTGTGAGTTTTCCAAAGATAAGAGAGGAGCAAACACACCATGTTAGCTCCCTCCCTTCGCCAACCAGCTGCGGATGCATGTTACGCAACGCCCTCGCCTGACCCCTCTCCCCTTCGATTTCTTGTGTTGTTCTCCAAAATAGATGCTACAGCGCTTTGTGGTGAGGATCCTTTGGATGTGAGTTTCTGCTTTGTCGTCCTTTTGTTCACTCCTGCCCGTTTTCCTGTGCTTTGCTCTGTCCCACGATCCAACTGCAAAAACAAAAACAAAAATATGCAAAAAGAAAAAAAAAAAAAAAAAAAAAAGGGCGAGCGCGGTCCAAGGACAGCATGGTAACAAACCACACTTCCCTCCCCCCTGTCGTACCTGGGATTACCCTTTCTCACTCCCCTTGCATGACATGGGCTTTCTCTATTCATGCCGAACATTGCCATATAGGGTTCCCATCTTTGCCATCTCCTCATGGGTGTCTCTTGTCTCGCTCAATGCCGCCTTTTACATCGATGCATTTCGCGATATCTACGAGGTAATGCAAGGAAAATGCAAGACAATCGAAAATGAGGTCATGGAGAAAAAATAATAAGAAAAAATGGCTTACCAGTTTCGTTGACTTTCAAACTCTGGCTAGGCGTTTGTGATCTATTGCTTCTTCGGCCTGCTTGTTTACTACCTCGGAGGAGAGCGCTCGATCTTGACCATGCTGCACGGTCGGCCGTATACAAAGCACATGTTCCCCGTCTGCCTCTGGTCCAAGAATGTGGATGTAAGGCACAATAGTACTCGTCTTTGTTTTTGCCTGTGCTCTCTGTATCTTCTTGCGGCTAACATAACCTCTCATGTGTGTGGTAAGGTGGGCGACCCGTACACGTTTCTGTTCATCAAGCGCGGCATTCTTCAGTACGTTTATGTGAAACCTGTGCTGGCCGTCGTGACCATGCTACTCAAAGCCAACGACGCCTACAATGAGGGATCCATCTCCCTGTCCTCAGGGTACTTTTGGATCTCGTTCGTGTACAACCTGAGCGTCTGCCTGAGTCTATACTGCCTGGGCATGTTCTTTATGGCGACCCAAGGGGATCTGGAAGACTTTCGGTAATGGTCGACACCTTCATTGGCTTACTTGATAAAGAGGTGTATGTAAACTCTCTATTCTGATTTCTTGATGCTTCTTCTTAACACTTAGTCCCATTCCCAAGTTCCTATGCATCAAGGCGGTGATCTTTTTCTCCTTTTGGCAAGGGTTTGCTATCTCAGTTCTGGTCGCCGCTGGTGTTTTGAGATACAGTAAGTAGAAACAAAATTCGGATGATGGGCAAAAACGCAGGCAACCCGCTCCGAAATGTCAACCAGGAGCTCATCACCTTACTTTTTTTTCCCCCTTTGGTTTTGATCCCATGCCCAGCCTCGGCCGAAGATGCGGTGGCGATCCAAGACTTCCTAATCTGCTTTGAGATGGTGTTCGCCTCTTTAGGCCACTGGTGCGAAGTGCGCAAGTACAGCTATCACGTCGAACAGTGAACACAGACAAGCCAAGATGTCTAATGCCCTACAACTGCTGATGAAATTTAGGTACGCGTTCTCCCACAAAGACTACACGGATATAAGTGTCTGTTCGGCGAGAATGCCGATCTACTACGCGATACGTGACGCCTGCGGGATCCAGGACATCATCCAGGACTCTCTGGAGACTTTGAAGGGCACCAGGTTCACCTATAGGACATTTGAACCTTCGGAGGGCGTGGCAACGATCGGCAAGAGTCGCTCTGGCAGGATCATGGCCGGCTTGCGATACACGGATGGCGGAAGCAGCAAATACTGGTTGCCCGTATCCCAATTGGTCAACGATGACGACGACGAGGACGGTGATGAGAGCCATAAACACGGGTTCAACACGAGGCCAATGACGGAAACCACGCGGAGCCAGTCCTCGTCGTCTCTGTTGAAGCATCAAGCGTTGGCGCCTGCAGCCGATCAAGACAAAGCACCGAGTCTTCATTTCGTGGATCTGGAGGATGTTGCGGACGATGAGATCGAGGACTTGTACGATGCCAGCAAACAGTTAGAATATGGCGACTACAACTTTCCTGCGATCGATATTCACAGCCCACATGACAAGACATCCCGCGCTGGCATTCGGGAGTTTGACAGGACGAATAGTCATTCTGAGGAGAATGGCTGCATGGAAGAACTCGAGTTCACTCGCGTCAAGGGACGGGGCCGAACCCCGTTGGCAGGCGAGGAGGATCGCACGGCAGTGTTTGGGCCATCCGGTTGGAATAGAGAACAGATGGAGAGAGATGGATGTGTGGATAATGTGAATGGGTACTACCCCGAACGCAAGAGTAGTCGACACAAATAGAGTGCGAGTGATTAAAGTGCAATTACCCCCCCCCCCCCCCTCAGGAAAATTTTTTTTGTGTTTGTTTGCCACCAAGTGACTTGGTGGCACGCTAAAATGGGTGGCGATCCATCTCCGACAACGTCTCCGAACATGCTATTCCTAGGAAGATTGAGTGGATACTTTTTTTGTTTGTTACTCTTGTCCCTTTGAGCAGATATACGGCAGCGCCACTCAGTAGTCACTGGACCACGGTTCTCTGGGTCTAGGTACATGATACATCCATCCATGTCTAACCAGCACCAAAAGAGACATATCATAATAGAGACTTCCCTTTTTTTTTTCTTTTTTTTTCTTTTTCTTTAATGAATCTCTGATTCAGTGTCACAGTGGCAACACGTGTGGGGTATGGGATATTAGGTATTCCTTCTCCCTCTGGCTCCCCACTCTTGCACCGCCCCGTTTTCTCTCTTTTTTTTCTTCCTTCTTGTTTTCACTTCATTCCTACATACTTCCTAGCTTCCATCTACCCGTCCAGTAGCCAAGTCCAACATTACTTTAACAAAACAACGTAATGACCACACACCCACTCGCCCATATCATACTCACTACCGTCCTCTCAAGTTTCTTTTCTCATAGTCTCGATCCGCTGACAGTTACTTCTTCCTATCTTTCACCCTTGAGTAACAGAAAAGCATCCCATTGAACATTACAAGCTTTTAAACGAGTACTATTTAGAAAGACTTTTTGCCAACAACCACAAAACATGCGGTGGACACACCACGCAATAGCCGCGTTCGTAATTGCGACCCTCTTGAGGTATACAAGGCTTATAAAGACTTCTTTAGGGTTTGCACCCAAAAAATACGACAAACTTTCTCATTTGTCCTTGAATTTTTTTTTTGTGTCGCATACATGTCCCAGTATCACCGCACTATCCGATGCTGCAGTCATCGATGGCCAGCTTCTGGGAGTGTACTACAAAGGCCGTGTAGCGCGAGGTAATAAAAGTCATCGAAGTGTCTCTTTTTTTAAATAGCGAAGGAATTATATCGTTTTCATACTAACTTTTTTTCCTTCCACACTGTTATATAAAATGTTTAGGTGTCTCTCTGAAAACAAAAGTCGTACTGAACGACGGACTGTACCAGACCCAAATCGAAAAAGATGGCTCCTTTGCATTGCAAGTGACCCACCAACGCTATGTGGAAGGTGGCGACTCGCTGTTTTTGGTCAGATATTCCTCGTTCATGCTAACAACTTACATCCATCCTCCCACTTTCCTTGTGTGCATTCTTAGTCTGGATGTCCCGACAGGCGTCTACATGCTCGAAGTGCAGAGTCCATACCTGGTCTACTCTCGAGTGCGTGTCATAGTGCATGGAGACGAGTCAGTGCAGGCCTCGCGTGTCTCGGTCGGTGACCATTGGTCGAGTCAACGCCGGCCACTGTCCATGCCCTTGATACTCAAGCCACGGCCTAGACCCATCCATTACATTGTAAGAGCGAAAATGCGCATGGGGGGGGGGGGGGTATATGTGTATGCATGGGTACCTACGATGTAATGTGTTCCGCGCTGACAATGTTTCTATTTCTGAAATTTTTTTATTCATCAAATCGCTGCTTGTCATCATTTCGACACTCGACAACATTGGAAAAAAAAATGTTTCATATGGATGTAGCCACCAGAAGGCGCAAAGGTCGTTGGCTGGTTTGGGAACCCGATGGTTCTCCTGTCCAGCTTCAGTTTCCTTATGGTAAGTCGCGTGGTGGTGAGTGAGAGACAATCGCATTTGAACTTTGAGAGGGTCTAGAGACTTCTGGATCCCGAGGAATGAGCGAATTGAACTAAACAACAACAAAAAATAACTTTGACCCTCAGCTCCTCTTGATGCCCAAGATCATGGCCAATTTGGACGACAACGCCTTGGACGCGCTCCGATCCTCCTACCACTTCAGCTGCCTGCCCTCACTGCCCCATTTGCCGAACCCTCGTCCCTCCCACTTTAACCATCACGCCATGTCCTCGGGCATGTACCCGTCCTCGTCTCCGTACATGGTCGATGGCGCTCTAGACCAGCACCCGAGCAACTTCTTCCGCTCACCGGCCATTTTCTCGAATATACACTTTTCCTCTACTGCGCCCTCGGAGCCTTTCTTAGTCAATATGGACAGTCTTCACGGAGAGATGAATGGGCCTGGATCTTCTTCTTCCTCCTCCACTGCCACAATGCCCATGAGCAACAACAACGGATATACCGGCCAGTACCATCCTTACCCGTACACCTCACACCACCAACAACAAGCCCCACCTGTGCCTGTCCAGTCCAAGAAGCAAAAGTAGAGAGAGAAAAGACTGTGTCCATAAAAAAATATTGTATATTGCGTACCTTTTTCGAGATACATCCACTCCATGATAACAACCCTGCAGTCCATAACATGCATCTTGTTTTTTTTGTTGTTATTGTTGTTGTTGCTGTTGCCGTTGTTGGCCGCAGCATTTGTATTCCTGTGTGTGCTGCTGCTGTAGTTGGTTCGTTTTTTTCATTTATATTTTTTTATTTTGTGAAAAAAAAAAGGTATGGGTTGCATCGAGCATGCGGGTGGGTCATTACTGTAATATATTTGTTTGTTATAGAGTTTATATGGACGTCGCTCTCTCTCTCTCTCTCTCTCTCTCTCTCGCTTGTTTTTCTTGGTGCCACAAGTCTTACAAAATAAGGCACTTCTTGGAGCGCTTCGAGGGCTGGACGGGGCACAGCACGGCCCGGATCGCCTCGTCAAAGACGTTCTTGAGCCCCTTCTGGGTCAGTGCCGAGCACTCGAGGTAGCGCACCGCCGAGATCTCCTTGGCCATCTGCAGGCCCTGTGGGTAGGTAATCGGCATCATGCGCTTCTCGCGCAACTTGTCCAGTGTCTCCTTCTCCTCGCGCAAATCCAGCTTGGTGCCCACCAGGATCGTGGGGATGTTGGGCGCGTGATGGCTGATCTCGGGGTTCCACTAGATTTAGACACGAGTAGAGCGTACATGGATTGACATTAGTGTTGGGTTCGCATTTTTTTTTTTTTTCTTTTTTTTTTTTCTTCTCCGTGTAAGTAAGCTGTTTGTGGCTTCAGGGTACACACACAAACAGATACACGCAAGATGGTGGCCATGAAACACCATCCCCTTGTTTTTTTGCATTGCGTTCTTGGTGGACCATGCGTAGAAAGGCATGGGGCCTTGTTTTTTTTTCTTTCGATGCAATGCATGCAGTAAACCTCGAAAGCCTTTTGTGATGTTTGTGACAAGAAGGGGAGGAATTGGGGGGGCCGTGTGGATGATGGATGGTATAGGTAGGCAGAAAAAAAAGGGAGGGAAAACAAGACGAAAGAAGGGTACAAGGTGCATGCTAATGGCATGGTATGGCTTATCCCATGCACAAGCTCCGAAGCGTTTGTTTCCCTTTTCTTTTCTTTTTTTTTTTTTTTGTGAGATGGTCCTTGTTTTCCCTTTCCTTAGATGGTTGGATGTCCAAGCGTCGTCTTTCTTTCATTCGCTTTCCAATTGCCTTGTCACCATTGCCTTGTTTGTTGCATGGTCATATTTTTTGGCGGGTGTTGCCCAAAAAAAAAAAAATACACCCGCGCCCAATTGCATATATCCAATTGCACACGTAAAAAAAAGGAAAAAAGCAAATGGCTTCCTTCTGTTCTCAAACAAAGAAGGTCGGTTCCCCTTTTCTACTGCCACAACTAGCAAAGCGAAAAAGGTTGGGTTGGGAGGCAAAGCAGGTCGATGCGTGCTGTGTTTGAGAGTGTGCGAGTATATGTGTCCGTGTGAGTGAGGGGTACCTTGGTCTTCACGTTCTCAAACGAAGGAGGGCTAACGAGCGAGAAGCAGATGAGAAAGACATCTGTTTGAGGGTAGGACAGGGGACGCAGACGGTCGTAATCCTCCTGTCCGGCAGTATCCCAGAGTCCCAGGTTGATGGGCTTGCCATCGACCATGACATTGGCCGAGTAGTTGTCGAAACTAAAATAAAGTAATAGTATTAATACCAGGGAAGAAATTAGAATGAAAATGATTGTCGGACCATTGAACAAAAATAATTCAACAGTCGTCCTTCTGTGCCTTCCTCTCTATCTCTTTCGTGTCGTGGGTCCAACTCCATCGCGGGGAAACTGTGATGGCCATCGACCAAATGAAATGAACCCATTCCGAACACCCTTGACATGGGTCATGGGTTCAACCCTCGACCTTCCTATCACCCATGTCACTAGCTTGACACACTTGGTACTTACACGGTGGGAATGTACTCGCCGGGGAAGGCGTTAGTGGTATAACTGATAAGAAGACAGGTCTATTTTACAACAAAAAAAAACATTGTGGACAAGCGAGGTGCAATTAGCAAACAAGTAAGCGGTGATTCGGTGAGACATGGTAGCTCCCATGGTTAGGCTTGGATGAGGAGAGGCTATTGTGGTCGCCCTCAAAGCAACTCCCTCGAGGGATCATTGGCTCTATTCGGGGCTCGACACCCATCCAACACCAGAGATTGTCAGGGGGGTGGGCATGGTGGAAACAATGTTCTGGTGCCTGGGGTTTGCAGTTGATTTCAGGGACCATGGAGAACAGAGTATTGGGTGTACAAGAGCGAGAGACAGAATGATGGTCCACTGATGGGGACACTGATTTGGCACACTCTATTCGTTTCAAAGTGGTCTTTTTACCTTTCCGACGGCACCGTCTAATCAATGGAAATCATGTAAGGGGAGAGAAGAAAAAGGTTAATCAATGGGTTCAGGAGTTGCTCCTACAGCGAGTCGTTGTGGGCGTGGAGTGAGGATGTGAGGATGGCGCGAGTAGGTAAGTGTGTTTGGGTAGGCTGAGTGAATATGCGTGTGTTGGGTCGTATGTTTATGTCTGTGGCCAACGTCGAGTGTCGAGGTAAGGGAACTGAAATCTGAAATGGCATTTACCTCCAACGACAACACATTTGATGGCCTGCATGTTTTGTTCTTTTTAAAATGAGTTGCGGTTTGAAAATGTCTTTATATGTTCAGAGTGAAGGGAGGGATAACGGATGGGTAAATGAGAAGGATGTGAGAAAGAGAGAAAGAGAGAAGAGAGAGTGATGGAAGAAGGAGAAAGATGGAAATGGAAATGGAAATGGAAAAGGCAGACAAAATAAAAAATAAAAAGACAGAGAGCACTAAACAAAAAATTTACAAGGAGAACGGAACGAACCAACCTCCCCTTTGCGATTGCAATCCAACGGCAGACGCACACAACACACGTACAGGCAGACAGAGAGAGAGAGAGAGAGCGAGAGAGAGCGAGAGAGAGAACGGGAAAGGATGTAGGACAGAGAATAAAGGACACCTCTTCACTCTCGCCTTTGCACTCTTTACTCTTTGTTCTGGCTTGGCCTGGTTCTCCTCTGTAAGGTACAAATGGTCGAGGAGACGCAGACAGGCAAGCATCTACTTACACACAGCACCTTGACAGGGGAGCGAACCTACTGCGTCGACAGGTCCATCGTGTCCGTCGCTTCGTTATATTAACGAACGTGGACAGCCATGTTTGTGCTTAGCATAATAATGGACATGAACATGACAGTGGTTATTAATACGAACCTTTTTTGTCATGTTCTTCATTCATATGGCATATGGACAAAAGAAAATAATTAATTTAAAACGTTGGTTCGCGTCGCCCTTTCGCTCGTGGGTCTCCGGCTTTTGGTCAGCATGCAGCGACCATGCCTCCCCCTCCGCACTTAATCATCCATTCGTATCCATCCACAATAAGACCACGCCCATGCGGTTTTCATTTTATGGGCTATTTGTGACATTAGAGCCAACCCCTGTTTGCGTGTCTTCCCCAATCGACTATTCGACTGCTTCATTTTATTCATTTTAGCAGCTGTTGTGTTGTGTTTTGAGCTCAGAATGCCCTACAAAACACAGCTCTCCGATGCTCACTCGCCCATGAGCGAGAAGAGAGAGAAGAGAGAGAGATCATAGAGTACATAGTGCATACTTATTTTTCTCCCTCGCATGTCGTCTCGAAGAGCCTCGGTTATATTTCTTTGCTTGTTTTCATTTCACGCTTTGTTGTTTTTGTCCGCTGGATGTTGGTTCTTCCTCCACCTCCTTTCATTTATCTCTTTCCCCTCAACTTTTCCTCTGTGAGTGATCGGATGGTCGATAATTTGTTTGCTAACCTCCATGTTTTATTTTGAAGGGACGACTATCGCCCAAGGCCTCGTCCCGGACCCTGCTGTGGGTGTTTGTCCCTCACAGAGGCGGATAGTCTAGCTCGAGCAGCACGTGACATGACCGAGTCCCCTTCGGGCGATGCACAAAGGGCACCAAGAGGGGCATGCATGCATCTTTAGACCACAACTCATCTCTAAAACGCGCCCACCATGCTTGACTTGCTCTCGCCATCGACTCTTCTGAGTCTTCATCTGGTGGTGCTTTTGAGCATTTCGAGTCTTTGGAACCAAGTTCAGCCTCATCCGTACATGGTAATAAACTCATCCGTGCAAAAGTCCTTTGTGCCTAGAAACAGTAAAAAAGGCCGTGCTAACCCCCTGGGTACCAAACTCCCCCTTCTCTCTCGACATAGGATGAGATTTTCCACATTCCACAGGCCCAGCGCTACTGCGCCGGCGACTATTGGACATGGGACCCCAAGCTCACGACTCCTCCCGGCCTGTAACGACCAAACGAGATATAAGTTCAACCTGGGCAAGTTGATCTTACTCGTACTAATGCATTATTTTATCAATAATTTTTTCCGATAGTTATGTCATTAGCAACCTGCTTCTCTTTCTCCAGCGACCTGTTTGCTCGACTTACTTTCTGCGCCTCACCAACTTGATTTACCCATCCATCATTTTCTTCACCGTGGCGAGTCTGCTGAAACAGCTGCACCCGCATATGACGTGCCGGGACAGGTACGCCACGGCCGCTGTCGCGATCACCTTCCCGATCCTGTGGTTCTTTAACTTTATGTACTACACCGATGGAGGGAGTACTGCGTTTGTGCTCCTGTCCTGGCTCGCTGCCAAAAGAGGATACCATTTCCTGTCGGCCGTGGTAAGTACTGAGGTTTTTTGACGTTGTTCGTCACCTCATAGCATCTAGACACCTCCCTCCCGTTTTGACGTAGCAATAATTCATACGGAAACTCGATTAGGGATCCGCTGTTGCAGTGACTTTCCGACAGACCAACATCATCTGGTCCCTGTTCATTGTCGGGACCTCCTTGCTGGATCTCTCTAGCCCATCCGAGAGGCGCTCATTTGATCCCAAGGCCGCGTTCATTCGTTCGCCACTGCAGATCATCAACGCAGTCTTTGGATTTGTCAAGGCGCTGTTGTCAAAGTTCCCAAAAGCGATCGCCATGGCGTTGCCATATCTGGGCCTGCTCGCTGGATTTGTGGGGTTTGTGCGGTGGAACGGGGGTATTGTCCTGGGCGACCGCTCCAACCATGTACCGGTGCTGCACGTCGTCCAGCTGTTCTACTTTGTGGCCTTTTCTGCGGGCATGTCACTCTTTGCGATTTTGGGCACGGTCCCGATGGCGAGACTGATCAGGCAGCCAACTCTTCGGTAAAGAAATGCTCCATATGGAGCCCTCCGCTTGTTGGCGGCAGGTACTCAATACTAATCTTTCACTTTTCTGTATTTTTTAGATCCATTCCATTCGTCTTGGCTTCCCTGGGCATCATGGCGCTATGCGTCCAAAAGTTCACGTAAGGAAGGGATACATTGTAGTGGAGCAGAAAAGATTGTTTTTGCAGGGCGGCATGTTCACCATTCAAAATTTCGACTTTTTTTTTAAAAAAAAAAAAAAAAATGTTTTTTTATACTTCTGCAGTATCGTGCATCCTTTCTTGCTGGCAGACAACCGACACTACACCTTTTATCTCTGGAGACTACTCTCTCGTAGATACTGGACTCGGTATGTCCTTGTCCCAGCATATGCTGCTGCAGCCTGGAGCTGCTGGCAAGCTCTTGGTAAGATAATCTCGAGTTTTGTTTATCAGCTTTGACACGAAAATATCCCACATGCTAACTATCGCGTTTGTTTCTTCTTGGAAACTACTATGTAGCCACGGAGCAAACGATCCTCTGGGTCATCATCTATGCCACAGCCACAGCCTTGACGTTGATCCCTTCACCGTTGCTCGAGTTCAGATACTTCATCACGCCATACTTGATCTACAGGATATCCATGCGCCAGCCGCGAGGTGTTTGGCTCGTACTGGAGCTGCTGGGATACTGCACTATCAATATCGTGACCATGTGGCTACTCATGACCAAGCCGTTTCGATGGCCTCACGAGGACGGTGTCCAGCGCTTTATGTGGTGAGCATGCGTTGTTGGATCGCGCCATCTCTTTCAACACTAGCTTTATATCGGTAACATCGTAGATCAAGCCCTCTTTTTGGCATCAAGAAGGAACCCATTTGCACCATGTAGAATTTTGTCCGCACCTATGTTGAAGTCTGACTTTGTTGGGAGTAGGCAAAATCTAAATATGGGTGCTCGTGGAACTAAACATGGCGAGGCAGCATTTGAGTCGTCTTTTTGGCGGGTGGAGGACGTCTCATGAGAATATAAAGCATTGCCGTTGTGGCCACACAAAGTGAATACCTAGATTGTGAGATTGGGATGCTGTTAGTTTTGGACGCCGATTTCCTTCCTGTCAAGTTCCGAACTTGTTAGTTGGGTAGGAAACATACCAAGTGACGATATACTCCTTGTGGTGGTTACGGAGCTCTACTACTGGTGACCGCCCAACAGGGATGTTCTTGTCAATCAGCTCCGATTTGATCAGATGTGCAGGAGTATCTATATCCCAATGTTCGTCCAGTGAGAGAGAACACGCAAAGTAAGTTCCACTTTTCAAAAAGAGTAAATCCTAGATGATCAGCATCGCTCCCTTCTCTGTGAAAGCGCTCCTTACCAAGAATCATCTCGACGACTACAGGCTGGGCTCCAGACTGACTGGCCATCGCTTCCAGATCCAGCGAGTACCACTCGTTCTTCTCAGGATTGTTCTCTGGGACAAAGGATGACGCCTTTTGCTCGCCTGATCGGAGCAATCCTTCAACGGTCACTTCTCCCTCCGTCAAGCCCTCCAGACGAGTCTCCTGATCCTTCTTCTCTCTTGGTACCCATCCACGTCTGACCAGGATCGTAGATCTGATGGAATAATAGATAGAGAACAATAAACCCCAGGCTATTAGTGTTCCGATTTCGGTCATTGTCCATGTTTGTGATATCCGAAAAAATGCGCAGGCCCGTGAATATATGAAAAAAGCTTTGGTTATTTTTTACCCGTTGGTGCGCTCGAAAGGTGTAATGATGAAGTATCCTGGCTGTCCATCGCCACGAGTTCTAGGTCCCAGAAGCAGCTCCTGATCGTGGCGGTAATGTCCTGTCACTTTGACCTTGCGATACTCGAAATCCTCGATCGCAGTCAAGCTTTTGTTTGTTATTGATTAGGCGCATGAGACGGGAATGTTTAGTTAGTTCTTTGACTGTTCCCTAAATCAGATATCACCCTTGAGCAAATCGATCAGGATCAAGAGAAAAAATAGAGTGCATACTTGACTTTACGCGGAAGAGGAATGGCGTCGAGTGACATGCGGTCCTCTAGATTCTCAATCAGATCTACTTTCCACCGGAGACGCTGGACCTGCCAGGTGCCAAGGCCGAATGTGATGATAGGACAGAGCGCGAGGCCGATGGTCACGGGGCCCCAGCGCCTCCTGCCAGACTGGGTCCGTGACGACTGGTGCAGCGTGCTGTAGAGGGCTTGACGGGGTTGTGCAACGGAGACGAGGCGAGGGGTAAGCGGGCGAAGGGATCGCAGGCACGGCGAAGTGAAGGAGGAGACGATGAATCCTGCCCGTGCGGAGGGCAGATTCCGTACGATGCATGAGCTGTGCATGATTGGAATTGGATCAAACAGGCACACAAAAAGGATGGAATGCGGAGAATAAGGGACCGAACTGGAGGAGGAACGGAGACAGAGAAGGACAGAGAGGAGAGAGAGGAGGGACAGATTGATATGTGACGATGACTTCATTCCCTTTCCTCTCTGGGCGGGGCATATAACTTTCTTTTTTTTTTTTTTTTTTTTTTATATGGCCTGCTACTCTTTTATTTTCCTCCTTTTCAAATCCTTTTGATCCTCATCCCATTAATTTCATTCCGGAGACTCTACCCTCGATTGGACAAAGTCGCTCATTCATCCACGTCAGCAGGAGATTATACCTCTGGATTCATTTGTCTGATCAACCTGATATTTATTGGCGGGACAGACACCGAACAACAACACAAGAACATACCCACGTCGACATAATCCTCAAGATAGAACCAAGTGCCCACCATATCTTTCCTTTGTAAGTCGACAACAAAGCCTTCAAGGATATCGTTGCGGGAGAAGCAGTGAAAGGGATCACAGAAGGCGCGACAACGACTACCAGACGCAGAAAAGTCATAACCTGCCAAGAGTTTTGTCGCTTTTTTCATGGGACCTGGATCGATAAGAAGCGATAGTGTATCGTGGATCGCATGGATATGGCGACTCGTCGCCTTTCTGTTTTGCCGCCATGAATATCTTGGAGATGTACAGGGAGTGGTGATGATCACTGGAGAGAAACTGATGTGCGGACAAAACAGACAACAACAAGAACAGGAGCAGGAAGAGGAGAAAGAGAAGGAACTGATGCATGGCGCCATTAAGAGGATTACGGTTGCAACCCCCAACAACAAAGACTTTTGGATAACTTTGCATGAGGACGATGGGATCTCGGCTTGTTTATTATTTCGTGTTCCTGCAAGATATGGGGATCAAAGAAAAACTAACAGGCGCCAAAAGAAACAACAAAAAAATCTTGTTTTCGGGCAGTGGAACATGAGCGAAATCAAGTGACCCCACCAAAGTCAGGGAAGCACAAAGAAGAAAATTATCTGAGCGATTCGAAACGATGCAGCTACCATATCAAAAGCACCAATGAAATCGATCGTACATGGCCAAAGGGAGGAGGGAGGAGGGTCAGAACAAATGGACATGGTAGACAAACAAAAAACATGGCTTCAAGGACCACTCCCCAATGGCACGCACATGTATCCCGACCAACTGGACCACGACTTGTTTGCAATGAAGTCGTCGGACGTAAATAATACCAACCAAGAAAGACTTCTAACTATTGCAATCATAACTTAGACTTGCTCTAGTTGCAAAGACGTGCGTCAAGTGAACAAACGAAAAGGTAAAAGACGTCAGGATACACCAGGAGATATCTTTGTACGGGACTACGTATGCATTTTGGGGGGCGTCTGGGAAGAGGAGAAAACGAAACTGGGAACGACATTTTTTTTCTTCAGTCAGAGCCCAGGACGAAATTTTAAACAGGAGGATGCACTTGTTCTCGCGAAGTGCTCGAAACCACCTTCCCGGTTCTCTTGGCCCAGCAGCGTTTTTCGCTCCGTTTACAGCCAACATGGAACAGGAATCTTTAGTTTGGACTTTCTTATTGTGGATGGACAGCTGTACCAAGGACATCGGATGAGTTGGAACAGAGGGAGACGCTTTTCAGGGCAGACATGTCGCTTTATTATGCGTTTGTTTTGCTGACGTCTTGTTAAGCCACCCTCTATTATCGTGGACATTGCGATCTGGTTGCGAATGTGGTCGCAAAGCAGGGACTTTTGCATTTTATTAATACACACTTGTTCTTCGGCTGAGTCAGTGATATCGATGGGTGGTGGCGGACATATTTATCTGGTACTGGAAGGGTAAGATGAAGACGATGAAGTTGTGGCGTTCATGTCGGTTACCTCTTATTACCGAAAGAAACAGCAATATGTCCACAGGGCGACAAGTGTGGGCCTGGATGGAGTGGGATGGCGTATGATATGAGTGAGTGAGTGTTGCTTGTTTTATGTTCCTCTCCTTTTTTTTTTTGGCCTTTGGCGCACTTCCCATATTCAAAATCTTTTTTTTTTTTTTTTTTTGTATTTATTTTTGCACGTCCCAAATTTCTTTCTTTCCTTTCTTTCCCTTTCTCCTCTCTCTTCCCCTCCACCAGTCCGCCGTGCCCCACTAACTTTCCGTGTCGATTATCCTGTTGGACCATAGTACAAGGAAAGCCAGCGCAACAACACCTTCAGGATAAACTGGACTAGACGGGCTAGACGAGCTAAACGAGCTAGACGAAACGAGAAGAACGAACCTTCCTCACCTGTGGCTTCAAGTAATACTGTGAAACAGAGGCAACGCAATAACCGTGGGATCCCCCAACGCCGCAAGCATATTTTTTTATTTCTCACCACATATACCTGGACTATCTTAATCCATCCTCTATGGACGAATCCTCATCGACAAGTATGCTGGCATCGTCACCGTTGGCACAAAAGCCCCTGTCGGTCGATCACACCTCACCTAGAGCTGGACATCCATCGCTGAGGCACGAATACTTGAACCATGACCGTATCTTCCACCAGCCGCAGATGCAACTACAGCAACATCACCATGGACAACCGTCCCCTCCAGACAACCCTCAGCCCCAGCCGCAGCCACAAACAAACGGACACAGTCGCCACCACTCTCTCACACATTCACCAAGCAAGCACATTGACTCGCAGCAGGTGGTGCCCCAAAGGGTAAAGTCGGAACCACAGGATCTGGATCTAGATTTATTGTCTGGTCTTCCTCCGACCCCAGAGGGTAAGAAACTCATTGTCCGGCTGGATCTGAGGAAACTTGGTAGCCTGAACGGTTCTTTGATGTCACGCCCACCAACAGAGACTACCTCGACCGACTTTATCTCAGAGAGAAAAAATTCATTACGTCAGCCCAGGCGGTCAGAAGATGCCCCCCGTACCACCCCCGATCAAAATGGTCCGCTATCAAGCGAGGCAATATCCAAAGCACCAGAGCCCTACACTACGCCTGAGGTGATATCCCAAGTGGAGGTGAAAGTCGAACCCCATATGGGAACCAGCCTTTTGACACCAAGTTCGGAGACAGTGGAACGGATACCATCTGCGGAAACATCATCACGGCGGTCGTCAGTGTCACTTGATTACTCGGAATCCCAGAACATGGATGCGGACGATGATGGAGACTACATGGACACTGGATCTCAGGCAACCAAGCGCCGTGCATCATCGAAAACACTCCCCAACCCAGTAGCAAAAAAACGGACTCGCAGCTCTGTGCAAGGAGAAGCAAAAAAGAAAGAACCACTGATTCCAGTGAAGCCTCCAACACCACCACCACCGGTCAAAAAGAAGAGCTCACCCAAGCCAAAGTAGGTTTTGTAACCGAGTGAACACTTTTGCGACGGAAGGAAATCGACAGGTAAGCATAGCTGACCATATCCCGACTATTGTCACACTTTATGGCTTTCTCTTAGGGAAAAGAAGCCAGCTCCACCACTCAAAGGCGTTGTTTCTATTACTGGAGATGACCATGCATTGAAGGTACAGGGACTTGCATATTTATTTCTGATGTTTCTATCGAGGACAGGGGAAAAAATAGTGTGCTAACCACGTATTATGACCCGTGTTAGTACAACAACGACTATTGTGAGACCTGCTTGGGGTTTGGCCGATTTATCTGTTGTGATTCTTGTCCGAAAGCGTTCCACTTTTCATGCTGTCAGCCCCCAGTGGACCCAGCGAATCTACCTGATGAATGGAACTGCAACGAGTGTAGAGCCAAGAAGGTAACCCTTTTTGTTTTCATTGAGGGCACACCTTGAGAGGAGGCGACTTTTGACGCTAATGATGTATTTGGGAACATTTCTATGTATGCCAACTAGAATCCGCCAAAGCCAAGTCCAAAAGGCATCTTCAAGCAGCTGCTGGACAATGTAAATAGAATGAACCCCAAGGCCTTTGTGCTGTCCCCTGAGATCCGGTCGTTTTTCAAAGGAGGTAAGAGATGGCTGTCATCTGTCATAACAAAAGCGCCTCAAACTCATATTCCCGAAATCAATGCCAAAATCATTGCTAAGGATCACAAATGTCATACTTTGATGGGTTTTTTTGTGTGAACCAGTGTTATTTCTGCCCTCTTTTTCTCTCTTTCTTTTTTCTTTTTCTTTCTTTCTCACACCACCATCATATACTAATCACCTCTTCTTTCTTTCTTTTTCCTTCCACCCATTTCCTCAACATCACCTTTTTTTCCTCCTCGCCCTGATTATGACTGTTCCCTGCACATCAGTTGTCACCAACAGTGACGATGAATATGCAGACACGATCGACTACAAGCCAACCCCCAAGAGAACACCCGCCGGCCATGCCGCTGCCACAGCCCAGGCGATGGAAGAACCGTACCAGTTACAGGACAGTGAAGGCAACGTTCGGCTATGCTTTCACTGCAACAAGTCTGCATACGGTGGCCGCATGATGATCAGCTGTGAACACTGCCCATTACACTGGCACCTCGACTGTCTCTCACCCCCTATGGCGTCTCCACCTCCAAGCACTCGCAAGTGGATGTGCCCGAATCATGCTGATCACATTCTGGTAAGATTTTGAGGGGGGGATATAGCTGTTATGCGTCCACGATAGTTTCGTGTGTTCTCACACTGCAAAACCTCACAGCCCTCTGTGTAAAAACAGAGCCATCATTTTCTAACAAACCCCACATCATATGTTGTTTTTGTAGCCAAGACGCAGGAAACGAAAGGACGCAGTGTCAGTCACGCTTTCGGACCCCTTAGTGCCCAACGACGGCGACATTGAAGTGATTCCGGACGAAGACAGAGACGACTTTTGGGAGCGGGACCTGAGCAATGTTGCCTTCAAGGTGCCAGAACGGAGTATCAAGCTCGGCTTTCTGAACAAAATGCGGAGGTAACGCACGTCATGAGGAGACAACAAGGGAAATACGGAGCGATGAGTGTATATACGTATGCATGTCTGGTCTTTTTTTTAATTGACAAGAGAAAAATGTTTTTTTCTTCTCTCTCCCTCCCCTGAAACTTGATAATAGGATCGATCCCCAACCAAGCGAACCACCATCAATACCGAATCAACCATCCGAGGACTTGTCATGGCGATTTGACCTTTTGGTGGCAGCCATGATGGTAAGGAATTTTTAGCTGAACAAAGACAAAATGCACAGAATCTTCACTATTGGAACACCTGTAATACAAGGCGGGGAGATTAGTCACGTACGAGATATACCTCACTCACCAAGCTCTTGCAAAAAAAAATCGTATGTTAGGCGAGTAACCACGAAGATCAAGAGCCATCAGGATCATCCTCCAAGTCTCTGACACCCTCGGCACCATCGCCATTGCAGGACTCTACGTCTACCACCTCTACAACCACTGATGAAAGACACGAGGCGATCCAGGATTCGGTGCTGAGCCACTTGACCGACCCGGCAGAGCGGGAAGAGTACCTGCGATTCCGGGCCTTCCAGCGCTATGTCCGAGAGACGGGAGCCGAGGGCGTGATGAAGCAGTGGGTGCAGCTCCAGGAGCAAGAGAAGGAGCAGCTGGCGACGCAGGGGCTTCTGGGGCTGTGATGAGGTGAACAAGGCGACTCCTTTGCACTTCCTTTGCATTTTTTTTTCTTTGCTCTTCATTGTATTTTATCGGTGGGCGTTCAAACGTTGGAGTTGTTTGACTGAAGAATAAAAAAATAAAAAAGCAAAAACAGGAACTAGTGTCATGTTTTTCATTTGTCGACTGAAAAGCAAAAAAAAAAAAGAAATATCAGGATTTCACAAAGGCTGATCTGTCTCGAAAAAGTCATAGATCGTGCTTATCAGCTGTGTCCGCAGTCGGCATGTATTGCGAATCTCGCTCGAGGAGGCTAGGCCAATGTTCTGCAAGGTCCCAAGTCCTGCGCCAAGCTGGTCACATTCTATTTTTGTAAAGGAGACGAGAGGATCAGAAGGCTTGTCAGGATATACGGAAGCACCGCTGAATGCAAAAATGAGGACAAAATAAAAATTTACCTTGAGCAGATGCGATGGGTCCGCACAAGTTGACGAGCTGCTGGTGCAGTGGCGTGTGTTCCCTGGAGGGTGTCCGAGGAGATGCGTGCAGGTGGGCCTCGAGCAGCCGCTGGAGGTAAAGGATCGCGTCCTGGGCCGAGAAGCAGGGTGCGACGCGAGGCAGCAGGGCCGAAGACTTGGTCGTCATGGTGGTGATCGAAAGAGTCGAGGTCGGTGGTGTGGTGAGTCTAGTAGGCGAGCGCATAGGCAGGACGAGAGGGCGCACCACTCTGTCGATACTATTTTGGATCAACCGGGTGTTTTACACACAATTGGTACATGTCCGATGGATGAATATGAATGTAAGACCCGGCAAGCAGTCGTCAAGAACACAGATGCACTCGGGAAAATTTAAACCTTACAGAAGCTGTTCGAACGACTGGAGCGTGGCGAGAGACTGGACCATAAAGAGCACAATGGTGTGGGCCTGGTATCTTCGGACGCACTTGTCGATCCTAGACGATGGAAATGATGACGGGGGATATCGTAGGAACAGTCTGATTCGAGCGGATGAAAACTAGGACAGTGTTCGTGTATGTTTTTTCTTCTTGATACCTGGGAATCTCCTCTACTTCTAGACTGTGGTCACTCTGTACACAGATGACAGCAAACGTGGGCGATCCAGACCTGGTCTGTGGCAGGTCGATCAAGAGATCCTGTAAATAGTCCACAGACAAAAGAACAAATATTAGTCTAGTTTCCACTTTTATCTCTGTGCCTCAGGCTGAGCCACCTGACTTAACAGGTATAAAAACAGAATGGAAGCCGTCCTTCCCTTTCCCGAGCCTTTTTCTTTTTTATGGTTTTGGGGGGAAAGGCGTGCCCCCCCAATCCAAGCCCATGCCTAACCAAGCCCATTCCATTCCGCCTTTTTTTCATTGGTACTGTACGAGACCAAGGACGAGAGCCCACCCAGGTCAATATTAGCCGTCCAAGAGACAAGAGTAGACGACTAGTCAACCCCACTAGACTGCTCTCAAGTGGCCCTGAGCACCAACAAACAGGGCACGTTATTATGTCTGACCACTCTCTTGTGGATCACATCTTTTGAATCAAGTACTCCAACATGTACATGGTACAGGTAAGCAATAGAAAAAAAGAAGATCGATATGTCCAAAAAGGTAGTTTCGACCACTTTGTTCTTGCTTTGGGTCAAGCCTATGCACAACCATGCACCATGCACCCTCATCCAAAAGGAATAAAAAGAGTCGACGTATGGAATAGAACACAAAAGCAAGATGAGCCTGATGCATGCCATGAGAATCGATGAGGCATCTTGCTAGATAAATAAAAAAGCGAGCAGATGGATAGGAATGATAGATAGATCGGAGAGGGAGATGGATGGATGGACCAACCTGGGCCCATAGCCCACAACTCCAAACGAATGGAGCGAGATGCATATTCACGACTGCGGCCAGTGTACCATCACCCATGTATACGTTTGTGTATGAACAACAAATAAGCTCGGGCATACCACGATGCCTTCTCTCATCCTTGGATCACTGGTGTTGGGCTGGAGATGGCCGAGACCGGTCTTGAGCAGCATTGCTTCTAGATCCGGCAAGAGTGGCGCCATACTTGCCGCGGTAGTGGATGGCAGTGGGACAAGGATTGTTGCCATGGCGTGAACAGGTGTTGCCGGTGATTGAAAAAATGAAGAGAAGAGAAAGATGAACAGATGAACATCAGTACCACCCCTTGTCCTCGCTCTCTCTCTCTCTCGCTGCCCTGGAAATTGGTGGCGATATCCGAAAATAAGCTTTTTTTTTTTTTGTTCTGGGTCAACCACATCCATTTGAAGATGTCACTCACTAGCATCTTCCTCGTTTGACCATAGAGAAAGTCATGGCCATGGTTGTCTCCCTTCCTGTTCAGTGTTCTACGATGAGTTGCCTGGACTGGCCAGTGCTGCATGTATGCCCAACATGTTCTCTTGATCGATGGATGGACTGTGTGTGGGGTGTTTGTTCTGTGTACAGCCAACTAATTACAAACACAAAAGCATAAATGAAAGGCAGAGAAACGGGAAAATAAGTGTGTGTGAGTGAGTGGGTGTGTTGAGAGCACTTTTCTCTCGTTCACCAATCCACGACCACATCCATCCATCCTCGTCGCAATAGGAATAGAAGAGCTTACTCTAAAAGACGCACCTCTGCGTCTGCTCTTTCCTTTCCGCAACGAAATGTGTTTGTAAACAAACACATCTCTCTCATTCCTCTCGTCTCCCTCTTGTCTCTTCTTCTTCTTTTCCTTTGTCATCTTCACCCCCCATCTTCACCTCCCTACCACATTCACAAGCACCGCAACTACCTACCTTGTGCCTACCAAACGACCCGCAAACATTGACGACCCCTCCCAAAACGTGTTCACGCTCTGAATACAGCCATACAGCCGCTTTCCATCCATTCGACCTCTCTTCTCCCAAAAGAAGAAGTCAAGAACCTGGTGCTACCAATCCTACACCTCGGCGTACTCCCCATCGTCACTATCATCATACATACACCTCACACATAGTACATAGGCAGACATGACAATGCCTATCCGTTGGTCCTTCGTGGTCCTGATCCTCCTTTTCCTCATCTCCCTCCTGACCTACGCAAGGATAGCCCGTTCCACATCAACCTCCTCGCAAAGGATAGCCCGCTCTCCTTCCTCTCCTTCTTTGCCTTCTCTCTCAAACAACTCGCCATTCAAAAAGTCATCCCTCACCCTCCATCATCTTCAAGAGGAACGCACCCTCCGCGACAGGAATGCGCGTCTGCAGCAGGACCTCGAAGAAGACATTCTCCAGCTGGAACTGGAATGTTCATCTCCCAACCCCGCTGTTGCATCATCTCCATCATCCTCTTCCAACTCCCTCTCCAGAGACGAACTCGCCCTGCAGCAAGCCGACTTTGAGCAAGAGTTGGCCCTCGAAACCCAGCGCCTGATTCAGAAGCACCGCTACGACGGCACCCTGCTGAACGAGTCCCCCTCGGCCTTCCAGCGGTACCTTAAGCGTCAGTTGAGGCGCCAGCGCAGGCTCCAGTCGGCCTACAAGGCAACACTCCAGCAGCAGTCGTCGCTGTCCTACAACTCGCAGGAATGTATCGCCTGGCGCGCAAAGAAGAAGCTGCTGTCGCGCCTTAGCACGACAAACAGCAAAACCATTGAAGGCACCAACAATAACAGAAATTACAAGGGTTCTTCCAATCAAGATACTGCCCTGAGCCGGTTTCAGCAGTTTCACCCTGATCGCCAAGGCCTTGAAGCTGACTCTGTATTGGCCAAGACCCTAGACGCACTCAGCCAGAAGCGGTACACGGACATCAATGGATTCGTGGTCGAACTGGATCCGGTCAAGATTGCGGCGGGATCCCGGAGAGCATCCTCTTACCAGAACGACGACATCCACGTTCTTGTGCTGGACATGCAGTGGGACCCCGAGGTCGTGGTCGTGGTTGGCAATGTTCTGGACGAGACAGTCAAGCTTCGTCAGGAGGGATACAGGCCCGTCATGTTGAATGTCGGTCATGAGGAGCTTCCTGGAGGAGGTAAACAAGACTACTCTTGATGAAACTCTTGCACCTAATGTCCTCTCTGTTTTCTCATACTCATTTTTTTCTTTTCACACCGAAACATAGACTACCATTTGGACACTGTCAAGGACAACGAGGCAGACTTGTTCCGTCGTACTACGTTACACCAGTGTCTGGACCAGGAGCCCCGTCGATCGAGGTTCTATCCTCTGCCCGAGTTTGGTGGCATCTACTGCCCCAACCAGGCTGTTTTCCGCCATGGACTCGATAGGGACAACGAGTTCATGGACCGCTTCGAATGGATCAGTGTCGTGGTAAGTTGGCTCTAATGCCTACTTTTTTAGCGCCAACTTATATTCTTCCATGGGAAAGAGGCTCATTCATCCCAGGGAGCCACTACGAACTTGGGTAAATGTTTAGTTCAAACTAATCAACCTTGGTCTTCAACTTTATTTTCTCATTTTTAGTCTGTCGCACCGATCCCAAAACTGGAAACCAGAGAAAAGGATGGCGGACTCGGCGGTGTACAGTTCATGGATGGCGAGGACGATGTGCTTCGTCGCAAGATCCTTGCAGCCATGAAAGTTGGTGTCAGTCAAGGTAAACATCCTTTTTTTTTGGATACCGAACAATGTGCTCATTTTTATCAGATATCAAGTACTTTTCTAGATGCTCCAAGGCTCCATGCTCACATTTATGCACCATTTTTTGCTAATCAATCAATTGGCTTTCTTTCTTTTCTTTATTTCTTAGGTCATGATGCTCTAGTGCTCCCTCCCCACGGCACCGATGCTGGACAGAACCCATCTGAGGCCATTGCAGCGATTTACAGAAGTATCATTGGCCGTGACTTTATGGGCGGCCGCAAGCGATTCCAGACTTACAAAAAGATTGTCATGGTGCTCGACCCCGAGCAGGCCTACAAGGTCGTGAACGAGACCTCCAACTACCGCCCACCCCGTCCTCCTGTCGTGGCCACACCTCTGCCGGTCGTTGAGGAAGAAGCTTCAGAGGATGGCGACAACAGCAACCAGGACGAAGTTGTGGACAAGAACGCGCCTGAGGCTGATGCTGAGGCTGAAGATGAAGCTGAGGCTGAGGCTGATGCTGACGTTGATTCCCAGGCTGATGCTGGGGTTGATGCTGGGGTTGATGCTGTTGCTCAGGTTGAGGCTGAGGGTGCAGCCGTCGACGGTGACGTCCTTGCCAAGCGTTTTGTCAACGGAAACTTGGATGATGAGGCACCAGAGTACGAGGACGACAACAACTTGAACGACCGGTCTGAGGAGGAGAACGGCGAGATTACGGACGAGGAGGACAACGCCTCGAGCGCCGTGACCGACGAGGACAGCGTGGAGTACAAAGCCAACAACATTGTGCCCGGTCTGTACAACGACAACGATGATGATGACGAAGACGAGGAGACGATCAACGAGGATGCGGCCGCTGAGGAAGAGGACGAGGAAAGTGAGCTAGTGCCGGGCGACGAGGTCTCTGAGTCGGACGCATTGGTCGAGGAGCAGAATGTAGAGGAGGACGAAGACTCTTTGAACGAAGTGCAGGCACTGGACGAAGATGTCAACGACCCACTTTTGTCGCCTGACCGCCGTATCGACGACGACAACGCTGACCAGGACGACCAGGATGAGGGCTACGATGGCAGCCATGTGGACATGTCCAAGCAAGCACAAGACGAGAACATCCGAGATGAAAATGGGGACGAAGATGAGTCGCAGGAAGAGGACGAGGAGGAGGAAGAGTTTGTGCAGGTTGTCGAGACAGTCCAGGATGTGTTTGAGCGGATGCTCGAGCCCAGAAGTCTTCTGATCATCAAGAACCGGGCGCGCGGACTGCTGGACACGGACGAGGCCGATAGCAAGAACCGGACGCTGGCCGATGTGGCCTCGCCAAACCCGTCGGCGTCAGCAGGTGTTGTTGTGCCTTCAGCGACATCAGCGACATCAGCTTTGAAACGATGAAACAGGGCCGGTTCCTTTTCATGAAACTAAGAAACCCCATTTTACGCGATTCCCTAAACTACCCACTTTAAAAAAAAAAGCACCCCAACCCCCATGTATAAAAATTGTACCATAGCCTACGAGACTTCCCCCCCCCCCCAAAAAAAATACAGATCTTATGAACGCCCTTCACATCTAAGTTTATTTATGCTGGAACATACGTTAGTGCCCCTCATTGAAAGTGGGCCACTTCTTAGGACCTGGGTACTCGATCCTCCGGTGCAGGCGCTGATCGATCTCGAAGTAGTCGGGCTCGTTCTCAGGGGTCAGGACCCCATGGCGGATCATGAAGTGCAGGCAGGCACAAGCGCAGTTGGGCTTGAACTCGCCCGCGCGGATGGCGGTCAAGACTTTGTCCATGGTCCACAACCGGAAATCCTCGACCTCGCTGTCGCACGGCATGGGGGTCAGACCCAAGGGGAGTTCGAGATCGTACATGAGCTGGGCAAGGAGAGAAAGACATAGAGAGAAGAATATTGGATGCGATGAGGCCAATATTTGAGTACCTAAATCTGTTTTCGCGTGACATTGGCAAAGCGTTCATTCTCGGGAAAAAAAATGGTTACTCGTGGCAGGGAGGGATGATATTACCTGTGTTTCTGTCTGTGTCTCCTTCCCGTTTTTGAACAGCGTCGTATAAGAAATCGTGCCCACACTCTTCGCCCGCTGGGCCACTTCCTTCGGGAGAGACGCCTCCTCCATCGACTCCTTAATCACCGTGTGCCAGGGCGAGTGCCCAAACTCGATCCCGCCCGCAACCATATTGTCGAGCAAGCCCGGGTATATGGGCTTGGTGAGCGAGCGGCGCGAGATCCACAGCTGCAAGTTTTCTCGTGGGGAAGAACTTTGTCCTGAGTAGACATATCCGTTTATGTAGATCGCGTACGCATGAAAGCCAAAGAGGCCCCAGGCGGCGCGCTCGATTGCGAGGGCTGCGCCTTGCTTGGTCGTGGTGGGGTCGGTGATGTGGGTATATATGCCGTAGAGCTCATTGCGCCAGCCCTTGAGGGCTGGAAAGGTGGCTTCGTCTTTACGCCATTGTTCCTGGTAAAAAAAAATAGTAATTTGTTTGAGTAACGTCATCTGCAGCAAGTTTGTTGAGGTAAACGTTCGCCAGGTGAAAAAAAAAGGGACTTACAAGCATCTGAGCAATAGCATCCGAACGAGAATTGTAATCGTTCATCCAAGGCATGAATGCTACTGCAGTATCGGTGATGTGAAAAGTCGGAGCAGCGGATTCATTGTATGCCGCCATGTGGGGGACAATGGTGCAGTGGATCCTGCCAACAGGGATGCCATCGACCATAAAATCGTGGAATGTCAGCGGAGCCAATCGAGCCTGATTGGCCGGATCCTTAGAATCGCTGAGTGGGTAGTTGTCGCATTGGTTGACCACATCGAGGAGCGACAGTTGGGTTGTTGAGGAGGCCATTTGCAGTGGGAAGATGAAGGACGGGTGTGGGGATGAATGGCAGTCAGAGTCGCAATATATAACAGTGAACTGCGCGTTGGTGGCGTGATGTTGTTACTTTTCGTCCTCCCACTCTCAGCTTTTTAACCATAGAAACGCCCATAAGTTATTTTTTCCCCTTTATTATAATTTTCGTTTTCGCGAAACATGAGCGTGCTGCCATAAAAGAGATCCACGTATGTTCACCTCCCTGAACCTTCTTTTTCGACCTGTATCGATTGGAGTATTCTTGTGTATAAGTGTTGAGCGGAAAAAATGAGTCATCCTTTTTCAAGGATCATACGAGGTCCGAGGACGCGGTTGTAATTGCTAAATGGAAATGCAAGATGCGGACGAAAATATTAACGAGATCGTCGTCACTCCGCAGCATTAGTACTGCCTACGGTGACATCAGTCTTGGCACATATCAAAAATGAAGTGTAGTCGGATAGCTGAATGTAGACGTGGTCGCAGCTCCATTGCGTAGCTACGATGTCCGCAGGCATGTCTGATTGTTGTTGTTGACAGAACGGTGGATAGATATCACCTCCTTGAAGAAAGACCGAAACCACCGACGCTGGAATCGTCCCGTCATTTCCTTCGAGAGCCAGCAGGGCAACAACTCGACCACGGGTGTCCTTCATGCGATCGAGCAGAGTGAAGCGTAAGGAGCTTGAGGCCTCGTGCCACATTCACATAATGTGCTCCGTGTAGTAGATTATGTTGTGTCCGTATTAAGGGATATAAATCCTGCAACCCAGGGTTCGCTCGTATTGTGTTGAAGCCTTGGTGGAAATCGAAAAGAGTTCAGATACACTCCCATCGCTCGCGTCGATTTCACGGAAATCACGCCGTTGGGGTGGTCCATGTCCACCGAGTGAAGTTCAACAGACGCACTTTTCTCCCGAACAAATACGGTATTACATTCGTTATGAAAATTGTAAACATATACGTCTCGAGGAGTCCATGGTTCACTGGTGCTGATTATAACTCTGTTGCTTCTCTGTATCAGTTCGATAGATCTTATGCTGTAGACACCATGTCGCGAAACCTGTCCAAGTCGCCCCATAGTACCCTCCAACTGTGGAAATATGTTACTGGTTATTTTTCGAGCTGCAGAGAACCTCAGAGGTCGTGAATACACCGCTACTGGGGACGAGGATAGTTCAGAAACGTAATAAACCGTATTCACGCTTTTGAAACAATACCATGGTGTGGAGGTTATTCATGTATTGATCGTAGTCTTGAGGATGAATATCGAGTGTGATGCCGTCGGGTTCCAGGAGAGTTAGCGATGTCCCGCGGATTTTCTTCACGTCCGACCGTGTAGCCTTCCATCGCAGCTTGGTGGAAACATCGAATGTGTGTTTGATTTCAGATAGATAAGTCCGAAATTGATCCGCCCAGTCTATTGAACCCAGTTCGACTCTGACTGTTGCCTGTTGCACATCGACATGACCTCCAAGACCACAGAAAAACTTATTTAGATACTCTAAAGAGTGGCTGCTCACATGTTGGTGCGCATGCACTTCACACTTCCAATATATGTTCCTGTAGCGGTCGATAAACCGGTTCAGAATGCCTTCTGAATTCTCACCATCTTGCACATTCAAGTATGTTTTGATCGTAAAACTCTGCACTCTACCGACTTTATCTTTGCTCTTCATCTTGAAGCTACCTATCAACGGCGCCTATCATAATGACGCCGCTCTTCTCGACGCCGCTCATCTTGGCGTCGGTCAGCCTGACGTTGTTCTTCGCGTCGTTGTTCTTGGCGACGTTCATCGAGCCGACGTTCATCGAGCCGACGTTCATCGAGCCGACGTTGGTCGAGTCGACGTTCATCAAGTCGACGTTGGTCGAGCCGACGTTCATCAAGTCGACGTTGGTCGAGCCGACGTTGTTCATATAGTCGGTTGGCATACTGTCGATCCTGGTGGACTCGGTCCCAATGGCGTCGATCCTCGTAAACGCTGTCTACATGAAGTTGTTCCTCACGACGCCACTCTTCTTCGCGGCGTTGTCGCTCCAGGCGCTGCTCTTCAAGGTGTTCTTCTACAGATTGCTGCTGACCAAAGAACGATAACCCTTGGTACTGGATGAGAGAGCCCTGCCCTATAGACGACTGTTGGGTAGGGTACGTAGGGTACTCTAGGGTAGGATACTGCTGAACGAAGTACGGCTGAGTAGGGTGCTGCTGGACAACGTACTGCTGGGTAGGGTGCTGTTGTACAAAGTACTGTTGGCCATTGTAATATTGACCTTGGTACACGATGTACTGTTGTCCAAGGCGCTGTTGCTCGTAGTACTGAAGTTCATGTAGCCGATGTTCAAAATACTGTTGTCCCACTTGTTGAAACTGCTGAATAAGGCTTCTGATATAGCCCATCCTGACCCCTGATGCTGACGACTTGCCCAAAGTTTGAAAAATGGGTGACCGTGAGAGTGAGGACGAAGAAAAAGAAGAGAGTAAGAGAGAGAACAGCCGCCATACAATTGCTTCGCCATCCGTGAGGACTTTATCGCATGCCATTGTGGTGAGAATGTTCGACCGGAATCGATGCCTCTGACAAAAAACTCTCATGCACAAATGGCGTGACTTTTGGTAAAACAAAATACTGTATGCAATCAATGGACAAGTCATATAAGCATACCTGTTGTCACCGCCTCAAAGTGCCATGAAGAAAACTACGTGAGTTGTCAACCTCTGGGAAAAAAGAAGCGTGGCGTGATTTAGTGTAACATTGTGACCTTCTCATCCATCCACGCAAACAATCCCACCTGCAGTAATGCAATGTGTTTCCGCGGAATGCATTATTGACTATTAATCTTCAAATAAAGCGACGCTCTACTTCGAACTTTTCTTTTCCTTCAACAAGATGCATCCCAACAAACCAGCACTTTTTTTGTTTCTAGACCTCACTTTTGCCCTTGCCCTCTCCCCTCTCACGTCCACGCTCTGACCGTTAGTTTGCAACCGAGGTGTCTCGATTGTGGGCAGGAGATGGATCTAGTCGTGTGTACTGTCGTTGGTGAGATCCAAGCGCTCGAGTAACGAGTTTGGCCTGGAGGTCGACGGCAGTACACACAATATGGCGATTCTTTGGAGTTGGTCATCAGGGAACCTCTTGGATGAACCCCAAAGCGAGTTAGCCGGGACAACCCCCAGCGCAAGTGAGGTCAGCTTGATGGGTGATGTCCAATGGCTATCTCTAGGAAGAAGCGAAAATGTCGTAAATGTTGGAGGTAAGGCCCAGTGGATAAAAAGTGTACGGAGGAAGTCTTGCTGTCTCGCAAACATCACGTCAAAGAGGGGTGGATGATCAGAGCAAAGGTTTGTTGAGAGTGCTTGAGACTGAGGGTAACCGAATATAAACCCCTCTGTCCAACTTTTACCCCCGACTTGACGTGTCAAGTCATTCGCACGAAAGATGCTCTTCATATGGTGTTGAGATGGGGTAGTGAATAGAGTTGAGGGACGGATGAACATGACGTTGTAAGTCGTGCAAACATAGCAATGCTTGCATGGATGAATGGGTTAATATCTTGTGTCCATTGTAAGAGACGTAGAGATCCTGCAATCCAGAGCTCGCTCGCATGGTGTTGAAGAACTCTTGGTGGAAATTGACAGAATTCAGATACACTCCTAGCGTTCGTATGGATCCCGTGGAAAGCACGCCTTTGGGGCACTTCATGTCTTCCGAGTGAATCTCGACAACTGCACCACTGTTTTGGATCGAACGTAATACTCCATACATCGTTGTACGTGGTGACCATGTAGGTCGCAGAAAGTCCATGCTTCTGTAGTGTTGATTGTAGTTCTATTGCCGCTCCGTTGCAGTCCGATAGATCTTGTGCTTCGGAAACGAGGTCACCAAACCTGTTCAGGTCGGACCATAGTTCCTGCAAGCTGTGAGAATCGTGTTGGTGATTTCTTGAATTGCAGTGAGTATTGATAGACGTGAATACACAGTTCTTGGGGACGGGGGTAGTTCAGAAGTGTCATGAGCAGTAAGTTAGACTTTGAAATGATGTCGTGGAAGAAGAAGTTGTTCCTGTATTAAGCTCTGTGGATGAACGTCAAGCGTGATGCCGTCAAGCTCCAAAAAATGTGTTCCTGTGTTACCAATGCCTAAACAAAGATGCTTCACATTCGAACGTGTAACTTTCCAGTTCAGTTTGATGGAGATGTCGAATGTGTATCCAGCATCAGAGAGATGAGTCTGAAATTGATTCGCCTCGTCTACTGAACCCAGGTCGACTCTGATTGTCGCCTGCTGCATGTCGACTTGACCTCCGTGGCTATGGACAAACTCCTTCAGATGTTCCAGAGATTGACTGTTCAGACGTTCTTGCACATGCGCTTGACACTTCCAGCGCGTATACATTCTGCCGCTGAAAACCCGGCACAGACCGCCTTTCTCACTGTCTCCATCTTGCACTTCCAAGTATGATTTGATCGCGGTACTCTGGTCACGGCGAAGTCCGAATTCATTTCTTCACTTTGGCGGAGACAATTCCCGGAAGTAGGAAATGACTCTGTCGATGAGAGCTTTGATAGTATCCATGGTGAGACGACTTCCGATAACGGTAGTGTCGTAGTTCCATAGAATCCTGAGGGTGTCCAATGCGGGTATGTCGTGATTTTGGTCAGAGTATCCATGCTTGATCATTTGCAGCACTCTCAGAAATGTAATCGCCATACTTTTGAAGAACTCTTCTGGCCGTTTGAGACTGTATCCAGGATGTTTGGAGAGGTGGACATGCTGAGGCAGAGTCTTCTGCGCACCAAGTTTCTTCCGGTAGTCATTCAAGAAGTTGATACGGAACCGATGAGTCGAAGGGTCTGAGTCGTCCCAGGAATCGATATCGGTTGGCAGTACAATGAACAGTGCAGATGTTGAACATTCGAATTGATCGCTGAGGTCACGCAACATATTGAAGCAAATATTGTCATAGTCCCACTTTGTCACCTTTTGCTGGAGGTCGCGAAGCTCTTCCAGTAACTGTCCTCGATCCACTATAATCGTAATTCCTGCTCGATCCGGTCTCTCGATTTCTTCCACGAGCATCGAAATGTAATATCGAGCGTTGGCTGCTGTTTCTTGAAAGGAATCTCCCACTATAGATGATAGACTCAAGTTGGTTGCGGAGATACAGGTAAGTGTCGAATAGCTGTTTGAGGGAAGGCGATATGCCGTCGAATGACTAGTCCTGCGGGTCTCCCTGGCCATCATGGAACTCCTCTGTGCGCTCCTTTTGGGACGTTCTATAAATCGCCACTTAGGCATGCTCATCATCATGCGGGATGCGCAAAGGGTGGTGCCTGTGTTCAGAGTAGGTAGCAAGTTAGACTAGCCATCCTCGACAATCTTAAAACCACAAATAGTTCAATTGTTTTCTGGAACATTAGAACGTACAATTCGCCATCGGCATCAATATTATCGAGAATCTTTTTTTTTCTCTCCCTCGATCTCTAAGTGGTCGATACTGTGGAAGGCGTGCTGGATGTCGGTCCAAACGAAGTATCGTTCGCCTGTCTCGGCGCAGACAAGAGTTCGAAGATTAGAGCGCCGAACTATCTTCGGTCTTGAATTTTTGAAAGACAAGAGGATCAGTTTTTGCACTGACGACGCCATTTTTTTTTTTTGTTTGATACGTGGCTGGTGAGTTGGTGTGGATGGAGGAAAGATGGAGGAAAGAGAATGAAAAGCGAGGAAAGCGAATGAAAAGCGAAGAAAGCCTTCTTAGTTTGTAATTTGTTGTGTTGTTTTGCGAGGGCTATGCCAAGTCAGCACACGCAATTTGCCTTCGCCCTCAATCTTACTTTTCCCTTTGCTTTGCCCACCCGATCTCCTCGGTTCCTTTTCCCCCTTCTCTCTCTCGGTACATCCATCGCGCAAAAAATTTAAACCCTGCACTTGGTCTCCATTGACAGAAGAGAACAGCTAACATTGGGCACTACGTATTGCTTTACCGGATGTGGAGAAAAGGTAACAGGGCGAATTGAGACAAACAAAGGGATAGAGAGAGAGAGAGAGAAAGGTCTGCACATGCCTAAAAGCACAATCTTCGCGAGCAATGACTTTGGTTGACAGTGTGACAAAAAAAATAGTGTGCCAGATATGGTTCGATCTTAGTGTAACAATCCTGCCTACGACATACAAATCTCATGAGCCACTAGAACAAAAGAACAATAAATTTATGCTCGAGGGGGCCCAACTTTTCAATAGCTTAGTGCTCCTCCTTGAAGGTAGGCCACTTCTTAGGGCCCGGGTACTCGATCCTGCGGTGCAAGCGTTGGTCGATCTCGAGATAGTCGGGCTCATTCTCGGGGGTCAGGACCCCGTGGCGGAGCATGAAGTGCAGGCAGGCACAGGCACAGTTGGGCTTGAACTCGCCTGCACGGATGGCGGTTAGGACTTCGTCCATGGTCCACAGTCGGAAGTTCTCGACCTCGCTGTCGCACGGTACGGGGGACAAGCCTAAGGGGAGTTCAAGGTCGTACATGATCTGTGTAAGAGTGACAAGCATAAATAAATGTTAGATAAGATGAGATCAACGTAGACTGGTATCACGCTCAATACATAGAATGCAATCAGAGAATGTTTCTCTCTTTTTTTTTCTTTTACCTGCGTCTCTGGCTGTGTCTCCTTCCCGTTTTTTGACAATTTCGTATAAGAAATCGTGCCCACGCTTCTAGCTCGCTTGGCGATCTCTTCCGGGAGCGACGCCTCCTCCATCGACTCCTTAATCACCGTGTACCAAGGCGAGTGCCCGAACCCCATTCCACCGGCGACCATGTTGTCGAGCAAGCCCGGGTACGTGGGCTTGGTGAGCGAGCGGCGCGCGATCCACATCTGCAGGTCCTGAGGACTTGGTCCCGTACGCACAAAGCCGTTCATGTGGATCCCATACGCGTGCACGCCAAAGAGACCGCAGGCGGAGCGCTCGATCGCGAGGGCGGCGCCCTGCTTCGTGGTAGCGGGGTCAATGATATGGGTGTAGACGCCGTAGAGCTCGCCGCGCCAGCCTTTGAGGACTGGAAAGACGTCTTCGTTTTTGCGCCATTGTTCCTGTTTTGGGAGCGGGGAATGTATTTGAGTATGATTCTTCTGCAGGTTTGTTGTAGGGAAGTGGACGCTCACAGTGAGGAAAAAGGACATACAAGCATCTGAGCAATAGAATCCGAACGAGAATTGTAATCGTTCATCCAAGGCATGAACGCCACTGCATTGTCGGTGATGTGAAAAGTCGGAGTGGTGTCATTATATGCAGCCATGTAGGGCACGATGGTGGAGTGGATCCTTCCGACAGGGATGCCATCGACCACAAAGTCGTGGAATGTCAGCGAGGCTAATCTAGCCTGTTGGGCCGGATCCTTGGAATCGCTGAGTGGGTAGCTGTCGCATTGGTTGACCACGTCGAGGAGCGACAGTTGGGTTGTTGAGGAAGCCATTGATGTTGGAGGGGAGGGGGATGCGTGTGATGAATGATGAGAGCTCGAAATATATGTGTAACAGGGAGCTGCGTTGGACGTGGATTCCATAGGGTAATTTGGTGGCGTGTTGTCTTTCACTTTCATTATCCTACTCCACCGGCTATGGAAGAATCGCCTCATTTATTTCTTCATTATTGCGCTTTTGCGAGGCATGGAGTGGTCCCGTCAAGGTGATTCTCGCTCCTCTCGCCTACTCAAGACTGGTCGAGTTGCTATATTTACAGAGAATCAAGGAAGAAAACATCATACGATTCATTGTCAGTTGGATTGTCGATCATCATTGCCAGATCAAAAACGGCGGCACCAGAGAACCAGAAAATTGATGATTACCCGTTGTAGCTTGTCTCCCGATCTTTCTTTTTAGACCTGCATCGATTGGAATGTATATGTGAGTGAGTGAGTGAGTGAGTGAGTGTGTGTGTGTGTGTCTGTATGTTATGATGTTATGCGGAGAAAAAAATGAGTCATGCTTTAGACATCACGCGAGAGAGCTAACTTACGATGCGGCATCGTCTCGGCCATCTCGACCACCACTGCCGCCGCTACTGCCACTGCCATTGCCACTACCACTGCTGCCTTGACCTCCAGAAAGCGGGTTGTAGTAAGACACAGTCGAATAAGCGCTGGACGCCAGTTTTCCCGCCATGCTCACAGCCGACCATCCATAGTTCATGAGTGTTGGCACGGCTCCACTGCCTGATCCACCATATGCTGACGAAGCGGATGTAATTTTCTACAATGGAAATGTAAGGTGCGGACCAAGATATTCGATGGGAACATATTTAGTCCGCAGCAAGAACACGTATATTTTTGTTTCCGATTGCGATTCATTACCTTTAGAACAAGAGTGGCGCTTGGGCAGAGTTCCAGGTCACGCAGCATCTTGGTTTCGTCTGTGAAAGTCCTTGCAGGAATCAGTTGTACAATGTTGTAGGCATTCTCGTCGCCCTCTTGATTCTGTCCACAGAAAAAAAAAGAGGCAAGTGGGAACAGATGAGTATCCTCAGCTCAAGACTCAACTTGCTTCGCATGACAAGATCTGCCCTTGCTTTTACCTCGTTGATCCACTGTCGGACCTGTTCCAGCGTATCCGTGGCCTTGAACGTGTTCCTGACGCTCGATCCATCAAACAACCGGATGTTCAACCGACTTGACTCACACGCCAACGCCGGCGCCGCATCGTTGCGCGCCTCGCGCAGGCCCGCGTTCTGTGCCCGGATCTCGTGCGGGGTCAGCACCTCTTCCACAACCTGGTCACGCGGACCATTCAAGCTGCTGCTGCTCTGGCTGGCGACCAAGGCCGCCTGGGCTTTTTCGCGCTCGGCACGGCGACGAGCCTTGTCCTCCTCGAGGGCCTGCTTGACGCGCTTCTTGTACTCGGCCTCTTCACGCTTTTCTTTCTCGATTTGGTCTTTGAGCTTCTTATTCTGCTTCTCGGTCAGCTCGCGCTGCGCGCTGGTTAAGACCTTGCTAGAGGAGCGGCGGTCGAGTTCACGCTTTTTAGCAGCCTGTTTTTGGTTTGTGAGGGAAGATTTTGATTTCAGTGAGCGTGTCAATGACGATTAGCCCCGCAATCCCGTAAAGGTGGAAGCAACCTTTGATCAAAAGTCGGCCACACGGGTTTTTGTTTACCTCTTTTTCCTCCCTTTCGCGCCACAGTTTGCGCTGCTTCATGAGTTCCTTCAGCCTAGAGGCGACAATTGTGGTGACACGGATAAGAAAAGCGTTTAGGAGGAATTGACCATCAGAACACAAATGAAAAAGAGTGGCGAGTTGCTGGAACATACTCTTCCGCTTTGTCGACTTTTGGTGCGCTTGAGGTGGAGGGTGTCGACGGCGTGGAGGAGACCGATGATGATGATGGAGCAGCTGGCGAAACTGGCTCCTCAACGTGAGTGGCGACTGATGGTGCCAGTACTGCTTCCGCTGGTGGTGCTGGTGATGAAGTCACTGAGGGTGGTGTAGAGGCACTGGGCTGTGGTGTCAAGGGAGGTGCGACCGTGGGAGAAGAGATAGCGGCAGGTGGAGGTGGAATTTGCGAGTGTCCGTTGATGGCCTTCTGGATGCGCTCCAGCATCTGGTCCTCGTCCACTGTGCTGTTCATGAAATCTGTCAAGAGCCCGTTCCTGATCAGATACAGTGCTGGCACCACCATGATGGGGACTATAATTATTTCCAAAACAGAAAAGATAAGTACGCAAAAGAGAGAGAAAGGTATCAAGATAAATTCACGCCATGACAAGTGGTAGACATACAAATCTGGCCAAACATCATTCCATCGGGAGAATCCTTGACAAGCTTCAGTGATATCAAGTTTTCCTCGGTCAACGTGGTCAAGACCTGTGGCTTCCTGAATCGGGCTTCAAAAAGGCCGCTGTCGCTCTCGGGTACATTATCTAATAATTTTGCCAAAGAGTAAGCCTTATTTGCACTTGCATGACATTAAAGAAAAAATATATTCCTTTGAACAGGGGTGTCCTGGCTACATCTTACCCTGCACGACGCATACGAGCAGGATGGATCCATTGGCGTTTGCTGTTTGAACTGCTTCGGCGACAGAACCGTCGTACCAGGGGTTCTGTGACTCGGGTGACTCCATATTCGGCGTCCTTGTTGTGCTTTCTGTGTTCCCTGTTCACTTGGCTGTGCGTCCTTATTCAATGTCCTGCAATGGATACAGGGGATGGTTGTGTTGCGTGAAGGAGGGGTGCGAGATGGCGAACTGAAAGCAGACGAATGCATGTAGATGAGCTTGGTCTAAAACCGAAGTCACATTTTTTGGGCGCTTTGTTCCCCCTTGATCAAAAACCAGGACCGGATCCAAACCAGTTCCCGCTAGTTGCCATCGGCATCCAGAAATGAGCCCATGGTGTCATTTTCGTTGCTAAAACTGGCACTCGCGCGTCCAAAGAAGCAAAAAAGGGACGTTTTTCACCCTGCATGGCCATGCTTGAAAATGAAGTGCAAAAAGGGCAAAAAAGGAATCGCGTCAACAGCAGGATTTGAACCTGCGCGGGAGAACCCATGAGATTTCTAGTCTCACGCCTTAACCGCTCGGCCATGTTGACCTTGAATCGATAAATATGAACTTTAAATTGTCTTTGATAATAGGTCTACAGGAAGTAAGACGCGAATTCCTTCGTAAAGGGTAGAGTAGTGGCTTGGAAATGTGATAAACCTTTGTAGTTGATGGTTTCAGTCCACCCAACTTGACCGCATATAAATGGGCACTTCTGACAGAGAGTGAATGTGGATGGTTTTCTTTTACTGGAGAAAGATAGAGTAGATTTTATTTTTCTTTCGCCATGGTTATATCACCAAAATACACTAGATGCAAACTGTCGATGCACTGTGGGATGTCCTCTTCCTGTAGAACGTTTGCTGCCGCCTTTCGGTATAGCTTGGTTTTTTTTTGTTGAAGCGGTTCAGCGGCAGTCAGACTGCTGCCAACAACATTGTATGCTAGTATGAAACAGGACGTCGTAGTTGAGGTCGTAGTGAGCGATGCTCTATAGGAGAGAAGCACGCGATTTGGGATGTGGATTTTGCTGGCGAGGGTGACATGATGTGATCGAGGATGGGCATTGGGTAGATATAACAGATTAGATGAGCGCGAATGCTGTGCACGTCCGCGTCGCCCACATGGCCGCGCAGATATTTCTACTTATGCAGGTTAGGCATGGTGCGAAGTCACATGTTCACTTTACGAAGGATTCGTATCTCGCTTCTTGCAGACCTATTACCAAAGACAATTTAAAGTTCATTTTTATCGATTCAAGGTCAACATGGCCGAGCGGTTAAGGCGTGAGACTAGAAATCTCATGGGTTCTCCCGCGCAGGTTCAAATCCTGCTGTTGACGCGATTCCTTTTTTGCCCTTTTTGCACTTCATTTTCAAGCATGGCCATGCAGGGTGAAAAACGTCCCTTTTTTGCTTCTTTGGACGCGCGGGATGTTGATTTTTAGACTGTGATCGCCTTTTTTATTTATTTACCTCGTTGCTGGTAACGCACATCGCGCGTCTTGCTGTTTTTTGCGACACTATGACGATCCCTTCCTTTCTTTGCGCGTGAAGCCTGTACCCAATCAATCCGCCGCAGGACACTTGTTCTTTATAGGGCTGGATCTTAATCTACTTATATTTTGTTTTGATGAACGCGACTCCACAGGTGTCTGTACTCAAGGAGTTTATGCTTCGCTAGCTAGCCGTCGCTACTGACAACTGTGAATAGTTGAACAACACATTCATAGTAGTTGAGCTTTTGCGAGGAGCCATTTAACAAGATCAAGGCAAAAAAGAAATTGGCCTCGTGTCAATCGATAAAAGTTAGCCTACAGCCTGAAAACTTGTACGACAAGACATAGGCTAGTCAATGGTGAGTGAACGCCTGAAACTGGCATAGGAGCTTCTCCACTGACTATTTTTTTTTTTTTAGATTTGTTATTATTGATCTTCGACTTGTCTGTATCATATGCTATATTCATGCTGGAGTGGAGTTGTATATGTGTGTGGGGTATTTTTTTTCTATCTTCCATTATCTTCATGCGCCTTAATGGCGCCGTGTCTGGCGCGGACTCGAGTGCGGCACCGCCCGTACCGAGACCGGCGACGCAAACGGATCCTTGGCACCCGAAGATGACGACGGCTGCTCTTCATTGAGCACATGCTCGCTCTGAGTCACCGCCGGCTGTCCATTATACTCTGTCACGCCACTGGTACTACTGAGATGCGCAGCACTCGGCACCGAAGGAGGAGGGGTAACATACCCTTGGCGAGGACTTGCTCCCTCGGTCCCTTCGCCAACTCCCGACCCTTGCACAACATTATTGGGCGCGACATACCCGCCCAGACTACTGTTTTCTGAGTACATCATGTTCGGCGAGTGCTGTAGCGGGATGGACTGGTGGTCCAGGTACACGGGCTGCACCGCAATCGTGCCGTCGGGGAGGTGCTGCATCAGGTACTGGACGTTGCTGGCTCCCACAGGCGTGGGCGACTCGAGTGACTCAAACCCGCTGCCGTAGCCCATCGTCGGAGAGTTCAAGGCCGAGGTGCCCGCACCATTGAGGCGCCGGGTCGAGGGCGAGTGACGAGGAGACGACTGGCTGTAAGGGTTGTTCTTATAATACCTCTGGCTGGCGCGACGTGTAGCCCCTTCGTCCTCCGAACTCAGTGAGGCCAGGTAGGCCGCCTTCTCGACCTCGGCCTCGTGGAGCTCGATCTTTTTCTGGCGCTGGCGATAAAAGACCAGTCCACCGATGACCAAGACCGCGGCGAGGACGCCGACCACGATGCCAAGGATGGAACCGGAAGAGAGGCCGCGCTTGGGGGCAGCGCCGGTTGGTTCTGGCAACGGTTGACTCACAGGGGTGATGTCCTTCTTGGGGGTGTATGTCTGCATCCAGGACCAGGTCATGATGTCGAGCACTTGCATGTCCTTATATCCAACCGTGGCGCTCAATTTGCCGCCAAAGACAATCATGTTGGCGCCGACAAGGTTGCAGGTGTGGGCATACCTGGGTGCTGACATGACCACGATCTGTTGCCAGGTCATGGTGATCAGGTCTAATGACCACATATCATCGAATGTGTACTTGGAGTTGTCATCGATGCCACCATAGATGATGATTTTCTTGCTGGCAGCTATTTTTTTTTTTGTTTAGGAGAACAAAAACATAAAGCAACTGTGAGTAGGTGATGGAGTGAAGGACAGGAGGATGAAGTGATACCTGTTTCTCACTTACTTAAAACACTGCAATGATTGCGGCGAGGCTTTGGATAGGCACCGAGTGTCAACTGTGGGGCGAAGAAGAGCGTTAGGATGCCAATTATTTAAATAAGTGTATGTCTCCGAGTGGAGGAAACAAAGGCAATTAAATTTGTACCTGTTGGCCATATGTGAGAGGTTTTGTGGAGGTGTCAATAGTGGGGATACTTTGGAAGGATTGGTAGGAGAATTGACCTTCAGGAGTGGAAGTAGTACCGCCAAATAGATAAATCTTGTTCTGGTAGATATGCGCAGTCCCAGAACTGAATCCTTTCATCACGTATGGCTTGGCTTCGCTTGAAGCAGGTTCGGCTTGGGTGGGCAGATTGATGTTCCAGGCGCCGTCTAGAAGCTTGTCGATCTCGTTGGTTTCGGCTTTGCCAAGGGAGGAGCCGCCCAGGTACCAGATGGCACTCGTCACTGGGTCTGTGAGCAGTTGAGCCTCGCGACGCATCGCCCAGGAGTCCGCTTGACTACAAAGAGATTGGAAAGTAGAATGAAGGACAAATGAAACTATTAGTACGGTACGTACCATCGGACTCTTTTTTTTTGTCACCGACGGAGAGAACGCCGATTGCAAAGTCAGAGCTTCGGGTCAATCAAGCTCCTCTCGCTCTTCCTTTCATTCCTCAAGAACAATAAAAAATAAAATAGTGTTTCGGCCTAGTCAAAACTGCAGTGGGACAAAGGCTCATGGCTCTGCTCGTAGTCATCATTTGGGCCATATTATGGTTATATATAATATTCTCCGCACACGAAAAAAAACTATGGAAACAAAAAGGAACACCGATTACACCGATTGCCACACTGACATCATTTCGTATTATCATAGAGAGCGGCATTCAAACTGTTTGATGTGCAATGTCTTGCGTATGTGGGTGTGTTGGAGGGCAGAAATCCACAACATGGGAGGAGGATACTTTGGGGCAAGCCACACGTTTCGTGTGGTTTTGTTTGTTTGTTGTCCATGCATGCACGTTGTTTGGGCATTGGAGCAAAGGCAAGAATTTTCCTCGGCGTGGATGGTAGGATGCACTCAACAATTGACGTGGATTATTGGATATTGGGATATTGTGACATTAGATATGTGGGTGAAAAACTGATTGAATATAAATGAATATGTGTGCGTAGATCGAGTGCGTCTGTGGGAATGAGGCGTTTTTTGTTGTTGTTTTTGAGCCATTGAGAGCAGCCAAAGAGTCGTGTGTTTGTGGGTGATGTGCGCCTCGCTTGGGGTTGCTTTGTTTTGTTTGTCACTCGCCACACATATGCTTCTTCGGCGAAGAGCGCAGAGGGGGTGGAGGAGGAATAGACGAAGGAGAGGCGAGGGTGTGGTTGCACAAGGAAAATCAACAAGCAATCTTGCATGCCTCGCCCAAAGAGCAGCACAAGGCGGAAGCAAGAAAGAATGTGAGAGAGATATTCTCTCACCACATACTAGTCTAGTAGACTACATACAGTACGTTTATCTCTCTCCCTCTCCCACTCTCCATTCTCTTCATGCTTTGGGAAAAAACAGCGATAGGTGGATGCACAGCTGCATCATTGCAGAAAAATAAAAAATAACAAGATCCGCTTTGAAATAAAAAAGAAAGCCACATCCTCTGAAATAAAAAAACATAAATACAAAAAGTACTTACGCCACTGGTGCGCTAGCCGTGGACCATGTCGCAGATTCGATGTTGTACTCGTAAAAGAAGGGATTGGACTTGTTGTTTGTGGGCGCTGTGACATAGAGCGTTTTCTGGTCCTTGGACATTGTGGCCGAATGTCCATAGGCAGTGGGGCCAAGAACACCACTCGTCACTGTGAGATTGGTCCATGCTGGGGTAGATATTGACCATGACTTTGTCACATCGAGCGAGAACAGCTCATTTGAGTACTGAGTTATGGGAGTGTTGAGTTGTCCTCCATGGTAGTAGATACGATTGTCGCTGGTTGCTGAAGTGGTTCCTAGATAGGCGCTAGGTACAATCGCTGTTGGTTGGGGTGATGTTGTGGGTAGTGTCGTGGGTGGCGTCGTGGGTGTAGTCATGGGTGATGAGGATTGTGCGGAGACGAGCGTCGTGAGGAATGTTGCGAAGAGGAGGATAAGGAGGCTTGTGGATGATGTCCCGAGGAGACGTGAGGTTGCCATGATTGGCAAAAGGGGGGAAGGGATGTGTGTGTGTTGAATACCCAACGTTTTGTCTGTTGACGAGAAAAATATCGGATGAGAAGATCGATATTTAGTCTGTGCTTGGCTTCCAATGGAAGAACAAAGCGGAGGAGGAAAAAGAGGGAGAAGGGATACACGATAGTACGAATGTTGGATGTTTTAGGCACCGAGGCAGATGCACAGAGGGACAGAACGGAATGTGTTTCGAATGGAAGAGGAAGAGGAAGAGCAAGGAAAGAATTAGGTCGAGGGTGATTGTACTCTGATAGATGTGTGTTGAAAAAAGGGAATGCTTAATGTAAATATGTTAGGTTATAAAATATGTAGATGGGGTATATGGGTGATTTGAATGAGTTGGATGGAGGGATGGAGGGATGCATGGATGGATGGATGGATGGATGAGAGAATGTCAAAATACAAAAGACAGGAAAAGGTGGAGAGACGGAATAACGTTTCGCTCCTCTTTTTTGAGCTTTTGTTGCTAGCCGGGATTAGCACCAAAAACCAGAAACCACCACGACGGTGCGCCTGCACGCATACGCACCATTGACAGGAAGGATGGTTCGAATCTGTGTGAAGAGTGGGGTGAGTGTCCAAGAGCGTGTGGTACCTGGAAAATCACAAAGACAATCACTCACTCACTCTCTCACTCTCTCTTACTCTCACACAAACAAACAAACAGAATTACTCTCTTTTTTGGCTTTCATGTATCATTTCCCACGTTTTCGAGTTGATTCATTCTATAAGTATCTCTGTCCATGTCTATGTCTCTGTCTCTGTCTCCGTCACTGTGTCTCTCGCTTTCTTCGTTCCTCTCGGACGCCCTCTCCCTCTCCTCCTCCCTTGTGCCTTGGGGATGTCAACGTCACGGAGACTATCTAGAAAATCGCTGTGAATCCCTGACCCGACTTTGTTGGGAACAAATGCCACGTGCCGGCCGTTTGCCTTTGATGATCTTCTCAAGGGTTAAGCGTACCTACCGTCTCTGTCTCTCGTTTTTCTTTTCTCCTCTCCTTTCTCCCGGTAGACAGATGCGTCTGTTTGGGTTGTTAGATGTCAGTTCATCCTCGTCCAAAGCAAATGCAGTACAGAGTAATCTTTTGCAGATAGACAATTGAAATCCAGAGTGAGTATGACGAAGAAAAAGAAGCTAATCCTTTCCGGTACGAAACCTTTTTTTCTTTCTTTCTTTCCCTCCTTTACTTCAATTCACTGAGAGCCCTTTCTTCTGTTTTCACATATTCACACACACATTCAGATATTACGACCGCATTGAACATTTTGAACGAGCACAAGCGCTCATCTCTTTGCGATGACATAGGGTATCACAGCATTACTCTATGTGAATATATAGGCAATGTCGACATGTAGCTCAAAGTGTGTACGTAAGAGAGAGCGAAAAAGAGAGGGATGGTTATCGCTTCTCCGGCCCACGAAAGCATGAAACCAACATCAGAAAGTAACAAATACAGCGTGTAGATTGTGGCCGATGAAACTATGTATGGTGCTAGTGTGCATCTCAAAAACGAAGAAGTCAATGTACAATACTTGCATACGCCTTGCATGTGCAGCGATAGCCTTCCCGCATAGCATAGATAGATAGGGACGATGGGGTGTGTTGTGTGCCACAGGCACAGAGTTTCCCTGGGACAAGCGTTACATGCATTCAAATATCCCAATTAACAAGAGTCTCGCCTATTTGTCATGTTTTTATATCTCATTTTCTTTTTCCAGCCTCTTTCCTCGTTCTTCTTTCATATTAGAGCGAAATTGCATAGGTGGTGTCATGGTGCATGAGCGCCCAAAAAATAGACACACATACACACCATTGAATTGGCGTTGAACTTTAATAAGGACTATGTGAGCTATGGGAGCCAGATACGGTTGTCAAGGTGGACATCGCGTAGTGTCCTGCAAGAGGATAGCAAATATTTGCAAATGATGGTCGCTGGGGGGGGGGGGAAACCATGGGAGAACGCGAAAAAAAGGTAGGTGGGCGGAAGTTGAAGGGCGAGGGAGGCGATCGGGAGGGGAGCACGGATGTCTCTCCAATGGGAAATGCCATTGTCAGTTCATATGTGTTTGGGGGGGGGGGGGGGCAGACTGACATTTCCCGACCTTGGTGGGCCGCACCGGGGATATTCCCTCCCCCCTCCCAGCAAGCATAGCGGCAGCAAAATGAACGAGTACGTTCAAAACAACCTTCTTTGGGGGGAGGGGGGAGGAAAATGAAAAGGCAGCTCTGTTTTCCCAGCAACGGCAAAGGCTAAAGTATGTCAGCACGGTCAAAACCACATTGATGGTTTGCGGCTGTGGCCTCTGTGGGATCGTTTGAGCGACCACCTTTTTTCCCTGTCTTTCGAGTGACTGCCGAGAAGGGGACAGCGCAAAAGGGTGAGAACTACCGAGATGCACTCGCGCGATCAATCTGCCCTTCTTCTTTCTCTTTCCTTACGCATCCATCATTCCTCTTCTCCACATCCCCGGGCATCAGCATTGTTCCGCTGCATCACTCAAACTCCTCCGTCAGAAACCACCAGAAACCAATTGAACCAGGAAAGCAGTACCAAACAAATCGTCTACTTTGCAATTGATGCAATTGTTCGCGCTTTTACCTTGGTCGACTCTTGGCAACACCTTTTCGAGGAACCTCACACTCACGCAAATTAGTACAAAAACAAGACGCTCCCCCGCAGCCAGTTGAGAACCATCATGATCTCGCTTGGAATATCATTAATGAAGACTCTGGGAGCACTGTCCTACGCCACGGCTTCCTTGACCGCACTGGCACTGACCGGTGTGGCCATCACAGGCGGAGCAACCAGGAACAGGACCGCCAACATTGTCCTCTTCCTACTCTGCTCCCACCTTGCAGAGCTGCCGTTCACCGTCATGCTGGCCGATGCTTTGTTTTACACTTGGCTCAAGTTCACTGGCACCTTTCGTAAGTGCCTTTTGTCGTTGTTCTTTTTTCAGGCACGCAAGGGGGAGCAATTGATCATGCAAATCAGCCCCTTTCGTGAATGTTTTTTTTGTTGTTATCTGCATTGGCGTACTGGAAAAACACATCTGCCGCCTCGTCGCATGATGTCTCCTCACTCTTCTATCTTACTCTCTTACTCATCTCTCGAAACAGAAGAGTCGCCACTTGTTCGGTTCTTCTACTACATCAACATCATCACCGCCGTGGGTCTCTTTTATCTTTTCAAGCGATCGTACGATGCCAAGCAAGTTGCCCAAAGATTCCTCAACCAACTCTCAAAGGAAAGCAAGGACTGGGTGGAGTTACCAGGTTTGGACACGTAAGTGAATTGGTGTCTCTCACGCTCATGGGGAAAGTACCAAGGTTCCCGGACTAAATCGAACTCTTTTTTCAACCTGTCCGTATGCATAGTGCACGATTCTGGCAGCAGTTGCTTAATCCGTTCCATTGGCCACGAGATTGCACCATTTACCCGAACAGTACGCGATACCCAAACAAAAGAGACCGCCTATCCTACATGAAGAGCAAAGCAAGGACCTTCTAACATATTTCCATGGAAATTGTCGTAGTTCCATACTGGGTTCAGGAAGAACAGCTGAGTGCCCAGAAGAGCGATGGCTGGGAGTCTGTGATCGACATGTCGCTGGATATTTACCGGCCCAATGTGGTTCAAGGCGGAGATGATCGACCCGTACTGGTAAGTTCAGAGCATGGATCACAAGGAAATCTTGGCGTGGCACCCTACCGCATTTATGCCCCTCGTATTTCGATAATTTCTTTTAACCCATCATCAACCCATCTTCGTTTCACGAACGGACAGTTTTTTATGCATGGAGGCGGATGGACTGCAGGTAGTAAAAACATGATGGGCCCGCTGTTGTCCGAGATGATCTCGCACGAGTGGGTTGTTGTTTCTGTGGACTACCGTCTGAAAGCCAAGGCAGGATACCCGACACAGTTGCTGGACTGCAAGCGAGCACTGAGGTGGGTCAAGGACGAGATCCGGACCTTTGGAGGCAATCCCGACAACATTGTTGTGGCTGGCGAATCTGCAGGAGGACAATTGGCAGCCATGTTGGCCTTGACGCCCAACATGCCAGAGTTCCAGCCTGGGTTCGAAACAGTAGACACCACGGTCCAGGGCTGTGCTGCATTGAGTGCAGTTTTGGATCTGGTCGATTTGAAGAACCATAGTCGAGTTGGGTGGCGATCGCATTTTATTAAGGATGTCGCGTTTAGAGAAGGCGCGGCCGAGTCTGCAGAAAGTAAGTCGATGTTGGCCTTACTAAGCATATGCAAAGAGGAAATAGGAAAGAAATATGTTACGATCATATGTGTTTTCCGTTGCTGCTAGATCTCAAGTTCTTAACGGAGCACTCGCCAATGTTCAGAATCCAGTCAACAGGAGTGCCTTTTCTCGTTGTGCAGTAAGTGGGAGATAGAAAGGCTTGCTATTTCCAGTGGATGCCGTTTTATGTACTAACTCTTCCTTTTCTTATCTATCGTTCAAATAGTGGCGATCTCGATATCTTGACCCCTGTTCAAGCCACAAGGGACTTTGTGAGCGAATTCCAGTCAAGTAAGATATTCCTTTGCCGTGCCGTTTGTGTTGACATACCTGATTTTTGTTCCTACCGTACTCACCGAATAAATATATATTTTGTTCACTTTTCCTAGAATCAAGCGCGACCATCAACTACCTCGAGATTCCAGGAGGCAACCACTGTTTCCATGCGCTTTCATCACCAAGGTCATGGTACACCATCATTGCCACCGCCGAGTGGCTCAACCACAACTTTGATCGACATGGCTCCATCCATTCCAACGAGAAGAAGAAAGTTCACGAGCTCGTTGAATGGGGATGGGAGTGAATATTAAAAAAAGTACCTTGGAATTAAAGAAGAATAAAAAAAAGTGTAACTCCAGGCCGAGGTTTTTTTATAGGTTTGTTTTTATTTGATGGAACTCTTCCATGAAAGATCGATTGGCTTCCTTTTTTTTTTTTTAGTGGCGTAGAATTACGTGGCCGCTCGTTTCATTGCGGTAAAAAGCACACGCGAACTTTCGAACATTCCATTCTTCTTGTCTAGGATAGCTGCAAAAGGCACATCTCTCTGTTCTGAGAGAGAGAGAGAGAGGGGGGGGGGGGGAGGAGGGAGGGGGATGTTTTGATCAGTTTATTACGTCGGAGTACGTATAGTATCCTAATGCGACTCCCTTGCTACTGGAGTCTCTCACGAATATAGCCGGGTCAGACAGGTCTGGGGCCTTCTTCCTTAGTCTTGCTTCCTCCTCGTGTTGGGTGATGAGAGGCTTGACTTCGCTGTCAATGACACCGAGTATGCGAGCAGAGTTAAACTCGTCGCCATCAACAATAGATATCTCCAGACCATAGCCAGTATCACTGACAGAAGGAGCACTGCCGTGATATCAACCAGCGACTTAGGCGTCGAGGTGGTGGGATAGAACAATGCCTCTACAGCAGAGGCAGGCTAGTCTTTAGGTTCGAAATTCTTGGCAAGGGCGGTCCGCCAGATCGGAGGCTTTTCCGGGCGTCCAAATAGAAAATGGATGTCGTACTCTGTACTGAGAGGGGCGGACAAAATGGTCCATTTGCACGCCACCAAAGTCGCTCTGATCTCAATAACTACGGACATACAGAACTAACCCAACGCACCTCATCCAACTCTATTACAATTAAAACAATTCCACTAATCAGACTTCGTGAACATGTGTTTTCTTCGACTTTGTGTTTTCTTCGACTTTACCTCGATGGGTCATAGTTACCGAGGAAACGCGAAGATTATGGTAGTTGCAAAATTGCGCTGTTTTTCTTGCCCAGCTAGCCATGGTAGCACAAACCAGAATATCGCTTGTGGCCATAAAAATGATGCAGGCCAATGGCCTTTCGACCAAAAGCCCAAATCATTGACAAGGTTGAGAGCAGCGGCGTATGTGAGAAAGAGAGAGAGAGAGAGAGAGAGAGAGAGAAGGGAACAAAGACCACGAAGGATTGGCGCACACTGATGCGAGAACTCATAAAAAGTTGCGGCCATTTAAAATGCGCCACTCACCGACATCTTTCTTCCTCGTCCATCTTTTCATCCACCCCATCACACAGCTTCATACCCAAACAACCATCTACATACAATGGCAATTCTATCTCTTTTCTCCAAGAAAAAGTCATCCAGCTCAGAAGTCGCATCTCTATCTACTCAAAAGAAGGATAAACCCCGCAAGATCGGGGATGATGGTTTGCCCATCTCTCAACGTACCATTATCTTCGAAATCGACACTGGAGCTACATTATCCGACGGCACCCCGGTGATCTACGCCACTCCAGAAGCGCCGGCCCAGGTCATTGCCAGCATCACTTTTGAATGCGACCTGGACTGTATGGGAGACACCTTTGATGTGACTTTCAAAGCGGCTGCCGGTGTGAAAGTGAATGGTAAATCAAAAAATCAAATGCGCTTTAAGGCGTAGGAAATGTTGCCCACAAAGTGTTGACATCTTTTTTTATTTTTATTTTTTTATTTTATTTTTTACTTGGAATTACTTTCGACAATATTAGACATGATCACAAACGATACTGCAGATAATCAAGGCAACTTTGACCATCGCACCGGATCCATCTACGAGGAAGTCCTTCAAAAGAAACGCTGGGAGCTCCCTCTACCCCGCCTCGAGGGCCAGCCTCGCGTGATCCCTAAGGGCAAGTACACCCAAAGAATTCGCGTCGTCCTAGACCCACTGCTCCCGTCGTCCTCCCGACACCGCCGCGACTGGGTCGAATACCAGTTCGTTGCCCAGCTGACCAAAATCGACCCATTCTCGCGCTCGTCGTCCTACACGGTGCAGCAGACGCAACAGATCTGGGTGCTCAACTCGGCCAGCTTTGCGGCACAGCTCTACCAGCCCCTGACGGTCTCGGCCCAAGGCTTTAAGTCCTCGCTCCCAGTATCGCTGTCTCTGCCATCATATATCCTAACCTTAGGCCAGACACTGCCGCTGACGATTAACGTCGAGCCCTTTGTCGCGGGTTCCAAACATGCGCATAAGGAGCTGGTGGTCATGTCGGCGGCGTTCAAGCTAGTCGAGACGCGGCAGGTGAAGGTCAAGGACAGTGGCAACGTCTCGCCGATTGTGGAGGAGATTGTGAGTGTGCCTCTTGTGCATACCTGGCCCGTGTTGGCGGACAGGTGGTCGCGAACAGTGAACGTGGTACTGCCCTCGTCGCCCGAGCTGACGCCCTCGACCGACGCCAAGGTACTGAGGATCTCGCACGTTCTTTCAGTGAAACTCAAAGTGAAGGCGCAAGGAGACAGGGACAGAAATGCTGAGGAGATCAAGTTGCAGAGTAAGTTGGAATATGCGTTTTAATTTTTCTCGACTTGTTGGATTTTAACAAGAATGAACAGAACATACTGACCTGACTAGTTGTCCATATTCTTAGCTGATATCAAGGTTGGAGTACCATAACCATCGGGAGTGTTCAAGCTCCCTCAGTACAACGAGGGTAGAGTATTGGCCGAAAAGCAACGTTTGGCATGATTGGGGGGGGGGGGAGACACAGAGTAGAGAAACGAAAAGACATCCTACATCTCAAATATATTCGTCGCAGATATCTGACTATGCCAGATTTAAGAACATATCTCGTGGGTTGCATGTTCTCGGCACATGTATGTAGTGCCTCACCCCCACGACCACGAGCAGATCGTAACTCCCTCAGATGTACTTTCGAGTTATACTCGACCTTTTGTTTGTGTTCTCTGGACTGTTATGCACAGGAACCCAATGAAGGCTCGGCCATTCTCGACGCATGATTTTTTTTTTGGCGGCAGAGCCTTAAATTCTTAAATTAACATGCGGTGGGCACACTTGTTCCTTCAAAAAATATATTAAATATAATAAATAAATCTTTAGACCTGGTCAAAACAGTAGCGGCCAGCGAGGGCAAGTACGACAATCAAACTTGGGCTACCCACGAGGACCTCTTCCATAACCGGTACCAGGACGTGCCCCTCCCGCTCGTCGACAACCAATCACGCGTGGTCCCGAAGGGCGTCTACACTCAGGTGGTTCGCGTCCCGTTCGTCCCAACACCGCCGCAAAGCAATCTCGTACTAATTCTAGGTCCTATCTCACGCCGGGACCTGGCCTTTAGACTAGCCCTCGCCACCGTCGAAGCGACCCTGCACTTTTGGGTCTTGAACGCCCCCAGTGTCGGGCCAGCGGCTTCTCCTGGAGACGATCTCCGAGCAAGGATTCAAGCCGAGATTGCCCGTCACACTCTCGATCCCATCCAGTGTCGTGGCCTTGGGCTAAGCACTGCCTCTCACGATCGAGTCTGGGCCCTTCGCCGCGGGTCCAAGTATGCGAGCAAGGCTCCCGTTGTGGTGTCTGCCGTGTTCAAATGGGTCGAGACGCGGGTCATCACCGTGATCGAGGACGGGAAAGTGGCCAATGGTCACGGAGGTTGTCATCATCTCGTGGATGAGCGCCTGGCCAACGGATGGGCAGAGGTGGTCCTGTATGGTGCACGTGATCTTACCCGCGTCACCGGAGACCAAAGAGATGATCATCACACTTATACTTTCGGTAAATCTGAACGTGAAAGCGCAAGGCGAGAAGGACCGAAACTCAAGTTGCAGAGTATGTGCTTTATTATTCCTATATTCTTACGTGCGTATTCAGGACAAAATTAGAAATGGCATAAAATGACGGAGCTAAATAGCGATCTATATTGCATATCGAGCACTTAGCCGACGTCAAGGTTGGGGATGCCACAACTATCTGGTGTCTTTGAGATTCCTCGGTACAATGAGGGTGAAGCATGTGAACCATTGAGTGAGAAGCAGCGGTTGGGGTGATTGAGACAAAGTATATTGGAAACATTGGAAACGATGGATGTCTACTGTACGTCGCAAATGATAATAAACACTCTACCCGACAAAAACAAGCAGCTCACAAGTAACAAGCTACGTGCAAAAGTGTGTTAGGTTGCGTGCTTTTGCACATACAACTCTGCAGTCGGCTCTGACCCCATGAGATCAACAGCCTCCTCGCCTTCCTCCTCCTCCGGATATACTTTCTGGGAGTCATAAGCATGCAAAGTTAGAACAAATTTTGCCGCACAATATGGTCTAGTATGGAGTTTGTTTATCCTGGATGTTTTAAATGCTCTTCGTCATCTCTCTCCGTCCTTTCTCCCTCGGAATAGCACACCAATCCACAGTGCATTTGACTTTGTGCTAAGAAAGGCAAGCACCCATCCATCTGCCACACAACAGTCAAAAGTAAAGTCGACCAAACCTTGAACGAGGGAATGGGAGTGTTACACAAAAATGATGAGGATGACCAATGAGGAGCACATCTCGATCTCAAAGATAAATTCAGCAACAAACTCCCAAGTATAAAAGAACCCTTTGCTTTTTCCATATTTTCATCACTTTTTTCGATTGGTTTCCTCACATTGTTATCATCCTCGGTTCCAACCATATACCTCTCCCCCCCAAAAAAAAAAAAAACATTCGCCATTGATATCGAATTAACTATGACGGGTTCAAGTTGTTCTCCAAGAAAGAGTCATCCTCTTCTTCCAGTCCTGCAAATGTCGAGACGCGGAAACTCGGTCCTGACGGCTTGCCTATCTCGAAAAGAACTATCACCATTGCTGTCGACACTGGCGCCACATTCGGACCCGACAAGATCCCGCTCATCTACGCAACACCCGGTGCACCGGCCGAAGTGGTCGCTACCATTACCTTTGAGACCGACAGGGATTGTACCGCAGACACTTTGGATGTGAGATTCATGGGCATCTCCAGAGGAGACCGAGTCAACAGTAAAGAAACCTTAACTTCCTATCTATCGCCTTCGAGGAATGAAGTATATTGGCTCGTATTTTGGGTAAATCCAACACTCACAGACGTATTCTTCCCTCACTCTCTTCCTTAAAACAGCATTTATGTCCGCGACCGTAGCGACCGTCCAGGGCAAACAAGACCACCTCAACGGGAGCATGTACGACGACGTCTTTCAAAAGCGCCACTGGCAGCTGCCCCTCCCTCGGGCGGGCAATCAGTCACGCGTGGTCCCCAAGGGTGTCTACACCCAAAAGGTTCGCGTCGTCCTCGACTCGACCCTCCCGTCCTCCTCGCACGACCCCGCCCGCCAGTCTTCTATGAAATCGACCCACCCACACCACCACCGCGGCTCAATCGCCTACTACTTCCACGCCCAGCTCTCCAAGGTCGATGACAACACCAAGTTCACTCTCGCCTCAGCCGAGGTTATCCAGCCCATCTGGGTCCTGGTTGTCCCGGCTCTCGATCCAGCGGCACTCCCGCCCGCCACCGTCACCGAGCAAGGATTCGGCTCGGCCTTACCCGTCACACTCTCGATCCCGTCCAGCGTCGTGGCCCTGGGCCAGGCACTGCCCCTCACGATCGAGGCTGGGCTCTTCGCCGCGGGGTCCATGAATGCGAACAAGACCCCCGTTGTGGTCTCTGCTTCCTTCAAGCTGGTGGAGACGCGCAAAACCAAGCTGATCGAGGAGCGACAGGTCGAGAAAGTGCGGCTGGACGCGTCCCGGACCACCGAGATCGTGAGTGTCCCGCTCGTGAGCGCCTGGCCAAAGATGGCAGAGCAGAGCTGGTCCCGCACAGTGAACGTGACACTGCCCACGTCACCAGAGCTGACGCCGACGACGGAGACCAAGGTGCTGCAGGTGTCGCATGTGGTGGTGGTGAGTGTCAGAGTCAGGGCCGAGGGGGAGAAGGACCGGAGTGCGGAGGAAATCAGGCTGCAATGTAAGTGGGTGTATTCGTCTTTTGAGTCATGTATTTTGTATCTTGCATGTAGCGGGGATAACGACAGAAGTGCTGACTCCTTTTATTTTTTGTTGCATTTGGGGTTTCTTTTTCTTTCTTTAGTGGAGATCAAAGTTGTGCCACAACCGACGGGTGTCTTCGTACTTCCAGAGTATGAAGGACTTCCAGCGTATGAGGGCGAGTCGTCGTCCGCATTGTCCGAGAAGTAGCGACTATGACCGCGTTTGAAGTATTATCTTATCGTAGACATCTACACAGCAAATGATTTTTTTTTAAAATGTTACGTGCTTTTGTCGCGTGTTGTAGATGTGTACGTTCGGATATCTAAGCTGTGGGTCGATAGCCCAGCTTACCAAAATCTTATTTCTTGGTCAATCGCCCCGATTTTTGCTAGTCGACCAAAATGAAGCATCTTTTGCACTCTTTTAAAGTGCCATAAAGATGAAGGGGAGGATTACGGATAGGATGGCAATTTTCTACTTAATTGTTTGTCCCGCGAGTCAAAACAAACTAGTAAACATGGTTCACCGAGTCATCTCTGTGGCAACCTATCCATTTCCTGCCTCAGAACAATGAGCTCATATATCATATATTACGCACCGAGCCGGCTTAGCAGACGATCTTTTGCCAAACTTGGTCGAGGCCTATTTTCCTAGTCGTCCGATATCCGACGGATATGTGAAAGAAGACTAGGAGAAAGACATACAAAAAAAAATACTAGTGACTATGAGATTCGTCAGCAAATTAAAAAAGAATGCGTCAACAAAGATCAGCTCAATTCCGAATGGTGTGGTCTTGTACGAAAAAGAAGAAGTCAATACACATAACCATGGCCACCGGTGGAAATCGACTAATGAGGCGACGCACAATGGCTCTTACAGTCACCGTTTTCTCAAAAGTCAAAAGTCGACACAAAAGAAGGTTTCCTCTTCCTCTCACAACAAATGTGTGGACACAAAGAGCATTTAACTTCTGTTGTACAGATGCAAAGTCGACGATGGAAACAGGCCGAAAGAGAAACAACGTGATAGCTGACGAGAATGCTCTTAAAGATTTACTTTTTCATCAAAAACACAAAAAGAGCAATCCAAAAGAAGACACATCATGAACTTCTGCCTTTTCTCTAAGAAGACAACCTCTTCCATCCCCGTGCATCCAAGAGCCAACAAGACCAAGGAAATCGGGTACGATGGGTTGCCGATCGGCACCCGCAAGCTAAACTTCTATGTCGACACAGGCGCCACTTTTGGGTCCGAGAAGATCCCTCTCGTCTATGGCTCCTTGGACAGCCCGGCGGAGGTCGTTGCCGCTGTCACGTTTGACACGGGCGAAGACTGCACTGGCGATTCTGTCGACGTCACTTTTAAAGCGACCGCCGCTGTCCGAGCCAATGGTACGTACATCATGCACTCTTTCTTTTCCCGCTGGTGATCCTTGACATCTCACGACCTAATATTTTTTTGGAACCACGAAACTCCTGTCCTTTTCCCTGGAACCTTGTACACCTCGTAGTGATGCCTAATGCCACCAAATGCACCTACGAGTTCGAAACCGGTTTCTTGACTGAGCAAATCCTCCTGCAAAAAAAGTGGACCTTGCCCGTCAGCCGTGTCGAAGGCAAGCCCAGCGTCATCCGCAAGGGCACCTACACCAGCTACATCCGCGTCGCTCTCGACCCAACCCTCCCGTCCTCATTCCTCCCCTCCAAGAGCTTCAAGGGCGGTATCCAGTACAGTTTCCACCCCCAGGTCTCGAGATTCGACTCGCACATCCGCAAGACTGTCGCCACAGCGGAAGCCGATCAAAGATCCGAGTCTTGAAGGAAACCTCACTCCTTCGGAAACAAACCCCTCTCTGCAAGTGACGGAGCATGTTCTCAATTCAAACCTCCCTGTCTAAGTATCCATGCCTGCCCAGGTGGTGCTGGGGCAGCCGCTGCCCGTGACCTTAGCCGTCAAGCCCTTTGCCCTAGGTTCCAAGCACGAAAGCCAGGTCCCTGTTGTTCTTTCATCTCTGTTCAAGCTGCTCGAATCGCGGCATGCAATCCCTAGAGACGACTCGAGCATGAGCTACGTCTAGGAGATTGTGAACATGCCGCTCTTGACCGGCGCCTCGCCGCATGATGTCGAGTGGAGCCGAACCATCCACATGACGATGCCTGCGTCGCCAGAGCTGACCCCATCGTCCGAGTGCTCTCTCATGAGCGTTGCACATTCTGTGGTCGTGGTGGTGAAGGTCCGGGCTGCGAACCAGAAGGACTGTCAGGCGGAAGAAGTCAAACTGACTAGTAGGTATCTCTTTTATAATTTTCCTCATCATGAATTTTTTTTTTTTTTTTTTTTTTTTTTTTGGTTATTATTATTAATAATCATATTACTTTACGAAACATCACAGCCTCTTCGGCTTCTCTTTGATAAATGAAAAATTAGTTGCGATCAAAGTGGTGGTTCACAGCGCTCGTCCCGAGCAACTGCCTGAATACAGCGGCCTTGAGGACGTGGTGGTGTCGGAAAAGGAGCTTGATCAGGAGCTTGGACTGCCTAGCTACTCGACTTAAAAGCCATGGATAGTTTCCCGTGCCACTAGCCGAACGAGGGGGGAGAGGCAGCTTGATTATTCGGCCATTTTGTTTGGCATGCGTCAAATCTGCAAAGCAGTACGGTCAATAATATAACACTTGTGAAGTGACTATGGTCCATGGAACAAACTCCTGATGTTTGCATACAAACAAAATGATAATAGTAAATAATCAAGTTGGAGGGATTAAAGCCGACATGCGGGCAAGCAAACAAGCTGTAGGCATTTAAAAAAGGGACCTTGTCATGGAGTTCATATTCACCACGTTTTGGAGTGCGCCATTGTCGGTAGCCGGGGTTTCACAGCGAACGAAGAATAATTGCAAAGATCACAGGTCTTTGTTTGTATTTTCTTTTTCTCAATTGCTGTTTTGTGCATGCAATTCTGCGTGCATCGACAGATCTCCTTTTGTGCAGATGGAGTGCCAACCAAGGTTGGTCCGCGACACGTTCTTCCCCCAAGAGCAATTCTGGCGTTGTGATGTGTTTACCCAATCTGGAGTCTCAACACCGGCCGCTACCTTCGACCAAAAAAAAAAAAAGAATAAAAACACGGGGGCATGTCCCACAATCAGACCATCGAAACAACAAAGTGGCCGTGTGGCGTAAATTAAGCACCTTTGTAGAAAGCACATGCATGCGGACGAATGGGCTGTACGAAATACACAAGCCAAAGAAGTGGGTGAGCTTTAAATGCTTCAGAGTGTGAGTCGAAAAGAAAGACGAAAGAAGAGCCCTCGTTAGGTTCTCCACTCGCAGGTGACCTTGTGTACCATTTCTCGATAGTGTTCTTGTTTCTTTCAGTTCTTCTCACCTGTGACACTTAAATACCGAGGTCAAAGCCATCTTTTGCTTCTTCCCACCAAAAACTTGCACATCCGCTCAACAACCAGACGTCCCTTATACGATTTTCCGTTTCTTGGAGGCAAACCCAGACCAACTCAAGTTACTCGCTCAAGCCACTTAGAAAAAATGAATTTCTTTCGCAAGAAAGCCTCGCAGGCACAGCAGATAAGCACCACCACCGTCAGCCGTACCAACGGGATCAAGTCCAAGCGGGCCGAGTCTTTGACGATCGAAGTGCAGACGCCATCCGAGGTCACCTTGCGCGGGAATTACAGGCTCCCTCTGATTTACAACTCGGCCGCAGTGCCTACCCTACTGGCGGCACTAATCACCTTTGAGACGCCCTGCGAGTATGCCGCCGACGAGATCGAGATCCTGTTCAGCGTCTCTGCAAACTCACAGTGGCAAGGTAAAAAAACAGACAACCAACAACAGTTCTGTTTATGAACTTGAGTTGACGACGACGGCGTAGCTCTCTCTCTCTTCCTCTCTCTCTTTCATTCACTCAACAAAAACTAACAACGCATCTTACCTTCTTCAATTCCTAGCAAACGGGCTAACCTTCTTGGACGGTGTTGCGCCCGTCAAGTCCGTCAAGTACTTCTCCAAGTACCGCTGGACCCTGCCCGTCACCAAAAACCCCTCGGACTTCACACGCATCACTCCCGGGAAATACACCCGCCTGGTCCACGTCGGCCTCGACCCGACCTGGCCCTCGTCCTGCATCCAACCGGGAGGCTCTATTCGCTACAGCTTCCACGTCCGCGCCTTGCGACCCAAGCCAGCTACCCCCAAAAACCTAGCCTCGCAGGACGTGTGGGTCATCCACCGCAACGTACCGGCCCTTTTCGACGCACAGGACTTACAGCCCTATGTGGTGACGGACCTGTGGAAGAAGCAAGCCCTGCCCGTCTCGGTTACCCTGCCGAGCCAGTACCTCGCCCTCGGGCAAGTCGTGCTCGTCACTGTGGCGCTGTCACCGTTTGTGTGCGGGAGCAAGTGCGAGGGACAGCAGGTTGCTGTGGTGGGAGCACAGTTTGTGGTCCAGGAAGCGAGCAGTGTGAAGGTTCAGAGCTCGGACGAGCCAACGCCGTCCAGGGACGTGCTGGCGATTGCGCTGAACGACGGGTGGCCGAGTGGCAGTGGCGGGTGGGAGCGGACGGTGAGCCTGACGCTGCCGGGGACACCGGTGATGTCGCCGTCAATGGCGGCGGGAGTGCTGGATGTATCCCACACGCTGGTCGTGACGATGAAGTTACGGACGGAGGCGGCCAAGCAGGTGGAGGAGTGCAAAGTGACGTGTAAGTGGGATAAGTAGGCCAGTCGATTTTTTTTCTTTTGGTTGTGGGCACGTATGACTCAAATTTTATTATTGATAAGCGAAAGGAAAAAAAACAAGGAATACTAAGACCATTGGTGTTTTCCTTTTTTTTTCTATTATGCAGTAAGCATCATAGTTGTAGGACCCAAGCCAGAGTCGAACTACATACACCTCGACGACCACGATGCTCAGGTGCCTCACTACAACGATATTTCGCACAGTATACAGGGTGCTCATCCAGGCGAGGAGCTGCCGAGCTACCTCCAGAGAGAGCCATAGCTTCCATGGTGTCAACTGGAAGAGGAGTTTGACTGAAAAAGAAATAATAATAAGACACAACCTTCAATTAGAAAGGACCCGTGCGTTCCTTTGTGTTCGTCCAAGTGAGAGAGGGATGAGAGAAGCAAAGGAGTTCAGGGGACAGAAAGAAGAGTGTTGAGCATCGACCCGTTCCCTCTCCCTTTCTTCTCTCTCTCTCTTCTCCTTTGGTGCACGACGAGCATATTGGTGCCACATCACACAAACAAAAGAGTGAGGGAGAGAGAGAGAGAGAAGAGAGAGAGGGGCTAAACACAACAACAACTAGCAAGATAGAACGCCACCAACTTGGAGGTGGGCACTCACTGCCTTGGGGAAAGGCTTCGACTGTGAGCGAGCACAGCGGGTGATTTCAAAACAAATGTGCTTCACGGCAATGGCATGGGTCGATAATACTATGCATCAGGTCCGGGTCTATCGCGACAGCTTCACGTACAGGGCGAAAGGGGCTTGATGAACTAGGGCAAAAAATCCGTACGTAGGCCCATGCATCAGCCGATTTTTTTTTGATTTGAATTATCTACCAATAAAATGACGCAATGACAACAAGCCCGACGTCATGGTCACTCCGATCTAAAACAGGGCGCAGTGGAGAGGGAGCGAAAGAAGTGTTCGGGAAGCAATGTATGTCTCTTCTTAAGCATGCGTTAACACCTACGCTTCCCAGTTTTCATGCAAAGCAAACCCCCCCCCCCCCCCCAAGTCCAACGCAGATGGACGTATGTGCATTGACAGTACTGGGTTAAGCGGGTGGAAAAAAAGGTTTCTCGGGAGTATCCTACCTGCAAAGGAATGCCATGTATGCGGGCTTTAGTTTGCGCGGTAGGAGCGAGGGGAAAAAAAATACACAAACGCTTGACGTTCTTTGGCCTTCCCACGCCATGCTTGTCTGTGGAGACAGGTAGGTTCCCTAGCTCTCAGCTGGTGCGTGTGAGTGCTCCTCCAGGACTGCAGAATGTTCTGCCCTGTAAAAGTGGGCAAAAAAGTTACGCCCTAACACTTCTTCCTTCTCTCCTGTGTTTTGACTACTAACTACCTGTTTTTATTGTCCTTTGTGCCACATCCATGCCCAGGGCTTCATGTCCGCAGCGCACCCTGACAACTGAGGGCACCTGTGAAGTCAAAGTCAGAGGTTCAATCAGTTACAAAATAAAATGAAATAAGGGCCGGGGCTTCTCGTTCTCTCTCATACATCATGTGTTTATGTATCATCCTTCAAAAAGGGCGTCAAGTGGAAGCAAATGGCAAATGGTCATTTATCAGCGTAGAGTCTATTGCATAGATGATGTGGTTTATGTTTTTTTTTTTCGCGGCAACCCTGGATGCGTTTGGAATAATCGGGCGTTTTTATTTGTTTTAGTTTATCAACTATCATCAACATGTACGATGTACAGGAAGGGCGCAAAGGGTCTGGACACAGCCTAAGCCCTTTCTTCCGTGGACCATGCTTTGCTTGCGCCCGATAATTGTTTAGAGACGTCAACAAAAGATTAAAAGATCATCGAGCCTTTTTTTTTTTTTTTTTTTCTTACGAAACAGGATGATGACCCATCTCATCTAGTAGGCCCGGTGTGTGTTGTTGTTTTTGTTGAAACTAGCACGACTGTCGTGATATACATGAAAGAAAAAAAAAGGTTGCAAGGTATTCTTTTTCGTCTAATTTTAAAACCGGTCGAAAAGTGCTAATGCATGCCTCAACACCCACAGGTATTTATTTATTTATTTAAAAAAAAAAAAAAAAAAAAAAAAAGAAGCGGAGAGTGACAGAGACAGAGAGAGCCCTTTGGCAATAAAAGCAACACTGACAGAGTCCTGCATGTGTCTTTCATGGGGACGTGTTGATAATGAACAGAGAAAACCAGCAAAGTCCCTTGCAAGACCCCATGAGGCACGAGGCATGAGGTGTTGCCGAAAAATACGGTTAGATGGCCTGTTTGATATGTTTGAATATGTTTGAATGGGTTTTGGAAACAAAGAAGAAAAAGAGTTCTGGTGTGTGTTTCCGAATAGTTGAATCGTTCAGGAGGCACATGCAGGAGCGGTTATCGTGCCGTTTTCTCCAAGGCAGGAATGCGATTAGCAGTTTTGATACCAACGGCAACTTTCAAGTCATCAGGTCTGCCAATTGTCTGCCAATTGACCGGGAAGGCAAACAACGTGTTGCATTTGACACGGTGGGTCTTCCTGTGACCCATCAGAAGGTCGTCCATCACATCTCCTTTTGCCGTTCTACCCCCGAACCTTCCCATCGCCGTTCACGTCATCATATTTTTTTTTGCCAGCCTTCCTTTCCAGGCTCCTTTTTGGAACTCACTTGTAGGTAGCTAGTTATGGTTGTTGCCCAGCCCTTCCCCTGTCCCCTTCCCCTTTCCCATTCCCTTTTGTTGTCGTCCTTCCTTCCAAAGCTAAATCTGAAAAAGGGCCCCGATCTTGGGGCGTTTCGACCCAGGGTGCGTTTTGAAAATGCATCTCCTGGCTAGCATTGTCACAGGCCATAGGAAAAACTATGGCAATGGAGAACCAAGCGCACGATAGCTTGCTTTCCTGCTGTGCTGTTCTCCCTACGGCTCTTTTGGTGTGGTGGATTTTCTAGACGTTGTGTCCTGAGTCTCCCTCACCAAGCACGCTTTACTCGAGGCGCCTTCTGATGAGTGCCCAACTCGGCGTCCGCCTTTTCTCTTGTAATGATCACAACTTGATATATTGGACGGGAAAGCACCCATTAGCCATCAATCCTTCCATCTATCTCCTCAAGCCAAAATGAATGCCCCGCAGGACGGGGTGAGAATAAAGGGCGAAAAATGATTGATAGCGCAATACTCTCTTTTTTTTTTTTTTTTCAAGGGTGAACTTGAAAAAAGTGGGGATTCGTATCAAGTCTGGTTTTTCATGCTTCCCTTGGTCGATCATCCTCGCTTAGCTTCTATCCATCACACTGCTTATTGTTTCTTTCCGCCATTGATTTCCTTTTTATTTTCTCCGTTGAGTATCACTTGGAAGCTTAAGAAGAAAATAGAAGTCTGTGGGGCTGTAGTCAGTTTAGTTATCCGCAAGAGAAGAAAAAACAAGCTTGGTTGCAAATTGCAAGGATCGACAATACCGCTTCCATCCTCATATCTTTGCCGCAAAAGAAGAAAAAAGAACCTTTGACCTTTTCTGGTGGCACTTGTTGCGGTTTTTTTTTCAGGTAAGCATGGTGCAGGAACAAACTGCATTTTTTTTCTGCAAGAAACAATCATGCAAACAAGCACGGAAGAGTCATTATGAAAAAAAAAGGCTATTTGGCTTGTCATTTCCTGCTCGGTGGTTCTTTCAGAGGTGGATCCTGTCGTCTTGACTAAGGAAGGGTCGAAGTTCAAATACATCCCTATACCATCAGCCCTCAGTGTCCAGAATAAAATAAAAGAGAGAACGGCAACGAAAATAGAATCTTCTCCCTTAGCCTTGTTCGTTTTGAGGCTGTGTGCGTGTGCGTGTAGTGCTGTGGAGAAACACATGGAAACTGCGACAAAAAAGCGTCCGGAATAACGCTCAAGAGTAGGAACAAAGCTAAGCTATAGAACGTTTCTTTCAAAGCGTTCGCGATCGGAAAAAAAAGGCTAACGCAACCTGAAGCATCGAGAAGAGGCGTGGCGTGTGGGGATTTGTCATGATTATTTGTAGCTTTTGTATTTTAATATCTTCTGCGCAAAAATGTAAAATATAAACAAAAGCGAAGAAAAAAATTGTGGTGAGGAACAGTAACGGGTTCTCGGAAACACCCTTTCGCTTATCGAGACTAGGAGGGAAGTGAGGTGCCAAGTAGAGAAGAGCTCGCTTTGGACTCGGTTGCAAGCCCAACCGGGGCAGGAGGGAACAAAGAAAGAGACTTTCTGGGCAATGGGCACACACGGCAAAACAAAAGAGATGTGGCCTTTCCGTGTTTGATTTCCCGGCGAGCACCGACCACCCCAACGTGGAAGTGGAGGGTATATTCGCCCCCACCCCCAACGTCATACTCTGGTTGGGTAGCCAGGAACGAATAGCTTGGGTTCCGTCTACTTTGACGGCTGTGTCGACTAAGGAGGTGAAAGGAAACGAGGACCCAGGCCGATGACTCTCACAAGCTTGGCCTTTTTTTTTTTTTTTTTTTTTTTTTTTTGCCTCTTGTTCATGACAGAGTAGTTGGTTGTTGCGAGCTTATCAATCCAACGTCTGCTTTTCTTGGGCATCAACGTTTACTTTGCCTGGGAGCAGGAAAGTGTGGACTGTGGACTGTAGACTCACCTCCCCGCTCACGAAGGAAGGAAGAGTGAGAGAGAAAATAAAAGCGGCGGTTCACCTCTGCCGCCTCTTTCCTGTTGGATGACCAGGATGAGGATGAAAAGGTAAACGCAGACGCAAAGGGCAAGAACAGAGAGCTAAGGACGTATGAGTTGTGTTAGATGGGTGCGTTTGCCCGGAAGAGTATCAGTAAGCTCTGGAGTGGGGGTCTGGAGAAGGCAAGCTTCAAAGGAAACGGATGCAAAGGACGGTAGGGATGATGAGATGACGAGGACCACTAGACCACTAGTGCCATCAGTTCAAAATAGGAGTCATGGCCTGTAGGGCGTCTCGGACCAGGGTATACGAGGTCACTGTCAATTGTTTGTGGCCTGAAGACTAGAAGCGAGGAACTGTGGTGGAGATGGCAGGAGTAGCGATAACAAGCGGCAGTTTTCCATGGTGATGGTGGATGAAGAAGGCTATAGTGGAAGGGAGAGCGAGCGAGTGCCGGAGAACTAAAGGCGAAGGAAAGAGTTGAGGGTATGGATGCCGATGGGAAGGGGGTGATAGTCAGGACCCCGGACAGCGGTGTGTGAGTATCACGCATGCCAGGGCCAGGGCGAGGACCTGGCAGAGATAAAAGTGCGAGTTGTGAGTTACGGCGAGCGAGGAGACCATGGATGGCGGGAGAGAGGGGAAGAGGAGGAGGAGGAGGAGGAGGAGGAGGAGTGAGGGTGAGGGTAGGAGTGCCGGCAATGGGGTTGAGGGTGCGGGTAGGGTGAGAGTGAGGGTGGTGGTAGTGGTTGCCACCAGGTGCCATGAGTGCGAGTAAGCATGGGTCTCTCTCTATGAGAGAGTGGTGATGATGGTGAGAGTCTCTCTCGTTGGAGTGAGTGAGAGAGTGTGTTTGGGTGGCGTGAACATATAAAAAGGATTTGGTCGCGAACATTTTTTTCCACTTTTTCCCTTTTTTCCTTTCTTTTCTTTCCTTTTCCTTTTCTCTTTTCCTCTCGCTCACCCAACACACACACTTCACCACCCTTCCCAAACACAAATCCGCTTCCACGGCTCCCTTGCACCTTCCCGATATAGTAATGCACTTCAGTGTTTTGATATGTTGTGCTTAGTTTGAATACAAAATGTGGTATTCAATCCCAACCTCACATATATGCACCTGAATACATATGTCAACTAATTCTTTTCTTTTTCTTTCTATTCAATCTTCTAATCTTCGTTAGTTTCCGTCCTTCCTTACTGCTCACCACTCTTTCTCATTCTTTGCCAGAAGCTGCATCTATCCATTCATACCACGCATACAAAGGCATATACTATACTTGAAAAGAACGAACAAAAAAAAAGGGACACTCGCAACTGTCAAACAGGCACCACAACAAAGGTAAGATGGCCAGCCATCATTACTTTCTACTAGTCACCAGTACTAGATACTTTGTGCTGTCTCTCTCGCTCTCTCGCTGCGCCTTGCTTTGTTCATGGTTGGCTTGGCGAATTTTGTTCTTCTTGTTTCCATACCGACGAAAAAAGAAAAAAAAAAAACCACTGACCATGTTCTCTTGTCTGGTCCCGTTCCTTCTTTTTCTTTCATGATCATCATTAGGTACTGTACGCCTTCTCTTTTGGGCCTTGTGCTTCGGGCCAAGGGAGGAAGGAGGGCTTCATCTATTTAATATGTATGCCATGTGCATCTGTGCTCATGCTAACACTTCGCATGGTTCATTTTTCTTTATTTTTTCTTCATTTGCGCTCGGTGCTATGTTACCTTAGGAGATCTTTCTCACACCAGCTCGGTACTACACAGAACCACCAAGATCGCCGTGAACTCGACGGGTACCTGAAAAGAACCCGAAAAACTAAAGAGAACAGGTAAATATTATTGTGGAATATTAATGGGCGACATAGAGGAGTGTGAATGGAGGTGTGGTTGTGCCTTTTATGTTCATCCGTAAAGTCAACAACAAGAGATCGGGTGTGCTTGTGGAGGGATCACAGTGTATGGCGCGTGTGGTTTGCATTTAATATCCTGAGATGGATGGGTTGGATGACTCTACCGAAGCCAGAACAAAGTGGAAGGACTTTGTCCCTCTTGAGTCCAAAAAGACAAGCGACGTCATACTTTCTTGTTTGGAACAGGTGTGCTTACCTCCAGTGAGTGTTTGCCACTAAAAAATCGCAGCTCAGCCTCACCAGACAATGAATGAGTGACTGAGCGAGTGCGAGTGCGAGAGAGAGAGAGAGAGGGAGAGAGAGAACGAAACAAAAAAAAATAATAATGGCGGGCTGGGTCATAGTTGATGATAAGATTGCAACAAAGATCCACGGACAGGAGAGCGGAGAAGAGAAGGAAGCAGAGATCGACCAAAGGAGGAAGAACTCTTACCAATGCCGGTAACAAAAAGAGAGAAAAGTGCCGCTGGGCGTCCTTGTAATACAGGGTATGTTGGGAGTAGCTATATTGGATTTACTTGGCACTTCACTTCAAGATGTGCGTAGTCTGTGTGTGTGTGGCGCAACATGCATTTTTGACTGGTCGGCTATTGTCTTTATTACCCGTTGGCTCGAGTAAAGACATGGAGGCTGAGTTGTGACAAAGATCTTGTGGTGACGGGAGGGCCCTGGACTATTTTCCGAACGATACGTTTGTTTGAGATTGGATCAATCTAGACCCAAACCCGAAAGTAGCCCAATTTAAAGCAAGCACCAAAGAGAAAAAGGCGAAAAGCGAAGCTGTTGTGTATAAAAAAAAAAAAAAAGCACGAGTTCTGGGTGACGTGACCATCTTTGACGCTGACTTGGGCTAGTTTGTGGTGGTTTCTTCTCCTCTGTCCTTCCTTTTGTTTTCTTGTGAATTCTGTTCCTGCCCAGAAGAGACTTGATGCTAACTCGAAACCCCGTCTTTATTCATTGCTCTTAGGACAAGCATAGCCTCGGCATCCTCAGCACTAGAACTTTTTGCTTCGGTAAGCTACATCGAAAGTGAGGGAGAGTAGTGGCGGAATACTGACCGACGCGCGCACATTCCCGTGTGAGGATAAAGTGGCTAGTGACTTTCCGAGAAGCAAGGGGAAGGGATGTTCTGCACTATACGATTACGTCAAATACCAAGAGGCGGATAAAACATGGCAGTCGGGATGGAGTGTCTGTGCTTTTTTCATTTCCAAGTTCATACAATAGCACCATCTTGAGCACCTAGCCTGTTTTTTCTTGTTCCAATACGTGCGCGTTTGTTATCTATTCTTGGGTCCAGAGTGGAGGGAAGCATGGGTCTGGACAACACATCTTCGAGCCAGTCAGTTCGTCTGGGGTAGAGTGCGAGAACCTGTTGGGTTCATACATTGTACAAAATTAACCACGCAAGAGGGCTCACTGGCTCAGATACACAATTATCCTTTCATTGTGCGTCTTTTTTTTTTCTCCGGATGAGCGCGGTGGGATGAACATGGAAGGTTTTGGGGTTGGATTGGTTTGGTCGTTTATTTGGTTGAGCGAGGTATATGAATAGAGGATCGCCCTTGCCCTTGCTTCAATGCAAAGAGGGATGTAGAAGGAAGGAAGGAGCAATTATGTTGAAGTGGGCGATGGCTCAGGGCTCGATACATAAGGAAGATGACTGACGACACCACGAGTCAAGTCAAGGGACAAAAGAGGCAAGAGAAAATTACCATCGCTAAAAAGTCATGGATCATGAAAAGTCGAAACAGACGGTGACGGGATGATGCAGACATTGGTGTCTGTGTGGCCACACCGGAACATTAGGGACAAGTATGGCAAGCACAGAGTTAAAGCAAAGGGCTGGGACTCGAGCAATGGCGCTTCTCAGCCATTGTGTCTCGTGGCCTATTCAAAATCCACTCGGCGATTGGGGGGGATTGGGAGATTAGGAGTGACGAGTTGGAAAGGACTTGGCGCAGCATTCATCCCTGAGATCGTGATTAACGTCGACAGACCCACGCACACCCCACCTTGCTCCAACCACTCGACAGCGTAGACAGTCGCCGACCTGTGCCTCCGTTTCGAACGAGGAGACAGAGGCAAACGAAAGACATTGCAGCTAAACTAACCGACTCCATATCTTAATTCGTTTTTGCTCTTTCTTCCCTCTCCTACTTTCATCTTCTCCCTTCCTTCCCTTCTTGCTCACTTTTCTTCTCTCCGTTTGCAGGCGACATACTACATAGACGCCATCCACCCTTTGTACAGTACTCTCTATACCACGCACCCCATATATAGCATATCTCACACATACCCACACCGACCCACGTCTACATTCCCGGTATCCACGCCACACATCACCACATTTCGCATTTTCACATACAGGATATCTTCTCGATGCAGTCCAGCTACATGTACCAACTGCCAATAAGCAACATCGCCTACCATGTCTGCAACCGCGAAGAGGATCTCGACACGACCCAAGAGATCTCGCGCCGAGCCTTCCAACGCACCATGGAGTCGTACCACGAGCACGAACAGCTGGCGGATGTCTTCCAGGTCGAGCTCGACAAGCAGCAGCAACTCACCCGCGAGCGCAAGGAGCGCGAAAAGATGCTCAAGCAGAACAAGCACAAGAGCAAACGCAACCGATCACAGTCGCAACAGCCACACCCACACCCACATCCACACCCATCATCCTATCCTCACCATCGACACTTGTACTCGGCTCTCTTTCCCTCCTCTTCCACAACGCACCTTGCCTCCCACGAACACCCTCCACACGCCAACGACCAGAAACGTCCTCGCCGGCTCTCCGACATCAGTAACAACGGCAACGGTTACGGGAGCAATGCTGCGAGAATGCCAAAAGCTCAAGATGACGACCTCGCCCGATCTTCACCGAATGATCCATCTCGCTCCTCTGACCGATCTCAATCCAGCACGCCAGCGTACCCATTAACACCATCACCCCGACTCTCGCCATCTTCACATCCACCCAACGACGATGCTTCGGGGTCCGCCCAACCAAATACTTCCTCCTCCTCGACACCGTCCAAGGACACGCCTTTCGCCGCACATACACCTCCTTCCTCAGCGCCCAACCTGTCCTCGACCGTGGGAGGTATCCGAAAGAAGAGAAAGCAGGCTATTCCTATCCGCTCCTCCGTGATCGATCGCATCCCAGGAATCACCCTCAGAATCCAACCAGATCGCCAGGGCGAGCAACTGCAAGTCGAGATTCTCAAGAATCTGGAGGACTATCCTCGTCGATCCTCAGAGGCAAATGAGGCTAGGGAGCCAAATGACGCCCCTCCTGCGGATGTTCAGGCGAAGCAGGACATGGCCAAGATCAAGGAGTCGATTGAGTCTGGACGACCAGGATACGCCATGTTCCCTCCAGGACACTTTGGATCGAGCCACTCTCGCCCAGATCTGAGTTTGGCTCACGCCTATCGGGACTTTGATCTGCCAAGTAGGAGTTCAGAATTCTCTGAGGGAAGAGGCACCACGAAGGAAAAGATGTCCTCCTCGCTCTCGCTTGAGTGGATGTCGTCTATGGAGTCGCTTCTGGCACATCACGAGTTGCTCGAGTCTCGGGCACAGCCGTTATCATGGGAGACCTTCTCGACTCGGGAGTGCGTGATGAACAAGGTCACTGGAAAGCACGATCAAGACCTGGAACTGTTGGAGGAGGTCGTGCAGGATGCAGTGGCTAGACAGCACTACAACAACAGCTTGCCCAGTTCAAACGATCGGGACTCGGAGCCAACCAACTCACCCACTACTCCTCAACGAAAGTCATCCGCCTCGACACACGCCAACACCAGCCGCCGCCCTTCCAAGCCTCCTGCTGAGCCAGCACCCTCGCGCTCTCACGCAGGACCGATTCGCACAACTCGCAGCCGTACTCACGGAAACGAGAAGGATGGCAAAGACGAAGGCCCACAGTTGGTGGAGGCTCACGAGGATATTGAGCTCATTCTGAAGGAGAAGAGACGCAAGAAGAGACAGGAGAGAGAGCGTCTCAGCAGCAGAGCCAGCTCCACGGCGACCCACATCGATGGCGATGACGACGACGACCACGATTCTCAAACCCGCGAGTCAAGCATGGACAAGTCCGCGGACCACGACATGGATGAGACACACTCGGATGACGACGAAGATGCAGATGGCGATGTTCGCATGGTCAGTTACAAGCAGGTCTCGAAGCGCGGCGGGTGGGACGAAAACGACAGCATTTCCGAAGTCAGTCTTGAAACACCCAACAAGTCGTCCAAACGCCCCCGAAGTGAAGACAGCAGGACGTCGAGCGCGCAATCTTCGGACGAGTCAAGCGACGATGACAACGATGCAGAAGATGATCCCGATTACAAGAACCGCAACATCAAGAGTGCATCGATCGCACCACGTTCACAGGCGATGCGACCACCACAGAAGCCTCATGAGGACAAGGCTAGCCGCTCCATGACTCTGGGCACCTCAGATCCAAACGCGACACCTCGCTCTAGGAAATCGTCCATTTCAAGCACTCCACCTCTTACGCCCACCAAGCCTATTCATGAACCATCCAACAAGACTCGTGCCCGCGCAAAATCTTTCCAGAGCACCATCACGATCAGTGACACCTCCAACTTTTACGAATCTGCACTTGCTGCCATTGCCAATAAGCGAAAGGAGACCATTGCTAGGAAACGGGCCGAAGGGCAAAAGCGCGAGGCTGACGCCAAGGCCGAAGACTTGAAGCGAGAGAACGCAGCCAAGGCCCAGGAACTAAAGCGAGAGGCCGAAGCCAACACACAGCGCCAGCTCAAGGAACTCCAGGCTCAAAAGATCGAGGCCAGCAACTTACCCAAGTCGTCCAAGTCTTTGCCAGGACGCGTCTTGCGCCGAACCCGGCTAGCCGATGCCACGGACTCTGCGGTAGACCCGGACTGCACCTCGTGCCGACTGGAGCTTTCTCCTTCCGACAAGATTGCATGGAAGAGTGCGACTGAGGACGGCGAGATCAAATTGCCCAAGACCTGGGGCAGCCATGCGATCCTGTGCACGGCTTGCCGGTTGCAGTACCTGGACCATCACACCCGATGCACGGCCTGCTTCTATGTCCCGGTCAAGGAGGAGATGGATTCTGGCGGATCGTCCTGCGGTCGCTGTAAGTTTGGCACTTGGCTGAATGAGTCTGCTCACATTGGCGCCAGTAGCTCCCGCCATCGAAAAAGCATCTCAGACGCGACTCTGTAGAAGAGAGTGAAAGTAGTTTGCGAGTCATATTTGATAGTGGTTGTTGTGTTTATTATAAATAGCCACAGCTGAATTGAGTGTCTCCTAAAAAGTATTTGGTGGATAAGACTCTAGGATATTGTTTGAAATGCTTAGCAGGGTGTGGGACCATCGTTCCTTGAGCGTCGTCTTAACCGTCCGCCATCTCTTTGTTGTCAACCAGTTTCAAAATGTTGATCGATCCGCGACTAAGCAACCACAAAAAATGTTTGCAAGCCCTTTTGCACCTGTCATAGTCAGGGTATTTGCACGAGAGAAGACCCTTTGGCTCATTTTCGTCGCAGACCGTATGGCGGCTATACGCAGACTGTGTATTTCTTCGTGAGCGACTCGACGAGCATCTAAAGGTCACTTCAACTGTTCGCCCTACAGGACTTGTTATTTCTTGAGCATTGTAATAGTGATTCGTTTTGTTTGGTGAACGGCATCTGATCGTGTTATTTGGAAGAGGTCACCTGAAGGGCAAATTGGTCACGTTGAACAAGGGCGACAAGTATTTCATCGACCAGAACGATGGATAACGGTAGGATAAGGTCACATTCTGCAACAAGACTCCCACCCTGATTTTGACACCAGCTCGTACGGCGGGCATGGTCATGTCCTAAAGGGGCTCTATGAACTCCAACGGCTATCTCAATCAGGCTTTGGCGTTCAAGCTGCACGAGTTCCAGTCGGTTCAGTATTGACCATTGCCTGTGAACAAGATGCCGAACCCCTTGACTTCAACCATTGGTGACACGGAACAAAAATCTGGCGTATCGTTCACAGTCTGCAAGATGTTGAGAAAATCTGGGGTTGTCCTCCACAGCAGATGTCCGTCCTCGCTTTGGGTCTCGGAACAGACGGCCATTGCTGGCGCGACCATACTTCCCGCGATGGTGTTCTTGATATCTGGAGAAAAAAGAAGAGCAACCAAGAGAAGAAGAGTTTTCCTGTGTTGCCAATAGCTTTCTCAAGACGATTGGAGGCTCCGTCAATGAGCTGCGGCGTGAGGATCAAAAAGTAGCAATTGCAATTGGTCTGGATGTTTTTTTTTTGTGCAATCTTGCTTTATTCCAATATAGTCTCTCTTTCTCTTCTTTCCTAACGTTGACGTTTGTTCTTCACACCCCTAGTCCCGTTCTTGGGGATAGGTCGCCGTCAGTATTAGCGAGTGGCATACCAGTCAATGTTGCCCTGATTGTGAAGACTTTGTGTGCAAGACCGACGTTTGGCGCAGGTTCCACTGTTAACCACGCAAGAAGATCTGGCAACACGAAGTGGTGGTATAGAAAAAAAAACATGTGCCGTGCAGTCAAATCCCATCTTGAGCACCAGCACCGACCGTTGTATCTGCAGTCTCAACACGCATGGGACATTCCCTAGGATGGAGGGCAAAATAGCCTGCAGTCTGCACAAGGCGATGGCGATGAAGGAACCAGTGGCCAGTTGAGCAAACAAGGCCCTTCTATCAGCCGTGAGTCTTCAAGAGGCAGCAAGAGACGCATTAGCACGGTAAGTGACCCCAAGAGCAACCAGTTGGTCTAACAGTTCTCGTCGCGTCGCAAAGGCTCTACACTTAATGGCAGTCTAGAGTAGTTATACATGCGTCCCGCTGAAAACGGTGACGTCATTTTAAGACAATTGAAAAAAAGTTCGGAGATCCGGACTTTTTGTGAAGTAGACTCGGACATGAATCAACATCATCCTTAATTCTCTATTTTTCACACACCCCGCCCCATCCATCTCCATACCTCTTCTCCACTCTCCACTCCATCCCATCCTCTGTATAATCACATTTCACCCATTCATACTGCCGCTCCACTCCTCCCTTCCTCATTTCCTCTCCTCACATACAAATCTACACTATGTTCCGCATCACATCTATGAGGACAGCAGCTGCTGTGTCAAGACGTAAGAAATCGACACCATTGCTCACTTCCAGACCTGGTAGATGTTGAACAAAGTCCAAAGTCCGTACCAGACTTCTCGCTATCAGTGACCTCTCCAACTCACGCCAACACGTCTCTATCTGTCTTCTCTTACCCGTTGGATCCAAATATTCCGAACCCCTAAATAGTCCAAACCCGTATCATCCCAGCATCATCCACCATTATCACGCGTTCCATCCACGCTTCCTCCGCGTCATGGGCCGTCAACGTCAATGATTACCGCCCCAACCGCGAAAAGTTCCCCGAGGATGACCTCTCGACCCGCTACACTGCCGGCCAGGGCCCCTCCGCCTTGGACAAGGCCTCGCAGTCCTTACTCCTGACAGAGCTGGTCCGCGGCATGTGGGTCGTTCTTGAATCGTTTTTCCGTCCTCCCTATACACTGATGTACCCCTTCGAGAAGGGTGCCCTCAGTCCTCGCTTCCGTGGTGAGCACGCTCTTAGACGTTATCCTTCAGGTAAGCAAGAGCTTCTCAGCCAGTTTGAGTTACGATCCGGATCTAAGACGCATGGACAACTACTTTCGAACCGTTTAAGGCGTTGATATTTGCCAGCGCACTGCATGAACACACTGAACCCCAATACAGAAAGGACGCCTTTTACAGAGTGATAGTCTTCTCCAATGACTCTCATAAGATATCTGTCGTCAACAGAGTGATCAACACCACGCCAGAACATATCACGCGCCTTACATGGATCGAAACCGAGCTTGCTTTGCTAACGTATATCCCAACCATTTTTACCTGTCTACGTATATTAGGAGAGGAACGTTGCATTGCCTGCAAGCTTTGCGAAGCCATCTGCCCTGCCCAGGCCATTACTATTGAGGCTGAGCCCCGTGAGGATGGATCTCGCCGCACTACCCGATACGATATTGACATGACTAAGTGCATTTACTGTGGTTTCTGCCAAGAGGCTTGCCCCGTCGACGCTATTGTTGAGGGTCCTAACTACGAATACGCGACAGAGACACACGAGGAGCTGTTGTACAACAAGGAGAAGCTCCTGGCCAATGGTGACAAGTGGGAGGTCGAGCTGGCTCGCAACCTGGAGGCTGATCATCTCTACCGCTAAGCGTGGCTTTAGTATTGTTAGCATGCCCTCATCCTACCTTAATTTTTGTAAAAAACCAACCATTAAACAAGCAAAAAAAATAGAAAGAAAGAAAGATGTCGTTGGATAGGCATGCATAGTTGTAACAGAGGGAGGATTTCAAATTTGCGCACTAATTTCGTAGATCAGCCAGACTGTTTATGTTGGTGGCTTAGCTGATTTGTTTGCCTCTTTCGATTTTTTTTTTTGAGAGTTGCATGCCAACTCAAAACTTCAACTTCTCTGGCTCCTTTCCATTGCTTGAGTGTTGAACCGCTGATTCCTATCCTCCCTTCGGCCATCCTTTCCTTTCCGTTTGCATTCACCTCAGGCCTTCCATTCATTCACATTCATCCCTCACAGTTCACGCAACAGACCTTCTGCAATGAGATTGTCTGATTACCCAGTCGTCTTCACCAGCGACTCAAAGTATGGCTTTCTATCGATAATACAAGGACACCAACGCTACCATAATACACGGGCGCAACCCACATGGATATCTAACCGACTCTCCTCACTTACTTTCCTCCCAAACTTATGAACTTCCAGCTACTTCTTCTCATGCAACTCTAAGAGCATCCGCATCCTCAGTGTCGAGACCGGCCAGGTCGTCCGCATCCTGTCCAGTTCGGTCCAAGAGGGTGGTCACTCGGACACGGTGACCTCGGTGATGCTTAACCCCAAGAACTCGCTCCAGCTCTACTCGGCTTCCCTGGACGGCACCATCAAGCTCTGGGACTTTAACGACGCTGTCTTGCTCAAGACCTTTGAAGTTGGCGTCCCCATTACACACATGGTCATGCACGAGAGTATCCCCAATGACGTTTACTTGACCAGCACAAAGAAGTCGACTAAGCGATTCCACCAGTACCAAGCCAAGAAGTGTAAATCCTCTTTTCGATCCTCATTGTCCTTTGTCCTTATTTTCTATCTTGCTCGATCTGTAGAACGAGTCCAATGCTAACATAATTTTTTTTTTTTTTTTTTTTTTTTTTTTTTTTTTTTTTGTTTGTCTGTTTAGACGGAGGTCTGCGCGCCAAGGAAAACTCGATCCTCTTCCGCTACTCCCTCAAAGCTTCCAAGAAGCGCCTGGTCCGCCTTCTCAAGACCAAGGTCTGTGGCGGGCTGGCCATTTCGTCCGACGGCGAGTACGTGGTCATGGCTGCAAGGTACAAATTGCACGTGGTCCATATCGCTCCAGGAAACGGGATCCAGGAAGGAGGCGTCACAGAGAACGACGAGTCGCGCTTCAGATGCTATGTCACCCCTGAGAGGATCTCTTCGTTGGCCTTCCACCCAACCGAAGGCTGCATCGCCACTGGTGACGAGATTGGACGGATCACGCTCTGGTACTGCTTTGGAAAGAACGTGGACAGGCCCGTTACTACGACCCTGCACTGGCACGCACACAAGGTTGCAGCACTGAACTTTACGACCGATGGCACGTATCTGTTGTCAGGAGGCGAGGAGTCTGTGTTGGTGATTTGGCAGCTCAGCACAGGACATAAGCAGTTCTTGCCTCGTATGGGATCAGAGATCAAGCACATCACGGTCTCGCCTGATCAGTCTTTGTACGCCATTGGTCATGAGGACAACTCGGTCAATGTCATCCGCAGTGTCGATCTCAAGATCAAGACTTGCATCCAGGGACTCAAGTTTTGTAAGTCTCTTTTTTTTTCCACCTTTGTTTGGTGTTTTGTTGTATCGTCACAAAGCATAGCAAGATTTTTACTAACGTCATATTTAATGTGGCTTCCATGTAGCTCATGTCAACCATGTCTTGAACCCTCTTCATACCGGCCTTGTGATCGAGCCCCGCAACGGACACGTGGTGTTGAATGGACTGCCAGGAACGCTCCAATTCTTTGACCCTATTCACGAACAGCACATCATGGAGCTCGAGGTCTCGCCCAGGAACAAGGTCTCGCGCACCTACGAAAAAGAGATTATCCCGCCTCAGGTCATGCATGTGGCCTTCTCCAACGACAAGGCTGCCCGCTGGATGGTGACAGTCGACGGACGCGACGACAAAGAGACTACACCCGAGCTGTACATCAAGTTCTGGGAGTATGACGACGACGCCCGGACTTATGTCTTGAATACCCGCGTGGACTCACCCCACACCAAGACGATCACCTCGTGCATCTTCAACCCTCGCCAGGGCAACCAAGCCCCTATGGTGGTGACGACTTCGATGGATGGCAACTTCAAGATCTGGGAGCTGACTCAGCAGGGCGAGACCCGCCGTGGCATCGAGGCGGAGCGAGCCTGGAGCTGCCGCTCGACAGGATTCTACAGAGATTTGATTCCTCACTGTGCAGGATTCTCGTCCGATGGTTCGTTGTTGGCGATTGCGTACGGACAGATCATTACCTTGTGGAACCCTTACCTGAACACGCTGCATGGAGTGTTGACCCAGCCCCCCGAGACCCGCCCTGTAACCCGGTTGACCTTCTTGAAGAACTCACCATTTTTGATTGCTGCGACACGGGACCATTTATACTCGTGGAACTTGCTTACATGCTCGGTCTGGTGGAGCTACCAGATCCGATGCGAGCAGTTGGTGGCTAGTCAGACGAACAGCAACTTCATGATCACGTGCACGGACCCCGCCAAGCCAATGGGGTCGACGGACCGCAGGATTATTGTGTTCAGACCCACAAGCCCTACCCCTGTGCAGATTGAGAGTACAAGCCGCAAAGTGCGCGCGGTCACTTTTATGCCTGATCAGAGCAAGGTTTCGTCAACAACAACAACAGCAACGTCGAAGGAGGTTTCGGATGCAGTGGAGCCTATTCTGATTATGAACTACGGTTTTGATCTCGAGGTGCTGGGTGGCCGCTCCGCCGAGGAGCTCAAGACCGAGGCTGACGAGCTGGCGGCTGCGAACGCCAAGGCGGCCTTGGAGGCCGAGAAGGCAAAGACTTTGGTGACCGACATCTTTGGTTCGTCGTCGGCAGAGGCAGCCAAGGCACTGGAGAAGCAGCAGAAGCGGGAGCGCAAGGAGGCGAGCCGTGGATCGGTGTCCAAGAAGAACATGGTGCGGAACCCGCTGTTCGACGCCCCGTCGCATGTGATGGCGCCGGTGTCGAGCCTGTTCGAGGCGTTCATGGGTCAGTTGCTGGCGCAGACCAAGGGGGCCAAGGAGGAGGCTAAAGCGGCGAGGGCGGCTAAGAAGGAGGAGGAGGAGGAGGAGGAAGCGAAGGCGAATGGAGAAGCTGGTAAGTTAACTTGTGTATTTTTGTTTTCTATTTTTGGTGTTGAACGTATTTTCTTATTAATCGAACTATTTTTTGACATATTAGATGTTGAGATGCAAGACGAAGAGGATATGAGCTATGATCAGGCACTTGGAGCGGCACTCCCACCATCGCTGACCAACCTTTTCTCGTCTCGGTTAAACATATAAGCAGCCAAACAACACTCTCATTTTAGCATTCGGTATCACATTTTTTTTCTCTTTTTTCTCTTTCACTATTGACAACTACCCACACGTATTAAAAAAAAGCATATTGCCCATTTCTTTTCTTTTTCTTATGTTGTGTGCGTTTGAGTGGTTTTTAATGGCTAGCTTAAGGCGGATAAAATTCTGGTATATGTGGCGTTGACACTAAGTGGGCACTCATTTGTCTTTTTTTTTTTTCTTCGTTTTACTTGGTCTTGAATTGGACTTGCTCGATAATGTTCCAGAAGTTGTTCCTGTAGAACTCGATGGTACTGATCGTCATCTGGAACTCGGATCGGAGCGACGTATCGTCCACTTTTTTGTAGAAGTTGCGCTAGAAGGATCAAATCGAAAAATAAAATAAAAATGAAATGAAGTGTTGGTTTCTTGTCGGTTCTGAGGTCTCTCTACTCTCTTCTCTCTCTCTCTCTCTCTCTCTCTCTTTCTCTCTCTCTCTCTCTCTGTCTCACTTACCAGGGGATAGAACACAAAGCCGACACAGGACATGTAGCAGAACGCCTTTGTCCACGTGCTGCGCATAAAGTTCGCCAGCGGCGACGCCGACTGAACCACGACCTGACTGTTCGTTACTGGGTACGAGATCTCAATCGTGTACCGGTAGTTGACCGACCGGATCGCGTTCGTGATCATCCGGGTCAGGTGCTCAAAGTCCCACTGGATCTTCTTTTCCATATGCAGCTCCTTGAACGGGTTGTCCTCTTCCACATGTGCCTCCATCACCTCACGCAAGGTTGGGCTCCGACCTGTTTTTGGGTTCGGCAAGGTCGTCAAAGTCCCCGAGGGCGAGATGTACGACGTCAGGTCGAAACACATCTTGAAGTCCTGCACTCGCACTTTGCTCGTCACTGTCTTGGTTGTTCCGTCCTCGTTGAGGTCCTCGACCTTGAGTTGCTCCATGTGATGGCCTAATATGTCATACAAAAAAGAAAATTTTAGCCGTTGCTATAAAATGGACGACATAAACACATGCCAATGTGGGTCCTTACCAGTGATCAGAACATGCATCGACGGCCGGTCGTTATGCGCGACAAAGAACCGATACAGCTGGAAGGGATCGTCCAGGATCGGGTCCTTGGACTCTACACCCTTCTTGCTAGTCGAGAACTCAGCCGTCGAGATATCCTGTGCGCTCATCAGCCCCGCCGTGGAGACGCTCTGAGGTGGAAGTCCTCCTCCTGAACTGTTGCTGGGTGACGATGGTCGAGGTGGGATCGTGTGCTCTGACGTTCCTGATGTGGATGATGATAATCCTTGGCTGCCCTCCTTTGATGTTGAGGTCGACGGCCCAGGTTTTGCAAAGTTGAAATCTTTCGGTGCCGTTGGGCTGTCAAACTGATACGATGAAGAGCTCGAAGGTGGTGGTGGTGGCGGTGGTGACGGTGGTAGTGGTGGGCGAGGCATGAAGCCCATCGGTCCTGGAGATGGTCCTTGGCCGAATCCTGCGAAATGCGGGAAGCCTCCTGGAAATCCAAATCCTGACCGACCTCCACCATAAGAACCTGGAGGCATTGGATGCATTGGAGGCATGTGAGGCATGTGAGGCATGGGCGGCATAGACATGCCATCAGGAAAGAATCCGGGGAAGTAGGGTGGTGTTACTCCTCCTGAAAAGGGCATGAAGGGTCGATTAGTTGGAGGACCCCGCAGAATTGATGAGGTGTCCGAGCTCTGTGAGGAAGGTTGTGAGGACGAGGCTGCAGTCGACAGTGGCGGTGCAGAGGGTGTGATGGTGGGCTCCAGATTCGGTGCTAAGGGTGCGTGCGACTGACCACCAGGGAAGTGAGCAGGGTGCGTGTGGTGTCCGTGATGGTTGTGACCATGATTATATCCGTGTCCGTGTCCGTGTCCATGACCATGATGACCTGATGATCCGTGGCGGCTATGCACGTTATGTCCAGATCGGGGCTGGATAAATGTCTGCGTGGAGCGGGCACTCGGGACTTGGTTGGGTTGGTCGTCGTCGTCGTCGCTGCTTCCTTGGATGTCGTCGTTCAGGTTGTAATCGGAGCTTCTACTGGGACCACTGGTGTCTCCTGCATAGTGAGAGTATGACTGACTTTGGCTGCGGCCATGACCCCTCGTGGTGGTTGTGGTAGCACCCGCTGAAGTCGTAGCGGTTATTTCTTCGTTCGCATAGTGGCTGGTGGCTTCCTCGTAGGACGGTGGGAGAGTCATGTCATCTGCCGAGTCATTGTCCTCCTGGGATCTGAGAAACGCGTCATTGGCGTGGGAGTCCTGGTCCATGTGGATGCGGCTGGTTGCAATAGAGTACAGAGGAGGATGTTGCTGAGCGTTGATTTGGAAAAAGAATGTCGAAAAAGAAAGGCATTCTCATCCATCAACCTTTACTTGAGCTGTATGTGTCGTTGCACTGCCCCTGTGCCAAACAAACGACTGCGATGGATTCGACGCTCTGATTGGCTGAAGCACAAATGCCAAGAAGACGATCTCCTCACCCAGCGACACACTCGACACACTCGACACACTCGACACACTGACAGCCCTTGCTGCCAAGACGCAAAAACGGTAAAAGATAAAGGACCAGCCTCTCCTCCTGCATCTCTCTCCTCACACCCGGAGAGGAAACGGGTAGGTCCTGTGCACCCCTGGGCGTAGTCCTCACAAGATCCTCCGCGTTGATCGTGCCAGGTGCAGTAATTTTTTTTTTGGTGTCCCGTGCTTCAATTTGATTCATTGTGGGGTGTGGGGTGTGGGGTGTGGGGGAAGCGAGATTTTACTACTTTAACCATTTTTTTTTTTTTTTTTTTTTTTTTTGGGACAACACCTTTTGTACCCCATCCTCATACACAACGCAAACAAAGCAAAGCAAACAATAGCGTTTTAAACAGATCGGAAAGAACAGCAAATCCCACCTACACCCAAAGCAACAACAAAGAGCAAGCAAATGGAAAAACACGAGGGAGGCAAGAAGATGACCTCTTGGAACACCGTTGTCTGTATTGCCGTTCTATCCACGACGTTCTACATCCTTTGGCGCTATATCCGAAAGCGGATCAGCCAAAACCGCGACCCGATCCTTGTCTGGACGTTCTTGAACTCTGCCCTGGATTTTTTACCAATCCGTGTACGAGCCTGGCTTTTTTCTCTCGCAGTTGGATTCGCCAACCCATACTCGCGATCGATCCACCACCGCATCACTGAAGTCGAGAAGGGCAAAGTCTGTGGCGTCATGAAGGTAAGACACCAAAGCTGAAGGCAAGAGCGGCTGTCTTTTCGTTTTATCAGTGGGAGTTTTGGATCACAGCAGGATGGATCGTCGTTGTTGCGCTTCAGGTTTATTGACAACATATGTAAGGACACTAAATAAGCAGATCGGCCGGCTGGGGAACGATTGCCAGACGAAAAAAAAAAAAAAAAAAAAAAGGCATTTGTGAAAGGGGCTAAAGAAAGAAAAAAACAAGGGAGACTTGACTTGTCAACCGTGACGAATATTCTAATGTGCCATACCCCACACGATCGCTATTAGGAAACGCCAGAGATCTTCAATACGTTAAATCGTGTCCACGCTGCAGCCCTGATCACCTTTGGCGAGACCGTAGGCACTCTCACCGTCCTCACCTGGCTGGGCAAGAAGGACAGAGTGATCCTGACCAATATCAGCTGCGAGGTAAGGCAACATTTCCTCGCCGTGAAAAGGAACAGCTCCTTCGGAAATGCGTTTGCTTACGAACCTCCCACATCTACATAGTACATCAAAGTTGCTCGAGGATACTTGACGGCCACGTCTCTAGTTCCGGATTTCAAGGAGGCACACGCCACCGACCTAACGACCGAGGTTATCATCAAAAACCAGGCGTTCGAAACCGTCTCAAAGCTGACATTGACGTGGAAACTGGATCTGAAAGACGAGTAGGCAAATAACAGATAACAATAACAAACTAGTAATGGCCTCGTATGTGTACAATGTATTCTTTTTCTGTATGCAATCTATTATGACGATGATGGGATCTCCTAGACCTTGCTAGAGATCCAGATGGCTGCTTTGCATCCTTGCTTGATAGCGTTGCTGAGCAACTCGTGTTGCGGCGCCTAGACAGAGCAAAGAAAAAAAAGGTTCCTGCATCAGCACCATAGTCCAAATGATAAATAGGTCTGTTCGATATTCAACTCGATTAATATGCTTACCTTCTGGGCATCGTGTTCCAGGGCAGTCTCCAAATGCTCAAGCTCATCGTCGCGGAACTGTTGTACTGTCTAGTTCGTTGGAAACCCGAGAGGTAAAGCTTATCAGTCTCTAGAAACGCGTCTTAAGAGAATCCTTTGGATTTTATAACAATCCACTTTGTCGCTTACCTTGCGCAGCTCGGCGATATCAGGGTGGTCAATCTTGAGCAGCTCTCTCAGTTGGCTATCAGAGGTGTTGCGAAGGTGCATAACATGAGTAAGAAACGCACGAAGTTTGACATTGATTTTTCATATCTCTTCTTTTTTCGGCTTACTCGTTATAGTGTCCTCCGATCACGGTCTCGACAGCCTCTGTGCAGGCCATGGCGGCCTCCTTACCCAACAGTGCTGTACCTGCCCCGAGAGCGAACCCGGCCATCTCCCAGATTGGGCGCAAGGCCGTGGGGCGCACGCGATGTTGGGCGATGATGCCATCAAACACTTTCAAGTGATGCTTCTCCTGCTCCCACATGTGCTACTCAGTTTTTTTAAAGCGAAAAATGGACAGCAAAAAGATACAGGGTGAATAGGGTTGTTGTTTTGGCGGGGAACGCAGGTCCTATCCCTCGAAGATCTATCCTTCCTCCCTTGCACGTTAAGGGCACCTCATACCTCAAGCAAAGGTCCTACTTTCTTGTCCGATCCAAGGACGGCGTACTGTCCACGGTAGATCCAGTTGGCGCCTAGCTCTCCAGCCTGGTCGACACGGATCATTTCCTCGAGGACTGCGCGTTGCTCTTTAGACAGGCGAAGTGGAGGTACGTCTTTGGGTTCTGTGCTTGTGTCAGACGAGGAAGACGGGGCGTCGTGTGTAGAAGGGGTTGTTGCGAATGCTCTGGAGTGAGAGGAGGATTTGGGAATGAGACACGCAGAACGGGTAAAGAGAGTAGTCCTGGCAAGTGTGGCCATTGCTGTGAGATGTGTGTAGATAGGTGGATGCTTGAAGAATGGTTGAATTTGGTGGTGAATGCTGAGTGTTGTACGGGCGTGGCTGTTTGCACAATTCCAAGAGTCACGTGAATTACCGAGGCAGGGCAGACTTAAATTGTTTCGCCCTCTGCGGACTCTGTCTGTTTCCTCCTCTTGAATTCAATTCGTTTTTGTAAGGACCCAAAGCCCGTCTGAGAGGCAGGAATCTGGAGGCAGTCCCATTATTTCATCGTCAGAGCATAATCATGGATTTCGAGCAGTTGGATGGATGGATACCGACCGATGTTATGCATCCATCGATCTATCCATCCTATTCATCGGCACTATCCAAATATCGACATCGACAAACCAGCCGTTGTGCTGTCTCAACCATCGACGTATCCAAAAATTGTACATATCATGGGCTGATCAGGATGCAATCAGGAATGGAATGGTAGTTTAGCATCACTCCATTCATTCTTGGCAGCAACAGCAATTCCACCTTTCGGCGATCGCCCTGGTTTATCAGCCCACCAATCTCAACACTATTTTCAGCATCAAACTCGGCTTGTGGCAATGGGCAAATCATCTCGAGGAGGCTACATAGACTTTTGTCCGTTACACTGAGGCAACTGTCTTATGTGTCGAGCACTGTACTGGCAGCACTTGGAGTATGCTTTCGTCGCATGGCGCATCATCTCATAACATACCAACACACTCTCTTTGTCCTGGGACTAAGCTTAACGACTGCCTAGCATGGAACAGGAAAAACTTTTTTTACGAGGATGCGGCACAGTTGCTCGCCTTACCAGAGTCGTTTCTTTTCTCCCCACCCAACAGCAGTACCCATTAGACTTTTGGGAGTCAAAACTTCAACCTACAAAACGCTTTAAAAGTATCGATTTTCTAACTCTTCAACTTTCCACTTTTATCCAACAGAACATGAAGTATCTCGCTGCCTACCTTTTGCTCACCATCGGTGGCAACGCTGCCCCCGCCGCCAAGGACGTCACCGCCCTCCTCGCCACCGTTGGCATTGAGGCCGAGTCCGAGCGCGTTGAGGCCTTGATCGCCCAGCTCGCTGGCAAGGACATCAACGAGGTAAGAAACGAATAGTTTGTGCAATTTTCAAACTCTTGTCGTTTTGACATAATCTCCCAGGAGATTCTAACTCGATCGTTACGCTTTGCCATAAATTCTTTTAGCTCATTGCTGAGGGTACCTCCAAGCTCGCTTCCGTTCCTTCCGGTGGTGCCGCTGCCGCCGCCGCCCCCGCTGCCGGTGCCGCCGCTGCTGAGGAGAAGAAGGAGGAGAAGAAGGAGGAGGCCAAGGAGGAGTCTGATGACGATATGGGATTCGGTCTCTTCGATTAAACAAATCGTCCCCGCCTTCCTTAATATCCGTCCCACATTCGCACTTCAATAATAAAAGGGCCAAATCTGGAACATTCTCAGAAAACAAACCAAAAAAAAATCGCATCGTCTTTTTGACCGTTGGGCAAATGATAATTGGAAGAATTTTGACCGACGCCTGTGGAGAACTCCATCGTGAACTATGAGGCATCGAAAGCGGGGCAGATGTTCATGCCGACAGCATTTCCGATCTGCAGAGTTGGACAGAAGTGTAGACAGGAATGATGATGTTTTTGTCCGCCCCTGTCTTTCTCGCTCTTTCCTTCACAGACAATCCCATACAGCCAACACAGCGACGGCAGTTTCCACCTTTCGGCGATCACGCTTATCACATCAAACTCACCGACCTCTAGATCCTCGCCTTATTATCAAAGTCCAACCACCGACTTTGAGGCAGATGTTTGTCACAACGCCTAGTCTACGTTACACGAGCACTGTCCCCGTAGCATCTATAGTGTGCCTTCACCTGCCTATGGTATCACGTCAGTACGCACAACTATACACTGTCTTCGCACAACTTAGGAAGAGACGGTGTCATGTCGATATGACAGCTACCCAAAGTAATAAAACAAGTATGACTGCTGGTTGTTGTTTCCTCATGAGAAAGCCGTGGCCTCGCAACACATCAGGGAAAACTGTCACTTAGTCATGATCAATGCTCATTTATAGTGAAACTTTCCTCCTCGCGTCACTCCAAGTTGCGAATTTTTTTATTGCAGCCTATTATTTCTGCATCCAGGGAAATGCCTCTTTCCTATCATCTTGGCACTACATGAAGTATATGCATTGTAATGATGCCTACGATTTCAAGGCGGCGATAAGCTACCACAAATGTGTTGTTGAGGAGAGGAAATCGGATTTCGAGTGTTCAACCATTGCCGAAATTAAATCCAACAATTACGAGTCCGCTTGCACCAAGTAGTAATTGCAACAATAACAACATACTCTACGCGACTTTAATTTTGTTGACAAGGAATAAATAGAAAACTTGACCAGTTTCCATATGTCGCAAAAGTGGGGGATACTTTGGTGGCGATGAGCTTGTAAATGTTTTCAACGTTTGGACCTTTTTCTCTCCCTCTCGGTACTACATCATGATTCCAGAGTTTATTACCACTATGCACCTATTGTCGAGACTGGAGAGCGAGGTCATACTTGCATTGTCTGAATACAAGTGTCGATCATACGTGCTTTGCCGCATGAGTACGTTAACTCAACAACACAAATAGTTAACTTGGGAACGGTGTATCTCGGTTTCCATGCCCACTAGTCAGTACAGAGGAATTCCACATCCGAGCTCGCACACCAATAACAGGCTCTCCTGTCGACCTCCCTTGTCTTGTCTGACCTTGCTGTCCTTGCCATTCGCCTGCGAATAGTCCGATCCTACTCAAGGCCGAGTTTACAATTGGCATTTGCCCCACCAAAGGTGGGCCTCACCTCTCTCTCAATCAAGACCGCTTCGTTCCCTCATTAGCCATTCTTTGCTTTTTCTCTCTTTGATTTAGGGACATGTCTCTCCACAACACTGCATGAAATAATCGCCCGAGTGCCTTCCCTTGCCCGATCGATGCGACATGTCCATGAAAAACAAAGACTGGCTTTTTTTTTGGTCAAAGCATGGACATCCCTTTGTGCTAGGCATAATCTCGCAGTTTTTCTATCAGGACTTGTACAAAAAGACACATCCGATTCTCCCCTGATGGTGGAGTCAGCTCTCCTTTTGACTCCACTTTCAGGAGTATGAAGTGCCTGGTTATCTAGCTATTTTTTTCTTCTCGATATTCGAACCTCCTTTACTCATGGTTCCTAGCCTTGCACTTCCATGGTCACATTTCCTTCCTTTTCCCTGCTTCTTCTTCTGCTCCATGGCGTGCCATAGTGTCCTCGAAATTCAAGCTGATTAGTTTAACTAGAGAATGCTGAACGACACCTTTACATTCTTGTTCATAATCAAGAAAGCACCATATGACCTGGATCTGTGAAAGACGAAGAAAGGTCAGGGATCAGTCCAAGACAAGGAGAGATAAAAAACCCCCCACAAGGGTGCCTCTTGCGCTTATGCACAAGTCGTCTGTTTGCCAACGACACGGGGACATCAGGTTATCCATCTCATGGATCGCATCCTTTGGAGCATCGTTATTAGAGTTCCTTGAATGTTCAAAGGAGTGGCATATGCAGTTTGCTATGACCTTAACTATCTTTGTCATCCTGGCTGCCTCTCCTGCTCAAGGCGAGACCTCTTGTGAAACTGCCTGCATGAAAAGAGTGAAAGCAAACTACCACGCATGTGTTGCTGCGAAAAATCAAAACAGAGTGTGTAAACCCGTTGTCAGAATTGGATACAAGAAGTGCGGGTCTACTTGCCTGCAGAAATAGTCGTGACCACAACATACTCTACGCAACTTTTATTTTTTCTTTTTCCTCCTCTTTACGATTGTTGACAAGGAATAAAGTGACCATATTCCTCATCGCCGAAGTGGAGATATTTAGCAGCGACAGTTGTCATGCTATGCTGCAATACCATGATTTTTTTTTCCCTGCCGAAGGCATATCTTGTCGAGAGCGAGGACAGCATTAATCGGCGATTTTCCGAGCACTATACTTTGTCACACCTGGAGCGTGTTTCATCGCATGGCATCAACCTCATCATTTTGCACTCTGACCTTGCCAGTTTTTGCAGACCATGTATCTCAGTATGGTACCAAGGCAAGGGGCTAAGCCTACCGACTACCAAAAAAAAAAAATTAGGAATGCGGCACAGTCGTGTGCCTGCCGTAGTCGCCTCTTTTTTTTTTTTTTTTTTTTTTTTTTCACGCAACACCAATTCGTCCATTGGACTTTTTTGAGGGAAAGGCAAAGACAAACCTTTTCGCGCCTATAAAGCGCATTGAAAGCATATATTTTTTTTTTTTTTTTTTTTTTTTTTTTTTTCATCCAACTCTCCCAACTTTCCTTTCTGTAATCCTTTCTTCTCTTCTCTCCGACCAACATAATGAAGTATCTCGCTGCCTACCTTCTGCTCACCATTGGCGGCAACGCTGCCCCCACGGCCTCGGACATCGTCGCCCTCCTTGCCACAGTTGGGATCGAGGCGGATTCTGCGCGCCTCGAGGCTTTGATTGCCCAGCTCGCCGGCAAGGACGTCAACGAGGTAAGAAAGCGAGGGGGGTTTTATGTGCCGCAACTGAATCTCCTTGTTTGCTTGAGAAATCTAACTCGATTGCTAACGCTCCATCATAAATTTCTTATAGCTCATTGCTGAAGGTACCACCAAGCTCGCGTCCGTTCCCTCCGGTGGTGCTGTCGCTGTCGCCACCTCCGCCCCCGCTGCCAGCTCCGAAGAGAAGGAGGACGAGAAGGAAGAAGAGGATGGAGATGATTCCGAAGTAGATATGGGATTCGGTCTCTTTGACGATTAAACAGAAGTCACCTGTCCCATGCTCAGCTGCTTTTTTCAAATAAAGAGAGTCGGGGAGCATTATAAAAAAGCGTATCGTAATGACATATGTAACGGTGGTAATTTCGGCTGATGGCTGGCACAGGAACTCAGTCCTAGCCTCCTGAGCAAGAGAAGTTGGATTTTCTTCTACAAAACATTGAATAGCTTTCAGCAGCACTATGGACCAGGCCTTACAGCCCATGGAGCCAAGCCACAACTTTTGAGCTCGAACTAAAAAAACAACAATATAATTAGCAAAAAAATCTGAAAAATAGGTCGAGAACCTGATATCAATCTACGTTTGGGAGCACCAGGACTACAGCATGATTTCCTGCCACAGAGCAGCATCCGGACACAATGCTCGGAAAAGATCAAGGTCGAACTCCTGTCCATTGTTCCCCTTCATCAACCGCAGGCACATCTTGTCAATGGCGATGACCGAAAGCACCGTCTGAATATATGCATCGATCATGTCGTCAATGCCAAGACCAAGCTGGTTGAAATCCTTGCGATCCATCAACAACAACCTCGCCGCCTCCGTGCTCCACTCGCCCGTCGGCAGCTTGACTGAGAGATTCGTGCCCAGCATCTCCCACGAGGTCGTGGACGGGTCGTCCTCCAGGTGCTGGATCAGGGGCTTGCGCGCACGGCGGGCGTAAATGCAGATTGGACGGAAGCCATCCTTGTTGCCGGCAACCATCATGCGCAGGTCTGTGACAAATGTGTTGTTCTTCTTGTTGGGGATCGTGCCGACGTGGTAAAACTTGCCGTGGCGCGTGATCGACGACCAGGACGCGTTACCGACCAGGGACTGCACAATGAATTTATCGTAGTGTTGGGGCGTGTCCATGAACTCTTGGAGCTCCTGCTTATTGGTAATTGTGTATACTCCCTGACCTGGATTGTCAAAAAAAAAAAAAAAAACATAGTCAGTATATTATCCAATGATTATTTCTTAGTAGTTGTACTCCTATCCTGAAATTCTGCAAAAGTGTTATCGTACCTGCGTTGGAATAAGGAACCTTGACAACGGCATGCCCTCCCATACTGTCTAGCCACAGTGGAATTTCGTTCTTGGTCACGTTGTTGATGGTTTCTGGGACACGGACATGGAGACCAGAGTCGGCCAGCTCGGCGTTGAAGAACTCGTAGGCCTTGGCAGCCATCATCTTGTTGCGACCTCCAGCCAAGCAAGCAACGGTTTGATTCATGACCACAGTTCGCGTGTACAGTGGAAATCGGTTCCAAGGCTTCTGGGTCACGTATCTGAAGCAGGCTCTAATGGAATGCCATTCTGTTTGTGGAAGAAGCAAAATGTGAGTATGTCGATTTGTTGTGTAGCATTTTTTGACTCGCATCCGAAATAAAACTCGCTGTGGGGAGGCCTACCTTTCTTTTCGTCGCGGATATACATGACGCGGTCGATCCACTTGACGGGTGGGTCCTGGTCATATTCGTAAAACTCGACGAGCCAAACCTTCTCCTTCATGACTTCGGCCAACGTGGAGGCATATCCGCTGGCCTCCATCATGTTCTTGTCGCATACCACGGCCAATCCTCCGAGGGATCTGTCTGCTGTTTCCAACATGTCCTTGAATGCCGACTCGAGCACCAATCGATAGCCACCATGTTCCTATTTTTTTTTGTAAAGACAGCTTTAGTGTTAAGTAGGGTAAACCGGTATAAAGTTGATAGAACAACAAAAACAACGACACAAACAACTTACGTCTGATTCGGACAGCAGGGGCATTGACTTTTGCCCAGAGGGACACGAGTTGGTCTCGACGATAATCATTTGGCGGTGGCCAGAGGCAGTGGTGACGTTGAACAGGTCCGAACCTTGAAGGAAAAACAAAGCAAGCATAAAAATGAGTATCTTTGTTCTTGGATCCTTTGCATTTGCATATTTTTGTTTGTCCATCCACGAACAAACAGGATGAAACTGAGCTCTCATCATCGCTCGCCCTATCAAGTAGAGTTCTCTACCCCACACGGCCTCTGTCATCTGCATGACTGGTCGCAATGAGATACGTGGGATGACACGAACTCTTTTTTTTTTTTGTTTTTTTTTTGTTTGCTGTGAACACTTTCCATCCACTTACGACTCACTCACTTTACTCGATCCATTCACCCTCCCCCATTTTTTCTCAGTTTTTTTTTCTTTGTGCGACCCACATTGCTTTCCTGTCCAATGTACTTGTGGTTGACCCTTTCCCCTTCTCCATGTCCTGGTCGTGAACGTGCCACAAAAGATAAAAGAAATAAAAGGCTCAAATGAACACAACACGACCATGTCTCTTCCAGTCGTTTTGTTATCCCACCCGCTCTTCTCTCCTTTTTCTTCTTCCTCGTTTGTTGTGGCTGGGCAGATGGGTGTTGTCCGATGGGGCGACCAAACATCAGTCCATTGTTCGTTGGGCGCGAAGGAGGCAAAGAAGAATGAGGAAAAACACTTTGCATATTGAGAAGCAGGAGGAGGAGGAGGAGCATGAGGAGGTCGCCCAACCATGTGGACCCGCTATCTCTTTCCATTCTCAACAAATTTGGGAAGACACCTCCGCACCCCCCTCTTTTTCTACCTTTTTCTACTCGTCCGAACAATTACATGGGAACAAATGCGCATGCACCCCCTTCTTCAGCCAAAATGGCTTCGCGACTCCATGCAGACCATGCATGGCACATAACAAACATGAGCAAGAATAAAATCAAAACAAAGCCAAAAAAAAAAAAAAAAAAAAAAAAAAAGAGAGAGAGAGAGAACAGGTACATACCAGCCCATTGGAAGTGCTTCGGAACGTAGTTCAGACACTTCCTCAGCACATCTTCATTGACTTGCGGGTTCAGGTGCATAAACCGCGCAATGATCCGCTCGTTCCCCAGTGAGAAAAAGTACCCCACCATGGGGTGGATCTGGGCATTCAGCACGCGCGGGTAGAAATGCTTCTCGCTCTCAAAGTTCTCGGCCGTGACCTGGTGGCCGTCCGGCCCGCCCGACTTCTTCTTGGCGGGCTCCTTGTAGATGTTGTCGCTGATCTTTTGTGCCGCCAGCGAGATGGCCTGCAGGTTGTTGGCCAGCGCCACGTCGTCCTCTTCGGGGTTGCCGGTCACGCTGTTGCCCTCACTGCTGGCATAGTGGAGGCTGCCTGTGGAGGTGGAGGTGGTGCTGATGTACTGGTCCAATTTCGAGGCAATCGAGCCAGCAATGGAAGAGAGCTCGCTGCGCGAGAGGGTGCTGCTGATCTCGCCGGGGGTCAGCGATCCAAATTCTTTGGGCGTCAAGCCGCGCGACGAGCTGGTGGAAGATACGCTGTCGACGTCTGCTTTCTTGACGGGTGCCGCAGCAGGAGGCGAGGAGGGGTTTATGATTGTGTTCATCATCTTGGCTTGCTAAGTCCGACCAACGTACTTTGAGTGGGATGTGGAGTGAGTGTAAAAATAAGGCTTGTGCTTTGGCTGGAGGGAGATGTCGAAAGGAATAAGGTGGAAGGAATGAGCTGAATGAAAGAGAGAGAAAGAAGGAAAAGAAAGAAGAAAGCTAAGAGGAGTAGATACGGGTAAGAAGGGTTTAGTTCAAAGGAAAGTAAAAAAAATGGAAGAGCACACACATACACACACGTACTGAAAAAAAAAAAAGAAAAGAAAAAAGGCAAAGGCATGAGGTGCATACACACAACATCACAACAAAGCACAAATGAAGACCGTGATGAAGGCACGGTTGCCGATTCTTTGATTCTGATTGGACACACTTGGATGCAGCACAAAACAACTTGCTTGCTGGCTGTGGATGGGTCGGATGGGCGATTGGAAATGGACCAGTGGACAAGGCGTGTGTTACCTTCAAGGAGGATGTGGAATCCGAATGCATGCACGCGAACGCTGATAGAAATGGACCCTTTTTTGCTTTGTTCTGATCTGATCGGCCCAAATCGCTCATCAAACAAAGAAAAAAAAACGGTTCCGTTGAGAAGAAGCTTGTCTTCAACTGCACCAGAAAGCATATTGTAACTTGGGCATTACTGGTTATTTATTTGTTTAAAAAGATAGACTCATAAAAGTACATGAAGAAAATGAAGAAAATGAAAAAACTGTTCATAAGTAAAGAAAGTAGGGAAGGTATAGGGCACTATGTACGTGTGTGTTAACATGATGGTCGACAAGGTTCGACCATTTTAGATTCTGTGAGTCCTCTTATTCAAGCGGCTATAGAGAGCAATGTCGCGCTTGCAGTTGGGGCAAGTGTGCACAATATCCTTGCAGGCCTTGACACAGAAGGGGATGAAGCAGCAGAAGAAGGTGAGGCCAATCACAGCGAGACCCACGCAGCTCAGGTATGTACAGGAACCTATTTTCAAAGAGATGAAGCGAATGTCAGTATTCAATATTCTTTTGCTCTTCAGCTATAAATATAGCAAGTGCTTGCCCCAGGCTGGCTTCATGGCGTGAGAACATACCGTTTTCAGGGGAGGTTGCGGTGACAACTTTGCAGTTGCAGTGCTGACAAACGACCACATCGGGCTTGGTTCTGAGAGATTCGACGTTGATGGGGTTTTGTGTGGAAGGGATAAGAATGGGAGAAACACCGTTCACCTGAGGAGGAGGAGCGTTGTAGTTGTAGTTTGGCTGAGGGGCGTATTGAATGTCCTGGGGAGGGTGCGAAGGAGCCTGAGCCTGGACAGGAACATAGGCTGGTGGCTCGGCAGTAGCCTGAGGGATAGTCTGTTGGGCAGTTTTCTCGGACATGGTTGTAGTAGTAGCTGGCTTGGTTTGGTCTGCTTTTTTGATGAGGTGAAGAGTGGGAGGTGGTATGGGTGAAGAAGAAAAGATGGGATGTCATTGTCTCCGTATTTATATACTTGTGTGCGTGTGATGCCTCTCTGACCTCATATGACAGGGGTGGGGTTCATGTATGGGCGAGGTTCCGGCTGCCAAGAGAGTCGACAAAATACCGATTTAAGCTCTTCCTTCTATTCTCGCCTTCCAAAGTCTGAGTCTAACCCCGAACAGGGCATATATTTTAGATTTCATCCAAACACAACAGCCCACACCTCACTCACTCACACATACTCACTTGCACAAGGCAAATAAGACTGAGCCACTCACAGCGACAGGCTTGGACCCTCCCAAAAGCCCAAAATACGAGGGAGAAACGGCAGAGACGTAGCACGTCAGAGACTCGTATGTCTTGCTTCGTCGACTTTAAAGGGGTGGGCCAAGACATGGTCTGAGCGAATAGCGTGCAGCTACCTACTCATCCTTAATGCAGCTATATACAACTGCATGTCATGGACTACCAGGGTTTGGAGAGAGGACGATCAGAATAGGCTCTAGAGTGAGTGAGTAAAAGAGAGTGAGAAATTCTAAGCTCAGGCTTGCACTGCCCAAATGCATCTTTGTTGAGAGCATGGCCCGAATATCGAAGGAAGGCACCTGGGCTGTTGAGTATCATGGCTTCTCTCTGCGCCACCATCCGCCAGCGTATGCATGCTAAAGAGTGAGCCCTCTTGCCTTCGTTAATTATGTCCAATTATGTTACGTGAGTATGTGACAAAGACGGACCATGCGCCTTCATGGCTGTCAAGAGGTGATGATCGGATATCTCTTTTACGGCCCTCTTCCGGAGCACAGACCAGTGATGGTCACAGTAAACCCAGAGGTGTCTCCACCGATCCGGTCTCTTGCTTGTCCCGATCCGTTGAACGCCTAGAAGGAAAAGTGGTTATCCACTTACGCTTGTACCATCATTTTTATTAGCTAAACAGAACAGAAAGTCGTAGGCAAGAGTACAGATATGAGAAAATAAAATAATAGAAGGCATTCACAAAGATGATACAGGGAATAGCGATGTGGGCCCAGGTAGCAGATACTTTCGTGCGCCTAGATAGCACTGGCCTGCTTGGCCAAACGATTGTACATGGCAATACCACGTCTGCAGTTAGGGCAGCTGTGCAAGACGTCCTTCCAGGAACCGACACAGAACGGGACGCAGCAGCAGAGTCCTCCACTAATAACGCCGAGTGGCACGCAACTAATCCAAGTGCAAGCACCTATTACGATTTTGATGAAAGACAGCTCGTTAGACCAACACTCAACCTTCCTCGCTTTCAACCATTTTGGGGCCAGACCAGACTTTTTTTTTGTGAAGACATACCACTCTCAGTATAGGTTATGGTGAGGACAGCGTTATGGCAGTGCTGGTAAATGACAAGATCAGGGTTGGTTCTGAGTGATTCAACGTTGATGGGGTTCTGTGTCGTAATATGTAAATACTCTCCCACCTGAGGTGGAGGAATGTCGTAGCTCGGCTGAGGAATGGGTTTCTCGGACGTTGACATGGTTGGATAGTTGCTTATGCGTACGAGTTATTATCTTTGGAGAGCTAGAGCGCAGAGGAGTTGAGTTGATGGCAAAGAATATGGGGTATGCTGGCCCGTATTTATACTGAAGTGCTTGCCTATCTTCCTCCTGTACCAGGGATTATGCAGGCCAGGAGGACAAGCTGACTGAAAAAAAAAAAAAAAAAAAAAAAAAAAAAAAAAGTTAACGAACACAATCTTCCATAGCCCCTTCTAGACTTCATTCACACTCACTCACCTTGTTCTTTCCATCATAACACAGCCGACACGTCGGAACGAATGCACGTACGTGCTGAACTGGTAACCAAAGAGCCCTAGGCCCTAGGAAAAGACCCACTCAAAGTCCAATACAAAGGTGAGACAAAGCTACACTCTCCGGGTTCGACTTTGAGGGTGGGAACATCCTGGTCTCGACAATGAAAGATAGCTATTAAAACCATGACTGCCGGATGGCAAACGTCGCACCAGTGACTGGGACAGGTTATGATCCTTCTGACTTTTGAGACTCAAAAAAGAGAGCGCCCAAGTGCACCAAGAGCATGGCCAATTGTTCGTGATACTGTTCACGGCAAGCCTTGGTTGTGTGTCATGGTTTAATAACTAGTCTCGCCAGTCACCATAAATGTGCTAGGGCAGTCTACGTTGGCTTCTTGTGTATGTTGCATGATCATGTGAATGGATGGGTGAGCCACGCACTCCGAAGGGGAGATGTGCTCTTAAGGCTCTGGAACACCAACTAGCTGCGGCTCCATTCGAAGGCGTTTCAACCGTATCTAGCCAGAAAAGAGAGCGAACAATTCAAAGCAACTCTTTGTCTTCGTGTCTGCCTGTCTTTTGTGTGTGCAGTAGATATCCGGAATAATGCGCCCCATGCATGCAACCCAGGGGGAGAATAGGCGCATGTTTGTTATGTTTGCTCATGAAACACAATGGGCGAATGTCTTTCGCATGATAATCAACAATCCTTCAACTGCGCTCTATATCGGTAGTCTTGTGCAGAGGGTAAGGGGAAAAAGAAAAATACCGAGTCAGCCGAGGACACAAACGTCTTTTGATGCTGCTCACTCCTTTGCACATCCACTGCAGGGCTGGAGGCAATGGTGGACCATCGCTTTGGAGAGCGCTGCCAACGCCCAATGTGCGCCGAAATAGAAACTGAACGCGCCAGGAAAGAGACAAGAGCAAAGTGCAAGCAACAACAACAAGAAAAAGTGGGTTATTGTCGGATCAGACAAGGGAGAACATAAATACTTGCCAAAGGTCGTGACTTCTAGAGTTCCATTTTGAACTCTCTGAACCTGTTCATATCTGTCGCCTTTTGCGCTGTAGTCTTCTGCCACCTTTTTTACTCATGCTATACTCAGCACCCCCCCTTCCCATATCCCTATCCTTCTCTATCCTTCTCTATCCTATCCTATCTTCTTGCGTCTGAGCAGTCCCAATTCGTTTTCCCACACCAAGTCCAGTCTAGACCCTTTTTTTCGTTTTGCTCTCAATTTGCTTGCAAGTTGCAAAGAACCTCCTACGCCTTCTATCCACTGGCCTTTGTTTTTTGCTATCTCGCTCATGCTCATTCCCTTGTTTCGTTTCACATTGTCGCTTGAATCCTTCTCGGAAGACAGTACGTCCAAGGTACTCGTCTGCTATGTTTACTCACTTGCTCGGTTACTCGATTACTCGGTTACTCGGTGACTCGACGACTCGGTGACTCGATTACTACTCTTTGTTGACCCAATCACGCTGAGCTAAACCTTCTCTCCGGTCTATCCCACGCCCGTCAAGGTGCCTTAACCTTTTCGTACTTGCCAAAGGACGAACCCTGTCTCTCCACACACACACGCTGATACTCACAGACACAAACACAGAGACATACGAATACACAGACACAACACAGACACACTCACCTGTCAAAGTACTACGCCATTCCCATTTGGATCTCAACCAGTCTCTTTTCTGTCTTAGTCTTGTTCCTGCTTATTTTTTGTATCAGTCCCTGGCAACCGTGCCCTTCTCTCCTTGCCTTCGATTTTCTTTTGGACGCCCCTTCCCTGTCTCTCTGTTTGCCTGTCCTTTCTTCTCTTCTCTTCTTGGTCATCGCTCGCACAAGCAGCTCACCCTACATCCATCCAACCCATTGCCCTGTCTTTTCTTCCCTCTCTTTCACTCTCTTTCTCCCACAGCACCAAAGATCCCGTCGCCATCAAGCAACATCATCCACAACTTGACTTGACTAGCATCCGACCCCCTGACTCACGCGAGCATTTTTTTCTGGACACAAAACACAACACCGAGTGCACCATTGATCCACCACCATAACAAAACAACAAAACTTACCAAGCCTGGCCCACAAAACAAAACAAAAAAAGAACCAATTCGTTTCTCTCACTTCCCTTTGTTTTGTTGCGCATATCCCTTCCTTCCAATCCATCCATCCATCCTCGCATATTTCTTTTTTGTTTTTTGTGCTCTCACTCTTTTTTTCCTTTCCTCCTCTTCTTTTGCTTACCACATAAACCCTTTCTTTTTTCCTCCTAAACCCTCCAAACTGCCCACCTTCTCCACCCACATTCGCACCTTCACACCCTCACACACCTTCATATACATACATACACACTTCCACGATACCCATACCCATACCTCAGACCCACATCGCACCCATAATGGCCTACACACCCAAGCGGATACACCTGCCAAAGTCCCTGATGGGGTCCTTCCTGCTTTCTTTGGTCGTCCTCTGCACCTTTTCTCCACCAACAACTCACGGCCTTTCCCTCTCCAACAAGAACACCTACAACAACCTCTGGAAACGAGTACAGCCTTCCTGCGGTCACTCACCCTATTGCAATCCGGACCACCCCCCCCTTGGCGAACTCCAGCCTAACTCCAAGAAGAAGCGAAGCCTATACTCTCACATCAACGGCGACATCGATACCCCAGAACAACAACAGCAAATCGAGGCTGTCATTGAATTTGGCAAACCTGCCGACAACAGCAACAAACAAGACCACGGCCTCGACCTCGATCGATTCGACACTTGGGAGGCAGATGAGGTGGAGGGGGACGAGAGCGAAGAAAACAACAACGAGATACGAACCTTAATCGAGCCGCATTATCCATCGATTGATTTGTTTGACGATGACTCTGTGGTTGTCGATGACGACCATCGGTTCAACAAACATACCCTCGAAGACCACGACCTCGAGGACGAGGCCGAGGAGGAGCTCGACCGGCTTGCCCAGAGTGGCGCACAGGGCCAGGTCTGGATGGTTGACGAGTGGGAAGAGGAGCTTGAGGGCGAGATGGACGAGCTGATGGAGTGGATTGAGGAGGATCATATCTTGAACCGACCTGAGGACTACCCTTCTCCACCACTTGCCAACAAGGACAAGGTCCTGGGCTCTGGCCGTCTGCGTGACCGCCAGCGCTCATTTGCCGACGAGACTAGCCGCTTCCAACGGCTGTTCTCAGAGTCGTGGCTCTTCTAAGTGATGTTTATTCGCACTTTCGAGAATAGCATTGGCCCGTTTGTTTGATTGTTTGATGGGTTTGCTTTGTTAGGGGAGAGAGAAAGGGAAGGCCAATGGGTAATCCTCCATCCATACCTGTCTGCCTGCCTGCTTGCTCTTTTTCTCTTTTTGTCCGTCATCCCTTCCTTGGCGCTATCCCATCCCATCCATGCATCTCATCCAGGCATCCAGATATCCAAGGCAACAACTGGAGCTAATTAGGCGGAAAATAATGGTCCGAGACCACAAGACGAAAAGGGCTCTCACGGCAACCCTCAACAGTCAGTCCCATGTCCTATTTAGCCTTTCCTTTCCTCTTTGCTTTGTCTCTTTCTCATTTCCCACTTTACGCTTTCCTTTTTTTTTTTTTTTTGCTCCGCTTCCTACTTCCATCGCCCATGGTCCCCATATTGTATATACGCCCACAAAACTTTGTATTATTTTCCAATTTCCCAATCATCATCTCCACATGGCTCGTTCTTCTATGCCCATTTACCCATATCCTTGCACCGATCGTCATTGTTCCTGGCTGGCTCCATGTTTGCTCACATCGGTGTCTAGATATGTTCAAAAATAAACGTTCATATTTACGCGCACTAGTCTGACCTAATTGACTTGGCTTACATACCAGAGCCTTGTTGCCACCAAAGTTGGAGGTGGAGACACCATGAAGGTTACCATAGCATTTGCGATCTGGATACCCTTCAGGCACATGACCGCAGATCAACATTTTCCTGTTTAGTATAAAGTAGTCACAGGCACGCCATAGAAACTCAGAACCTCCATTCCATTCAATCCTTCACATTCATTCTTCCCTGTTCCATTAGTCATTAGTCAGAGGTCATTCCTCTGCGCAGTCCTACCTTCCTCACACATTCCCTTCCCCGAACTCTTTACCAATACCCACATATAATACTTATATCATAAACAAAATGCCAGCACCAGATCTCACCGAAACTCCTACAAACGCAGCCTTGCCCCCAGGCATGGTCCTCGGCCCAGACGGCAAGCCCTGCCGCACCTGCACCGACTGGAAGAGCTGGTCCAAGATCGGAAAGGCGGCAAAAAACAAGAAAGAGTCTTCATCATCCTCATCTAACGCAACTACTGCCACCATTGCCGCTGGAGCTGCCGCCGCCACAGCAACAGCAACAACAACAACACCTTCAACCTCCTTCAACTACGAGGCCGAGTGCCCCGCAGATCGCGAAGTCCTCGGCCGCGCGACCTGGACGTTCCTGCACACGATGGCGGCTTACTACCCAGACAAGCCCTCAGCGCTGGAGCAATCGACCATGAAGTCACTGCTGGGCTCCTTCTCGCAGTTCTACCCCTGTGGCCACTGTGCAGAGCATCTGCGCCAGGAGATGAAGGTCGATCCGCCCAAGGTCGAGAGCCGCAAGGAGCTGGCCTGGTGGATGTGTGGGATGCACAATAAGGTCAATGAGATGCTGGGAAAAGACGTCTTTGACTGCAACAAGGTCGATGAACGGTGGAGGGATGGGCCTGCCGATGGTCGATGCGACTAGGAAATAAAAAAATAATATAAAAAACACTCATTGGGCATTTGTTGCAAAAAAAAAAAAAATGGATATATTAAAGTGGCTAATTATTCTATAATGTGGATCGAAAATGGGAAGAGGATACTTAAACATCCTCGGGGTAGTCATTGGCGAGCAGTTGCTCAAACAGCGACAGCGCGCTCTGGACACCCAGGACCACGCCCTCATCAGGCCCCATGCCGGGGGTCCAGGTGGAGTGCCCAAAGTCAATCAGGCGCATGTCAGTCACCTTTTGCTTCACCTCCTCGTCCTCAAAGTCCTCGTCGTCATCCTCATCCTCCTCTTCATCTTCCTCATCCTCCTCCGGACGCTCCAAGTGTGCCTGGGCCCGCTCGACAACCTTGGCGATGTTGCTCTGCTCCTCGAGGACACCGTTGTCAAAGGCCTCGACGTCACCCTCGTACATCAGCAGCAGCGAACTCGAGCGCATGCGGAGTTCTTCTTCCTGGATCGTGGCCAAAAAATCGGTCAGGTCGTTGACGAACCGCTCGATGACCAGGCGCATCCGCTGTGGGCCCAAGGTGGCGGCAAAGAAGGCGCGGAAACCGTCGAGGATAGTGGCCTCGGTCAGCGACTTGCCGTACTGCTTGGAGTACTTGATGAACTCACCCTTCTCGCCATCATAGACCTAAAATCAATCAATTGAGACAGGAGATAAATGATTAGCTGTGGCATATATCAATGGTCAATATAATAGTCGAGGCCAAAAAAAAAAAAAAAAAAAAAAAAAAAAAAAAAAAAAACATACATGGAAGCCAGTGAGACGAATACCCAGCTTGCCGCTGGTGGTGTTGTCCGAGACAGCGCCGAGACGCGCCTTCTTCTCCTCCGAGGCATTGTCGTCAAACAGCTGGGTACCGAGCTTCAGATCGAGGACACAGGCCTTGGTGAATCCCTGCGAAACGTTTTCGAGGCAGATGCACTCGTCGTCAAACTCGCCCTTCTCGACGGGCTGGGGCACCTCAGGGTCCTTGTCAGAGGCCTGGTCAAAGGTGTTGAGAGGCAAGAGATCGCCGACAGGGTAGCCGTTGAAGGCCTTGATGGCCGCGGCGACGGCGCTCTCGTTGTTGTCCTTGCCATCCTCGGTAGCGGTCATGGCAGCAATGGCGGCAGGGTCGCGTGTGAGGGTCAGGCTGCCGTAGTAGGCAGGCATCCAGGAAGCGAGCTCGGGGTGCAGGACTGACTCTTCGTAAAAAGCCAGTTCCTGAGGCAAGCTGGACTTCACAATGATCTCATTGTCCTCGCCCATGGAGAGTACTCCGTCATGTCCACCGACTTGGTTCTGGAGAGGGCTGAGCTTCATGGTTTGTAGGAGATGTGGATGGATGATGAAGATGGTTGGGACAGAAGCCAGTCAAACTCACCGAGAGATGATGGACTTGGGCGCAAGCCCTCGGCCACATTTTGAAGTGAAGGCGCTGGCACGTGACTGGTTTGGTTAGTGGCTTATGTTTACGAATCCCCCTCCCTCTCTATCGTGTGGGCCGTGGAGAAGTTCAAGCCAGGTCCGCCTTGCCCTGTCCTGCCGAAAGCATTCGTCCCTTCCGCCGACTCACCCAACTCGCATCAGCCCTCACCAAAAGCAGTTCTTTTTGTTCTCGGAAGGAAGCATCGCCCATTGACCTTGGAGTTTCATTCAACAACACCGACCTTCCCTTAAAACACATAATGGCTGGAGTCCTCCGTTCCTCACTTACACCTGTCCTCGCAAGAGGCACCATGCGTGTTGCTGCTGCCCGAGGTTCGTCATGTTCAACCCCTGCAGGACGTTTACATGCTGTTCAAACAGAACATTGGACAACGGAATAGAGCATTGGCACTTTGGTCCGACATTCTATGGCTATGAGCCCTGAGAATACTGATCGCTGATCACTTTTTGTTCCTATTATTGTATCTTCTTCAATAGCCTGCCCTCCTCTCGCACGCACCTTCCTTATCAACGTTAAGCCCACCAAGAAGTCAAAACAGGAGGACATTACATCAGCACCTGTTCAGGATACCGACTCAAAGTACAGGATAGAAAAGCCCACAACCGCCGTCGTGGCTTTTGCTCACCGTTTGGGATTGAACACTCTCAAGGATCAGACCCTGCCCATGCGCATCGTCACCCACGCCAGCTACGAGCGCGTTGGCATCCAGACCAACGAGCGTTTGGACTACCTCGGTACGATCTAGCTGCCCCTCCCCTGGATCTTTTAAATGTTGGCGATCATGGAGAATCCCGATCAACAGTTGGCTCACCAAGGATTGTGATTTTGTTTTGCCTCCGGATCGTATTTTTTTTTATAGGTGCCAAGGTTTTGGACATGTTCGTGCTCGAGTACCTCCACACCAAATACCCAAAGATGCCCACCAAGATGCTTCAGGAGGCTGTTGCCACCTACACCCGGACAACCACCTTAGCCCAGATGGCCAAGGAGTTTGGTGTTGAGGATGTTGCCCGCTGGACCCGCTCCAAGGTACCTTTACCTCATTTTTTTTTTGTTCGTTTGGAAGTTTCTGGAAAACTTTTGGGCCCCAAAAAGCCTGAATAGCTCGGATCTAACAACCCTTGATCCTCTTCAACTTATAATTATAGCCCGACATGGAGAACCAGCTGTCATCAAAGACCGTCAAGGCCTCGGTCGTTCGTGCCATGGTCGGCGCCCTGTACATGGACCAGGGTGCGCTCAAGGCCCGCGAGTTTGTGCACAACCACGTCTTGTCCCGTGATCTGGACCTCGTCCAGCTGCTCGAGGTGGAGGAGCCCAAGAGATATTTGTCCTTCCTGATGAAGAGGTTAGGACGTGAGCGCCCCGTGGCCCGTCTGATGAGCGAGACAGGTCGTCAGTCCAAGGCGCCCGTGTTCATTGTCGGTGTGTACTCTGGCACGGAGAAGATGGGCGAGGGCTTCGGATCGAGCCTCAAGATGGCCGAGCACAGGGCCAACGCGGATGCGCTGACAAAGTACTACCTCGAGGAGCAGAAGGACTTTGGTTTGCCATCAGACGTGGAGGTTGAGGGAGGTGTTTACAGACCCACCAAGGTTGGTGATACCGAGGTGGTTGTTTAAGAACAGGACATGAAACTCTTGTTATAGATTATTTGGGCGTTTAGGAATTATTTTTTTGAGTATTAGAAAAACGAAAAAGTAGTGAAATTACAGCATGCGAGCATTCTTATTTTGTACAAGTTATTGGGTTGGTTGGTTGGTGCAAGTGGAGAGGGGAGGAAAGGTGGTGATGAGAGTGAGGCCTATTGCTTCTTTTTGTCCTTGGAATGGTCCTTGATTTCCTCCAGTTGCATGGTCTTGAGCTCTAACTCCTTGCGCAAAGTATCGAGGATGGATCCAAAACGTTTCTAAAATAGTAAAATACGGGAGGAAAAAGTCAGTGCAAAAGAAAATCACGACTGGCTTTTGTTACAGAGTACCAAGTGGGAGCATGCCCTCACCTTCAAGATCTCGTTGGGAGCCGAGTTCAACTTATCCTGGTTCTCTCTGATCTTGCCATTCAGCTCCTTGATCTCGTCCTTGAGCATCTTTTCCACCTGGGCCTTCTCCTTATCGTCTTCGTCGTCGTCATCATCCTCGTCCGAGCCACTGTCGTCATCATCATCATCCTCGTCTTCATCATCGTCCTCCTCATCATCATCTTCTTCCTCATCGTCTTCGTCATCGTCCTCCTCGACCTTCTTTTTCTTGTCCTCCGCCCGGGACGTTCCCGCTCCAGAAGTGACATTGCCCGATGACGAGGCTCCAGGTCCAGATGCGTTCCGGATATCGATATGCATCGCGTTCACGTTTGGAAGGGATCCCCCACTGCCACTCTTGATGGCACTCGAGCCGCTTCCTGAACCACCACTGGTCTGTGCAGGCTTTGATGCCGGTTTGGGTGTTCCGTTATCGTCGTCTCCGTCCTCTTCGTCCGAAGAGCCTCCCTTCTGCATCTCCCTCTCCATCTCACGCTCTAACTCGGCCAGCATATCGTCTTGCTCCTCGTCGTCCTCGTCTTCGTCCTCCTCGCCCTCCATCATCTCTTCGTCGTCGATCATGTCCAAGTCGCTGTTCTGGCGGCCCTCGTAGTCGTCGCCCTCGCCCTCCGGTGCAGGGGTGACGCCCTCATCTGAGAAGTCAAACTGGTCCATGCCCTCCATGCCTTCATCCATGCCCTCGGCCTGTTCTCGAATCTCGAACTTAACCTCCTCCGCCAGGGCGTCCTCGTGCAGCAGGCGCTCAATCTCGTTCTCGACACCCTCGACAGCCTAAAACTCGACAAAAAAGCAATGAATCAGTTAGTTATCCTATTGTAGCCAAAAATTATTGAAAGGCAGAGTGAGGGAGCGCAGTCAGAAAGAAAAGGTTGACTCACAGCTTTGGAGACACGTTTCCTGAATCGCCGCCGCCGGACGTTCTTGAGAGCCATGGACAGGCCGTCGGGCCAGGTATACTCGCTGGGCTTCATGGGCGGCAGCGGCAAGGAGGACCAGTTGCCGTCTGAGTTGGCACTGTTGCTGGCCCCTGGTGGTGCTGGCTCCGGCGTCGAGTCGACGATGAGCATCTGTGAAATGTCGGCGATCTTGTACATCTGCTTGCCGTTCAGAGTCTTTTGCGCTTCGATGATGTTCGGCAGATCGACGAGCTTGGTGGAGAAGGTGAGGCCCTCGAACTTAAAGGTTCCTCGCCGAGAATCTAGTTGAATGTATACAAGAAAAATGAGAGTTAGCCACAACACTACTGAACTTCCTGGCGCTATCGCATCGCAAAGGGGGCTCCTCGGCAAGACATTCTTCTCGGTACCTCTGAACTTGAGGTTGACAGACTCGTCAATCTCGCGTGAAATGACCTTTTCCCGGAAACGATCACACATCTCCCCCGGAGGTAACCGCAGAATAAACTGCTCCTCGATACTGACTTCAGGCTCGTCTTCATCATCGTCCGAATCTTTATCGCCATCGCCTCCACCTCCACTACCTGCTGTTCCTCGACTGCTCTGTCCGCCCGTGTGTGCGCCCCCACGCCCGCCGCCACTGCCGCCACCGCGCTTCGAGGTCGCCCCGCTCTTCTTGTACGGCCGCTTCCCCGTCTTGGTGGCCGCTGCACCTCCTGCTGTTGCCCCCTTCTTGGGCGAGGATATGGCCGCGGCCGCCGCGGCTGCTGCTGCTAGGTTCGTGATCCCTGAAGCCGAGACGGCAGGGAATTGCTGGCCGCCCACGTAGGTGGTTGCTGTTGGGAGTGTTGAAGTGGTGCCTGGGTGAAGTAATGATGCTGATGAAGTTGTTGATGAACTCGCTCCACCAGTGAAGGATCCAATCGGCTGAGGGTACACGCCGGACGGGAATCCTGATGGGTCTGACATTTCCTGGGTGTGTGAAGTTTGATGTGTGCGGACCAAAATGAATACTGAAAAAAAGAGAATCAGCAACGCTTTTTATACTATGTGCTTGAACTTGAGTGTGACTGTCATTTCACAGCGTTTGACTTAAAAAGAATTATTTATTTCATCCTTTCTGTGTTTCCTCGCTCGAGCAAAACCCCTTCACTCCTCTATTTTACGCATAGTACTGGAGGCTGGTCTTCTTCTTCGCCTGGACCTCCGCGATGCCCATCAAGTAGTCGTCATGGTTCAGTTGGTTAGCACCGCGGCGCAGGGCCAGCATACCAGCCTCCACACAGATGGCCTTGATCTGTGCACCGTTGAACTCGTCACAGGACCGCGCCAGCTCGGCCCAGTTAACGTCCTCGCTCACGTTCATCTTTCGGCTGTGAATCTGCAGGATCTGTGCGCGCGCCTCCTCGTTGGGTACAGGGAACTCAATCTTGCGGTCCAGACGTCCAGAACGCAGCAAGGCGGGGTCCAGAATATCAATACGGTTGGTTGCTGCAATAACCTAGAAAAAAAAAGTTCGAAAAATAACCGAGTTAGCATTCCACCTTTGTCATGATTGATCGTTGCCTCTTAGCTCCTCTTGTCCAGAAAAAATGGAAAGGTCCTCTCTGTATCTGTATATACCTTGATACCGTCATCACTGCTGAAACCATCCAGCTGGTTCAGAAGCTCCAACATGGTTCTCTGGACTTCACGATCTCCTGTCTTGTCACTGTCGAAACGCTTGGTTCCAATGGCATCCAACTCATCAATGAAAATAATAGTCGGTTTCTTGGCCTTGGCCAGCTCAAAGGCGTCGCGCACCATCTTGGCGCCGTCTCCAATAAACATCTGCACCAAAGAGGTGGCCGCCAGCTTGAGGTAGGTCGCATTGGTCTGGGCGGCACAGGCACGGGCCAGTAGCGTCTTGCCCGTACCGGGAGGGCCGTACATCAACACACCCTTGGGGGGCTTGATTCCCAGGTTCTTAAACCGCTCGGCGTGGGTCATGGGCAGGACAATCGCCTCGACCAGCTCCTCGATCTGCTTGTCCAAGCCGCCGATATCGTTGTAGTGCTCTGTTGGCTTCTCGTCCACCTCCATGGCCTTGACACGGGAATCGTACCTGTGGACGCAAAATTAGAAAAGCGTTAGGATCCAATGAAATGTTGTTGTCGATGATCCAGAGTAGAACTTGCTAAAAAAACGTATATCTTCACTCACTCGGTGGGGAGGGTATCGAGAACCAAGAAACTGTCCTTGTTCACTCCAATGAGATCGCCTGGCTTCAAAGTTGCGGGATCCACCAATCCGATCAAAGGCAAAAAGATGGTCTAAAGAAAGAAGAAAGGAATACACCAATGCGTAAATCTTCTGCCTCTAGACTGGGCCCGGCTCTGGTTCAGTACTTTTGCATTCGCGTCGATCTCTTACCTGTCTTGTTGATGTCTTGATCACAGCGCACTTTCCTTTCCTGTTAGCGTCCAGATCCATGGCAGCACCGTCCTCGTCCTCTTCATCTTCAGGGTTCATATCCAGGAGCTAATTAATTGAAGGGAAGAAGAGCGCAAGATCGCAGTATGAGTATGAAGTATGATGTGTCCCAACGATATGATCTCCTGTGTTTTCTCAAACGCGTGCGTCGTCACGGAGGAACTCCAGAGCTGTCCAGGGCTATTAGCAGCCAAGTCTCGCTAATCTGTTTGTCGTTCTCAAGCTTCTTTTACCTCAACGACGTTGCCGACAAGGTAAGGCAGCTGCTTGTTCAGCTTGATCTTCTCCTGGTTATCCTTGATTCTGGCCTTCATAGCCGCCTGCTCGTGCTGCAGACGTCTGTTCTCGCTCTTCATGACCTATGTCATTGCGAAAAGCAAACGTTTCCATGAGTTTGAAAGAAGGTCGAAAAAAGAGGTCAGCTATATTTATTCCTCGTCTAGCTTCCACACAAACGAAAAACAATTTCGCTCTGTGTAGCTCAATACCTTGATGTCATTGTCTAAGAGTCGCGTCCTGTTGATGATGTCTTCTGTGTTGGCTCTAAGGATATCGGCTCCAAGGTCTTCCTCCTCGGGTGTGGTTTCCCAGAGAGACTTGTCTTCGAGTGTTGTCATCTTTGATTGTGTGTGTGGTGAGTTTTGGGTGTGGAGTAATAAAAATGTAAGGTAAGTTGGCGCGAATGCAACGAGGTCACTCACGAATGCATGCGAACCTGAAGGGCCGCGTCAGTGGAAAAATTGAGTGGCGCAGCGGACAATCACATGATGAGCGCGTCGCATTATGTCACGTGCGCCTAGACATGCAAAATTGCAATTGCGCCCAAATTTCGTAAGGAAAAATATATACGTCGCTTCTTTTTTGTATTTATACGTCGCCTTTTTTTTCTGACTCTATTCTGCTCCTGGGCACTCTCAATTGACATCGATCAAGCATTTTCTTGACAAAATGGTATATTAGGAAACGATATTTTTGTTCTTTCGTTTTTGGCGAACCTACTTTCTTGCAACAAGCCGCTTGGAAGGAGTAGTGGATCGGTTCGCAAGCACCATCGAGGAGTATGGCCGAACTGAGATCTGGAACAACCGATGCAACGCAATTACTGCCTAGGAAAAGACAATTGACATCACAGCCAGGAGCAAGAAGAGCCGGTCAAGTTATGGGAACAATAATTTCAACACACTGAACCCGCAACACAGGAAGCCTGACGTAGAAGCCATCCACAGTACCGCCGACAACAATGTCATGGAAAGTTACCTCGGACAGAGACGACTCCACCTGATGGAGAGGGGAGGGGGGGTCAAGTTAATAAAAATCAAAGGTCGCCGGCTTGAGGACGACTTTCGCGCACGAAAGGCCACGTGGAGTACTGGGGATGCGCCGGTCCTTAGGCGTTCCGACTCTATTGTCTGTTGTTTAAACACGACTTTATTGTTTTTCTTCCATGCATGCGGTTGCAGGTGGTGAACCCATGGTTAATGTAGCTGACCGACGCTAGTTTGATAAGCTCCCTTCCTACACTTCAGATATGTAGAGATTCTTTGAACGAAACCAGCCCCTGTGAGGGACCTTTGACAAAAAAAAAAAAAAAAAAAAAAAAAAAAAAAAAAAGCCGCTTGGAAAGAGCAATGTCACCAATGGCATCATTTTCAACATCTCAGAAAAGGATCCAAGAAAGTGAGAAGAGACTCAGAGAAACCAAATCATCACTCCTCACGAAAAATTCTCTAAGGTGAGCTTCAGAATAAAGAAAGGAGCGCAGTTTTCAAAATGCTTGATCGATGTAAAAAAGGCGACGTATATATTTTTCCTTTCGTAAAGGGAGCGGGAAACGCCACCACAAAGAAGTGCCTTTGTCAAAAAGTTCGGTTAAAGAACCAGTCATGATGAAAATGGCCATAGCGCCTATATCAAGTTCGTCGTTGTTTTGATGAATGGCACAATTGGATCCGGATTACAAACGTGCGTGGGCAAAACGAAAGTCGATACATATTAACATGAACCATGGCAGACGAAAGACAATGAAGCGCGCTGAAGTTTTTGTTGTCATTTATTTGTGAGAGCTTGAACCACATCTGTTGTTGCACCACATCGTGACACCACCTCATTAGCGCACTTTTATTGTCCATAAGACGGCGAATTAGTAATTGCGAGTGATACATGCGGCGCAAAAGCGTTGTCAACTCTGTGAACTCTTGGCTTTGACGCTGCTCGATATGTGAGAGTACATGGGTATGATGTGGGAATCTATCGCTAAAAAAGTACGCAAATAGTATCAAGGTGGCGTCGAGCCGTCAGCCTGACTGCCACCAGTCTGTAGAGATCAACAATTGCGGCAGAGAAAAGAAACTAAAATGAGAGAGAAATCCTTTTTCGGTCACTTGGTTTTATACATGTCTCCTGCCTCCAAAAGATACATGGCTGCTCGACTGGAGGAAGGAAGGGGGAGTTTTTTTTATAGAAACTAGAAAGGCTGCCCGTGGACTATGCCACGGGTTGGAGTCCCAAGGCGTCATATATTTTTTATAGAAGGTTGTCCATGGTCTATGCCATGAGTGCTTGAGTTGCGAGGTCCAATAAAGGCTGTTTTTTTATATAAAGCTGCCTGTGGACAATGCCATAGGAAGACTCCCGGAGATGACGATTTTTTTTTGTTTTGATGTTTTTAGGTGGGAATTGCTCGATTTGCACTTGCACGCTGGCTTCAGGTCGAGTGCATAATGGGAGACTTGGATCTGGCTAGCGGCCTCACGTGATTGTAGTGTTGCAGCCTCACAGGGGTGAAGAGACCTCGCGTGAGTCGGCCTGGAGGCCTCCAGCACCTTGCGCTCGCACGCTCGCTTCAGGCCGAGTGCATAATGAGAGACTTGGATCGGGCTAGCGCCCTCACGTGTAGCCTCACAGGGGTGAAGAGACCTCACGTGAGTCGGCCTGGAGGCCTCCAGCACCTTGCGCTCGCACGCTCGCTTCAGGCCGAGTGCATAATGAGAGACTTGGATCGGGCTAGCGCCCTCACGTGCAGCCTCACAGGGGTGAAGAGACCTCGCGTGAGTCGGCCTGAAGGCCTCCAGCACCTTGCGCTCGCACGCTCGCTTCAGGTCGAGTGCATAATGAGAGACTTGGATCGGGCTGGCGCCCTCACGTGCAGCCTCACAGGGGTGAAGAGACCTCGCGTGAGTCGGCCTGGAGGCCTCCAGCACCTTGCGCTCGCACGCTCACTCCAGGCCAAGTGCATAGTGGGAAACTTGGATCGGGCTAGCGCCCTCACGCACTTGAAAGACTGGGCACTTTGTGCAAGAGACTATGGGCGCTACGCGCAAGAATCCTCGAGGGGCGCTCCGCACCCCTACCTCCTTCGGAGGCTTAGTTCGGGCTACCGCCCTCACGTGATTTAGCGTGCCCCCTTTAATTTTAATATAGAGAGAGACTAGAAGTATGCCCGTGGACGATGCCACGGGTTTAGAGCAGAAAAAAATATAAATCGATCGGAAAAATAATATTGGTGTGCATTTTCCACGGGTTTAGTGCAGGAAAATGAAATCGCCGGTTGAAAAAAAATATCGGTGATGTGTGTGCGTTTTATTAATCTGATAAAAGTCGTTTATATACAACGTTGCGGGTATATATGCCTTGCAAGCCTTCAATGTCTCCATTCTCAATGAGAATCTTCAAGTTGTGTGGTGTGGTACAACGTGAAAGAGCAACATACAATTGGCCATGACCAAAGACGGGCTGAGGGAGGTATAAGCCAACTTGCTGAAGTGTTTGTCCTTGAGCCTTGTTGATAGTTATTGCATAGGCTGGCTTGATAGGGAACTGGGTCCTGCGGAACTTGATGGGAAAGGCAAGGTCATCATCGGAATTGGTCAGAGGGATTCGAGGGATCAGGACATGGTATCCATGGTTGACACCAACCATGATCTCTGCACCAATGAGCCTTTGTCCTAGATGTCGAATAATGAGGCGTGTTCCATTGCACAACCCTTGAGTAGGGTTCATATTTCGAAGAAGGATGATTGGTTGGCCAACCTTGAGCTTGAGCTGGAATGGAGGGAGGCCATTTGGTGATAGAGTGTTGAGAAATTCGGGTGTGTAGTGTCCAGCATCAGCAGAGTCTTCGTCAGGAATACAGTCAATTGCATTATAGGTGACAGGTTCGCCAGGTGTCATGTCAGTTGCCAAAGAGTTGAGCTTGTCCACGTTGGCGTTAAGGGGTGTCAACAACGCGCGATCTGCCATTATCTCTGGAGATGGTCCTGCAGTCTCCAGGCCTGGGTAGATTGTCCTTATGAACTGCTTTTCAGAGCTGTTGATTTCATCCTGGTCTGTGGGGTTGGGTGGGATTGGATGAACAATGTACTGATCTGGGATCCTGATGAAGCTGTCCTGAGAATTGGAGATGAAAGTGGGCTCCTTGCCCTCTCCAACTCGAAGGAGAAACTGGATGAAGGCTTCGTTCTGAGGATCCTGGACAACCCTCATGTTCTCTGTCAGCTTGAGAGTTTCGACATTGGGCCAAAACTGAGCAAAACGCAGGCATGCATTTTCGATCTGTGCCTGGGAGCCTCGTTGCACAACAGGAGTGACTTGGCGAAAATCGCCTCCAAAGACCACAACCTTGCCTCCAAATGGTGTATTAATTTTTGTGACATCCCTGAATGTCCTGTCCACAGCCTCAAAAAGATGACGGTGCATCATTGGGGCCTCATCCCAGATGATGACAGCAGCATTGCGTATCCTTGCAGCCAGATCACTTGTTGTTGGAATGTTGCAGGTGCTGTCACTGTGGATCTTGAGTGGGACCTTGAATGTTGAGTGTGCAGTGCGACCTCCATGCAAAATCAAGGCTGCAATTCCTGATGAAGCAACTGCAATGACTTGTTGATTGAGTTCATGGACATGAGCGATCAGTGTGTTGTAGAGAAAGGATTTCCCTGTTCCTCCTGGACCATCAATGAAGAATATTTTTTTTGGGACAGGCAGGCCTTGGATGGCAGCTACAATCCTGTCAAAGGCCATTTGCTGGCCATGGTTGAAGAGGGCATAGTTGTTGATGGCTGGTTGTTGCTCTGGCTCTGCAAAATTGTTGAGAAACTGGTTGAGATTGTTGCCTGTGAACTGTGCCAGCAATTCTGGGAATGAATCCAGACTGGATCCCATCTCTATCAAGGTCCTGTTGATGTCTGAGAGAGTCATGTTCCTGGAAAAAATTGTGTCCTGCTCTGAAGGGGCATCCTGGGCCATGGGCTGAGCAAGTAGGCGTTGGCGCAGATAGTCAAGTGAGAGGTCACTTGCAAACTGGTGCCACAACTGTAGAGGGTCAGATGGGGCACAGTGGCAGAGGATCCATGCAAAAAGGTGGCGGAGACGATTGGGCATCTGATCCACAGTGGCTTCTTGAAGGAGGTTGGTCCATTCCTGATCACTCTCCAGCAACTCGCGTGCCAAGGCAGCCTCCCTGAACGTTTCAAAGACAATGTTTCTGGTATTGTCATTAGGGTCAGGGACTGTCCTGAGGTCTTGAAAGCTGGTTGCTCCTTTTGCTGTCAAGAGTAAAAGTCGGAGGCAAAACCGCTCATGGTCCCTTGGGTGCACAAAGTACATTCTGGTGATGATACTGCGTTTTGCTGTCCGCCTTTTCCACTGGTTGTTGCTCCATGTATAGTGCTTGGGAATCTCTGGGTAGGTGAGGTGTCGAGCCTGAGGGTCCCTTGCATTCAGCTTGAACCAAGCCATCAGACAGCTGTCCTTGTCCATGTTGACAACATCCTGCAGGTTGGCATCGTTCTGGTATGAAACTGTCTGTTGGTCCTCCAAATGAACTTGCAGACGTTTCACAGAGGGAGAACGGGCATGCAAACGGAACTTGAATATCCTCCAGAGGGCCTCACAGGCAGAGACATATCTAGAGTCTTGAAAGTCCTCCACCTCGTTGACAACGTCATTGTCTCTTCTAGGGCGATGGCGGGCAACAGCAGGGTGGATGGCCATCTTGGTCTTGTCATGGCCCTTGTAGACATACTTGAAGAGATACTTGACAGCCGCCACAGATGAACAGACTTCGACATTGATGTGGGCATTGTACTTTGTGCTCAGCCAGAGGTTGTGAGGAACAATCCATCTGTTGTCCACAGGGAGGCCATCTCTTCCCATGATATGACGCCCATTGTCTCGTCTCTGATACTGAGGATAGCCATTGTTGTTGATCTCTGTTTCTTCCACCAAAGGGCGTGGATAGTTCTTGGTGCAATACTTGAATCCAGTTTTGTTGTCAGTTGCCATGCAGGGAGCATCAGGATTGCGTGCTCCACAGGGACCATGCACCATGGATGTGGTGACCGTCTCAAATGCCAGGGGACATGTCACAGGATCCGGAATTTCGGCTGACACAGCGGAATCAATGTCTTGAGCAGTCTTGATCTTGCTTGCAGCATCCAGGATAAGCAAAATGTGGGCATGGGGCAACCCACGTTTTTGAAATTCGATCACCCAGGTATAGGCAATGACCTTGCCCAAGACACCCTTCTTGTGCTTCTTGCTCTTCGAAATAAGGTCATCCAAGAGTGCTTCCAGCTTGAGGTGAAAAACGCGAACTGTCAAGTCAGGCCTGTCCTCTGCTTTTTGGCCAGCCATGAGCTCACTCTGAATTTCCGGCCATTTTGGGTTGCAAGTAAATGTGACAAACAAATCTGGCTTTCCATAATGGCGGACCATGGTCATGGCATCCTGATACAGTGCACTCATATACCGTGGACCACCAGCAAAAGAAGAGGGGAGCACGAAAAACTTGCCAGTCTCAGAGGCAGGACGATCATGGGCAAGTGCATCCATAATGCCCCTGTACAGGTCGGATCTGAGTTTCTTCTGGTTGTCCTTGACATAGCGTAGCCTCCCAGCCTCAATCTTGGCATACTGATCCACCACATACTGCTGGCAGAGTCGACCAAAAAGCCAAAAGTAGCAACGTCCATCTGTGTCACTGACAGGATGCACTTGTAGACGATATGCATAGTATGCACGTGCTGTAACAAATCTGCTCCTTGGTTGTTGTTGTTGGTTGCCTTCCTCAGCCTCATGGTCAGAATCGAGATCTTCAGGGTCTGGGTCCTCCAAATCGTTTTCGCCTTCCTCATGGCCCTGGTCCTCCAGATCATTTTCGCCTTCCTCTTGGATGCCTGCTGCTTGATCCTGCTGTTGGTTGGCTGCTTGCTCTTGATTTGGGTATGCTGGTGGCACATCCTCCTTCCTTGCCAGGGGGTAGGTGTTGTAGGTCCAGCCATCCTCACCTCTTGGATGCAAAAGCACATATTGCAGTGGATCATATGCTGGATGGGTCTCAAAGATGCTCTTCAGGCGTCCATCATGGCCTTCAATACGAATGTCTCTGGGTTCTGTAGCTGTGCCATCTCCTGGGAGCAAAATTGCAACCTCATTAGCTGATGGGAGGTCATACTGACGTTGCCTGCGCCCTTTCACTTCCCTTGCTGCCTTCAAGACAATGGTGAGGTCTTCAGTGGATCCCTGCTCTGCTTCACGCTCTCTGATGGTCTTGTAAAGATGGCAAAACCGATTCGAGATCTCCAGTGCTGTTTGAATCTCTCTGAGGCGTTCCTGCTGCAGGATGTTGTCAAAAACTCCAGCCCGTCGAGTGGCTTGTTCATCTGGGTCATAGAAATAGATCTGGGCGAATTTGCTTGGCTGTCCTTCTGCTGGTCGCAATGTGCCCATCTCATGAACAACTGCTCCTTGGATCCGATATGTATAGACACCCTGACATGCATTTGCAAGCTCCAAATCAACAGTAACACCCATTGAAGTAAAAGACAATACAGAGTTGTATTTCCGAATATGTCGTCGAAATTCAGTACCTATAGCAGACTGATTGCTGATCATCTCAAGAAGTCTTGGCTCTGCTGCAATCTTGGGCACCTTGACACATCCCTGCTGACAACAGATTGAAAATATTGGGAATGCCTTGGAGCCCCCAGACCGCTCCTGAAGCCAAACTCGTGCCCTGCAGTGAGGGCATGACATCATAGGACCAAGTGTGTGGCGTCCTCCAATGACGTCCAGTCCTGAGACCAAGTCCTGTGTGAATGGCCTTCGAGCAATTGGAACATGTGGAGCAGGTGGTGGTGGTGGTGGTCGTGGTGGTCGTGGTGGTCGTGGTGGTGGTGCTGGGAGATCAAGGACAGGAGGAAGTAGGGGTGGCTGGTTGGCACTATGCAGAGTAGACAGCAATGGAGCACGAACACTGTCTATGTAGTTGCCTCTTGCTTGATTGTCATTCAATGTAGCCAGCCTAAGAATTGAAAAGACAAAGTTAGTTGCCATCACATTAACAATCAGAAGCAAGATCAATCGAGTTCATTTGTGATGGCTTTACAACATACCTTTGTGGATTCAGCATACACAGCTTGCTTGTAGAACGTGCATGGCCAACTTGAAGGCATGCAGGACAGGTTACAGCTCTACAGTTGTTAACAGGGGGGAGGGTTTAGAAATTAGAAGAGTTGAAGCGATTCACAATTAGAGTTATGTTCTGATGGTCCTGTTTTGTTTTGAATCCTGACCTGGCATTTGATGGTCCAGCCATTGACTGTTGTGTTGAGAGAGATGGTTGGATGGAGAGAGTGGATGGAGAGAGAGAGAGAGAGAGAGAGAGAGAGAGAGAGAGAGAGAGTGAGGGATGGAGGGACGGATGGATGGATGGATGGATGGATTGAAAAAGAAAAAGAAAAAGAAAGAGAGAGGGGTAATATTTAGGCTATGAGCATGGTTTAAAAATCATTTGCTGTTGTTGAGGGGTTTCCGATTTTTGCCAATAAAATAGGGTTTGCCGGCGATGAGCCCACTTTCATTCCGTTTGTTCCCATTAGTCTCTTCATGCTTAATTACATTCCCACCTTCCTCCATCTCAACAGAGAATCCTATTTCTGAACGTCCCATAAAAAAAACTACATGGGGCACTATGTGCGCACTTCGTGCAAGGGACTATGGGCGCTACGCGCAAGGGACTACGGGCGCGCTTCGCGCAAGAATCCTCGAGGGGCACTCCGCACCCCTGCCTCCTTCGGAGGCTTAGTTCGGGCTATCGCCCTCACGTGATTTAGCGACCCCCCCCCCTTTAATTTTAATATAGAGAGAGATACCGAGCTGCACTACCCAAAGTGTGGAAAGGCACATGACGGTGAGCATTATCTGTCTGTCATTGTCCAACTCTCTCCTTACTCCCTCTCTCCTTAAGTGCAAGCCCTTGAAAATGCAATATGCCATGCAAAGTAGCAAAGATCAGACTGCGAATTTAGAGTTCAGCACGCCATTTCTCGCGAATGTTCATACATCGCCGTGCGACTTTTGTGGTTGGTCAGTACTGTGCGACCATTGTCGAACTTTAAATTTTTCACTCTCCCATTCGCCCATGGCTTTCCTCTCCATCCTATCCATCCTCGTTCTTCTGGCGAAAAACTCAAACGAACAACTCGAAGAGAAAAAGGGCCGTTTTTTGTCTAAAAAAAAAGAAAGGTCATCCCAGAAAAGAAGTGAGTCCAGCCTCATTCTTTTCGAGATTTCCATGTTTGCTCCTTTCATAGTCCACAAAGACACACACAACCTTGTATGGGTTAAGCAAAAAGATGGATGTCGTGTTATGACAAGCACATCTCTCTGGCATTGACTCTCAATATTTTCGACCGAGATTGTTGCGGATCGAAAACATCATTGCCGGAACGTAACATACAAGTAGTATGCGACAACTCGCAGAAAGAATAAAGTATTGCCTTGAAAGTTTATTCTGTTGCGGGATGGATGACTCTTCCTCAAATGGTTTCTCACTCACTCACTCACTTAGCAAACAACGGACCTTTCTTTTCTGTAGTCAAAGTAAATGAGATCTCGGTGGGCATGAAGAGCCAACACTTGTATCGGAACCTTACTTTTCTTCGTCCTGTTTGAATTGCTACATGTTAGAGAGAGGTCCAGAGGTATCAATCGAGGTGATGAAGAGGGTGCAGACAGATAAGACAACAACACCTCCCGTCAGCAGAAAAAAGAGATGCACCGTCAGTGCGATGGATAGACTACATGGACGTGTGAAAAATGTTGGAGAAGCATACATAAGCCATTCCAAGGGAGGTCAATGGAGGTCAAGGGATATGGCGCTAAAATGAGAATACGTATTCTCGAATTGAGCAAGACAGGGTGAGTGAGTGTGTGTCCACAAATGTCCATCCATGAGTCCAAGAGCTATTATGTGACAGATCGGCATGGCGATATTTGAGTGTCTACTCGGAGGGATGCAAAAGGAGGATACGGGGATATCTAAACATGGGTGTGAGTGAGGTGCAGGTGAAATATTTTCGAGTGACTGAGAGGTTGGGAGAAAGAACACGAGGGACGATGGCGACGAGTGGGTCCAAACACAGTTCAAGGTGACCCAAACACAGTTTGACACAAGGTACATTTTCAACACAGGGTTTGGACAGTTGCATGTCAACAAATATGCGAGCAGAGGGAATTGTCACAGAGGGGAGAGAGAGCCAGACAAACAAGCGCACACGCAGCCCACTCAACAACCTCAATCTGTCCGACAGAACCATTTTAATTGGGCCCAAATGACCAAATGGGTTCAATGAGAGAAAGGCAACGGATGAAAGCGTCCTTGGATCGATTGAATTGTGTCGTACTCTACTTTCATCAATTTGTAACATGGTTTCCGCCTGGTCATTTTGTTTTTCTTTTCTTCTTTTGATCTCGATCTCCCTCTCCTCTGTCTTGAGGGAAGTGGGCTACCGACATTCTTGACAAAAAAAACACACACACCCGCGCGGAAATCAGGTGTCTTTGTTTCGCACCGTTTGTTCTTTAGTGGAGAAAGTCGAGATCTCGATGGTTTTCTGCTTCCTTATCGGTCTCCAGCTCCACCGAAAAGAGAATTTGTAAGGTCTCAATGAACAAAACGAGTCAAGAGTGGTTCCCTCTCAGGTCGGCTAGTGAGTAATTGAACTCGTTGAACAGCTTCTCTATGCCTGTCATCTTCTTTTAAAAGTGAAATTGCGGGGAGAATTCCTTCTATTCTTCATTTCTTTTTTCTATCCGGTATCAAGGGAACCGATTGAACGATCATGACATGAGGAGAGGAAGAAACGATACCAAAAAAGAGTGAATGCTGCTGCGAATACGATTGGCCATGCCAAATACTTCCTTGGGCTGCACTTGAACTGTGTTTGGGGCTGCTCTCAACTGGCGAATTACTTCACATCGGCAATAAACACTGCCGCAACTTACATTCACATATTGAGATTTCAGCCCATCTCACCAATCCCAATACCAGTCCCATTTTCCATTTCCGATGGTTCATCGAGGGTTTCTATTGCCCAACTCAAAGGGTGGACAATCCTCCATTGGCAATTCTTGAATTGGAGATGCAAGCACGCATGTGTTCTCTGCTTTACTCAAAAAAAAAACGAGAAAACTTTAACATCAAAAAAAACTAAAAGAAACTGTCAGCTGCTGAGAAAGTAGATCAAACGTATTCTGATCAAGCAAACAAGCCCAACCGACCCCTCCGAATCGGATCAAAGCAAACCGGCTTGGTCAACGACGAGCCTAAAGGTTGTTGAGTTGCAGTTGCCACGCCGAGTTATTGATATGAAACTGCGAAGTGAGGAAGGGTCGTCGTTTAGTGACGGATACTTGCACGTTTGCAGGAGTGTACCTCTACTCGTTCTCTCCGTCTTGCCTGCAGTTCAGACAAGAACATGGACATGGGCATGCTTTCTTATTTTGGTTCTGTCGCGATATGGTGTGTGATATGTTTTATCTTTCCAATGGATGCGCAAAGTATATGATTGAATAGTACTTCTGAATACGCACCCGTCTGCCTGTCTTCTCGTTGTCTCCTTTCGTTGAACAAACAAATGGACAAAGATCCAATCAATATCGTGTCATCGCAGAGCAATGCTCGCCAAACAATTTTTGTAATTGTCCACTCTACTTTTCTATTGTAACTGCACACACTATCGCACTGTGGATGAGTTGAATGTGTGTTCCCCTGTCATTGTCCTCAGTGTTCCTTTCTGTCTTGTTGGTCCCCTCGAAAAGGGTAAAAAAAAAAAATAAAAAAAAAATAGAGAGAGGAGAGATAGTAACAGTGTTCTTGCCGCCATCCACTCTGCTTCTCGTATCTCACTTGTTCATCATCCTCTTCCTCCTTCACCTTTTCTGCCTTCACATACTCACTTCTGGCTGCTTTTCTTTCCTCTTTGATTGATTAACCCCCCGACTTTCTCGTCCTTTCCACGTCCACCCGAGCAAACACAAAACAATCAATGGACATGTCAAATTAGAGAGTGTTGCGCTGCACCGCACTTTTTCGTTTTCTTTTTACACTAATGTATCTTTGTCCCTATTCAATTCCAAACGACCATCCCTCAAAGCACAGTGGATTATAAATACAGCAAAGCGCGGTGGACAGCTTCTTTTCTTTTCTACTTTTTATTTTCGCCTTCCCACCCTCACTCCCTCTGGCACTCCTGGTCTTTTTTTTCTTCTTTTCTCACTTTCGTAAACCATTTCTGTTTGTGTCCTTTTCATCCTCTTTATCACTCTTACTCTCTTTTTCTACCGATACCCCATCTTCACTCTCTCTCACACATACACACCCTCACACACCCTCACACACCCTCACACACCTGTATATACGTCACAATGGACCCTTTCCCCAACCCATACTCTGCTCTCATCGCGACCTTTAACCAGGTCTCACCCCTCGACTCAAACGCCGAAGACCCCGACGACCCCCAGCACCTGAACGACGATGACCTCCTCCTCTGGGCCAATGCCGAATTCACTTATGATATTCCCCCAGGTGTTGGCATCTATGAAGAAGACCTTGTTGCCAAGATTGCTCAGACTCAGCAGCAGTATGAACAGCTTCAGCGTCAGCACCAGCAGCAGTTACAACAACAGCAACAATTCCAACAACAGCAACAGCAACAGCAACAGCAACAACAACAACAACAGCAACAACAACAGCAGCAGCAACAACCCCATCTGATGGCCTCACAACCTCAACAGAGCCTTGGACTGTACCATCCCACAGATATCCAGCGTCAGATGCAGCAGTTCGATGCCATCCACCGCTATCTTGACAGCAACGAAGGTATGCATTGATTGCGTATGAACCCCTTAACATTTCGGCCTTCCACATCTGAACCTCCTTTTGACTGACATCACTCTTTTGCTCCATCCTCTGTCCCTCTTCTGTATTTTGTAGATCCCAGGACATCTCTTTCCGTTGTTGAGCGGTCGCGCCAACGCAACCCCGTGACTAGCCAGCCTGCTCCTGTTAGCCAGCAACAGCTTCATTACGACAGCCGTATATCCACACCCACGCCTTTCAGCCAGACTCCTCCCACAGGTGTGAACCCCACGGCCATCAGCCCCGTCGCAGCCCGCCTGCTCCGCCAGCCCTTCCTGGCCCTGCAACAGCAGCAGCTGCAACAGTACTCTTCGGCCGCCTCCTCGCCCTTGGCCTCGCCCACCTCGTCCGTGCCGGACTTCCACGCGCTTGCTCTCAAGCCTCCTACCTCCAAGCCTGAAGAGACTCTCCCACCTGTTGCCACAGTCTCGAAACGCACGGCGAGTTCGCGCAAGGAAAGCGTGCCCAGCACGCCCGTCTCTCCAGCCTCCCCTGCCAGTTCGACCACCTCGATCAAGGCCACGGCCACGCCCAGCGAGGAGCGCGCTAACCAGCTCGAGGCCGAGTTGGAAGAGTACGAAGCCGAGCTCGAACAAGGCTCTTTTTCGAAGGCTACCGATGGCCTCTCGCAAGACGATCCTGACTACGCCGTGAAGCTCGCAGCCGAAGAGGACAAGCGCCGGCGCAACACGGCTGCCTCGGCGCGGTTCAGACACAAGAAGCGACTGCGCGAGCAGGTACTCGAGAAGACAGCCAAGGAGATGACAGCCAAGTCGGAGATGCTCGAGATCCGCGTGAGGGAGCTCGAGATGGAGATCAAGTGGCTACGCGGGCTGATTGTTGAGAAGGACTCGCGGATGCTGGATACACTGCCAGCGAGTGAGGGTGGGTCAAGTACACTGTCGAGCTCGGTGCCTTCTTCGTCAACAGCGAAGGGTGGCAAGGAGTCCGGGTTGGCCAAAGCGCCTTCGAAGCGGGGCAAGAAGAACGCTGCATAGGTTTTCGCCCACAAAGACCGCAAGACACCAATAGATAGATAGTGCCTCTTTCTTCCCCCTGTTCACTTTCACACCTCCCTTGCATACCATTGTTCCTCATTCGGACTTGTATATTATTAAAATAGTAGTTTTCCAGCATACTCTTCTTGGCATTGACAGTCTTATGGTGAGACGGGTTCAGATGCCAGGGATCGAGGCTAAATCCAAGAATGCAGCTCGAGAAAACGAAAACGCGCTTCCAAGAATGGTCGCTGTCGTATCCACACACACGCTCCAGAATGCTGGATGTTAGGATGGAGCCATAGACAACTATAACACTGAAGAGAGATAACGTTGTTGAAGTTAAGAATATTGAGGGAGACAGACAGCATTTGTGTATGCTCGCGAACCCGCGAATGTTCTAGGGGGCGTGGCTTATGAGCAAATTCCCTTAGTGCACAAGCGACCACACGCGGTGGCTCTGAAGTGGTTTTATCTCGGCCAACATGTAAAAAAAAAAGATCCTGCCTCGAACCAAGGAACAATGTTGCTGTTGCCTGCAAACCTCACCGATCCAACCACATACACAACGTTCAAGTTGACCACAAAGGTGAAAAATGCCAACGACCACATCGACCACTGACTTTGTGATTAAACAAGGCCAAATCAGTTCAAAGTCCTATTTCCTGATCCTCCGAGCACTTGCATCAACCTGGGTGAGTAGTATCTTTTGTTGTTGTCGTTGTTGCTGTTTTTATTCACTAGCGGATCCGTCTGTATGTATTTTGTATTTTCTGGCACCGAGACTTCTCCACGTAACGAAAAAAAAAGGTGGGCTGTCGAAAATCCTGCTGCTCCTCTTTTTATGCGGTAGCCTTCTTGACTTTGGGTGCCTTTTTCCTCTCCTTTTTCTTGAGTGCGTCCATGTTGATCTTGATGATGTTGGTGTACTGGACCATGAACCGGTCGAGATCCTGGGGCTGGACCTATTTTTTATCACGCACGTGGACAAAAAAAAGAGATGTAAGTAATGTTGCTTTTTCGTCTTGGTAGCCTGGACATTCTTTACAACATTTCCTGGTCAAGACTTTTTTCTGCTTCCAGGCACAATAAAACAACGATTCTTCCTGTTGGACATACAAGTGTGCTGATCTTCTTGAGGCTTCCACATTCGAGGCGCACGAGGGTTGGGTATTCCTTGTCGGCGTCGTTGGCGGTCTTCATGACACTGTCTCCTGACGCGGACTCTGCTGCCGCCACAGCAGCTCTCGTCTTCTTTGTGCTGTAGGTATCTATCAAGTTGATGATATAGTGGGATCCAAGGTGGCTGTTAGTTCCTCTGTGCACTGAGATTTTTGATCCGCTTTGACATAGCTCCTTTGTTTTTAAGAGAGAAAAATAAAAAGCGAGAGCTGATCAGGCATCGGCATTGAGTAAGCTTGATGGATGAGGTACGTTACATCTCTTCATTGTCAGGTACACGGATTTCGAATCCTTGGAACCTTCAAAGGTCTTGGCCAGACCAGTCAAGAACTAGAAACGGTCGAGATGATGATGGGCTTTGGGTGGTTAGAGACGAGTTGATGCGATCAAAAACGTCATCTCCGATCCTTGATTTGAATCCAGTTTCCAGTCATCTGTGATGACAGCGACAAGGCATTTGCTCCCGCTTGTAGTCTCAGTCGTTCCGTGTTTCTGTTCCTGTACCTTGTCATTGTCTAAGAGCATGGCTGTGTATAAATGTGTTTGCTGTGATGGAAGGGCGGCAGGATGCTGGTAGAAATAAAGGCAAAGCGGAGCTTTCTCTTCTCTTTAGGCTCAGGCACTCTGCCCCTTCCGTGACGTTGCAAGTTTGCCACCAATTCCATCAAATACAAAATTATTTATTCTTCCTAAAATTACAGAGGCATGCGACGGGTGCGGATCATGTCCCCGACCTTGACCGTAAACGGCGCGACAGACAACTCGGGCCGGTGGAGCATATGCATGCCGAAAAAGATCTGGCCACTGGCTGCTTTGCGGTTCTTGGACAGCGCCAGGAACACGTCTGAGTTCTTCATGGATGTCATCTGGTCGATCGTCACCATATGGCATCGACGGCATGGTCCAAGGATCTAAAAACACATACACACACAAGAGAATAACCAACGTTAGAAACCTAACAAAAGGCAAACAAAGTAAAAATATCAACAAGAAGAAAACCTTACATCAAAAACTTGTTCACCGATCTGGATCCTCGTCCAAGCATCCTCCTCAAATCCAAGCTCTTGCCCCTTGGTCACGAAATTCGCTCGGAATGAGTCTGAGGTAAGCTCATGCCTCATCTTGGCCTCCAAGTCTTGCGACTGATTCGCCATGCGGCGAACAGCCCCCTGACCTTGGTCCTGCTCGTCGACCCAATCGCGCACCCGCTCCACGGACTTGTCAGCAATCAGCAAGAAAGGGCTCTCGTTCGAGAGCAGGATCGGCGCACCCGCGGGAGCATTCAAGTGCGACTTGACGAACCGTGAAGAAGCTCTACCGTCGCCACTCTCGCTCACCTCAGATGTCAACGATGGGCTATCGCTTCCTTTAAGCGGGTTCGAAGACACCACAGGCTGTCGCGCCAATCGACAAGGCTTGCCCAAGAACCGCGAGAACCACTCGTTGATCTCGGGTGAGGTGTAATGTACCACACTTGTGCAATCCCCACAGACGCGTGACGAGCTCTTGACTTGCTCTGTGGGCATCACATCCAGAGAGATGTACAACCTCCGGTTGTGATCCGGATCCGCCGTCTCCTGGGGCTCGTCGTGCTCGACCACCATCAGGTTCTGGTCCAGCAGAACCTCAGCCCGGATCATGCACATCCGCGGAAACCGCTTCTGGGTCAGGGCGGCGCCAGTGATTTCGTCCACCAGCATCCACTCCCGGTCGTAGAGCAGTCCGTGTGGAGCGATGGGCCAGGCTTTACCGCACGGGATCTTGTAGCCGCGACAAGACTTGATCGGGTAGATGATGACCGAGTCGACGTGGACCACAGCATCGGAGGCCTTATCCAGCTCGTCGCTCTCGCCAATGAGGTCCAGGCTCTGGACAATGGCGTCAGGATCCGAAGCGTCCAGGAAGTACTCTTGGAGGAAGGATATCAGTGCCAGCACGTCGTCCACGGTCGTCATGGCGCCGAGAGAGACGCGGATGGAGCCTGTTGGCTTGCCGTTTAGGATATCGGTATCGTCCCAGCAGACATGCCCAGCCTAATGAAAATGCAAACCAAGAAGTTTAGTGCCAGCAGACATCAAAGGCAGTCGGAGGAGAATCGAATCGTCACTCACCTCCAAGTTCTTCTTCACTTCATCGGCCGATAGATCCAACCAGCGCTGCATCGATCCCGGGTTGCAGAACCCACCTGTCCGCACATGAATGTTCTTCATGCTCGCCAGCCGCTCTACATCGCCATAGCCGATCCACTGGCCGTTACTCCGCTTCAAGTTAAAGTTCAGAATCGGTCCATACATCTCCGGGTTGCCCACCATATCCGCGTCCTCGACGTACAGCGAACATAGCGGCTTGCCATTATAGTGTACCAGCGCCCTCATCTGCTCAAACAGCAGCCGATGCAGCGCCGTGACGTGTGGCGAGATCGCGCTGTACGACCCGTACAGGGCCTCAACACTCTCAAACGCCAGATCCAGCGCCACAATGTCCAGGTAGTTTAGCGTTCCGTCCTCGTACCGCCCGTGCAGTGACCCGCGGTACACTTGCCAGCTTTCGTCCGAGGCGATCGCCGAGACCGTGCCGCCTCCAAAGTACCGCTTGCGGAGCACATGCGCGAGCTCCGTCTTGACGATCACGGCGCCCAGGCCCGTGGGGAAGCCAAACATCTTGTAGAAGCTGACGACGACGAAATCAGCGGCGGAGGCAAGATCGGAGAGGTCGAGCTCCGCGGTCATGACGTAGGAGGCCGCGTCGAGGAGGACAAGGTTCTTGGTCGTTGAGGTATCGAAGTGCTGCTTGTACTGGGAGGCCCAGGAGAGGGGGAATCGACGACCAGAGAAGTTACACTGGGCGGGGTAGGCAAGCAGGTTATAGGTTGGAGTTATGGTGGATGGAGAGGCTGTTGATTGCTCTTCCTCGGGAGTAAGAGCAGCGGTCAAGTTGGATGTGGAAGAGTTGGGCGAAGGAGGTGGGGATGGGTGGTGTGTGAGGGTGTCCTTGGACAGTTTCGATTGTCGCAGCGGTGTTGGGGATACGAGGGGCGCCTTTAGTTGCTGCTCGAGTTGCTGCTGACTGATGGTCCGAACGTCTATCGCTCGTTCGCTTGATGTTTCGTCAGCCAGTCCTCTGAGACCCACCAGACTGGTGTGTGCTTCTCTGAGGATTGTCAGCTGGCTTTTTGATTCTGTGCCTTGCGCCCAGGGAAATGCTTCTCCCACGAGCTTGATACCCGCTGTGGCGTTGGCGGTGAAGATGACATCCCACTCTCCGTGGACCGAAGCTCTGAAATGGTCGAGGACTTTGTGGCGGGCAGAGTCGACCCTGGCGGAGGATGCCTGGGATGAGGGTGATTTTGAGTGAGGATTAGCGTAGAGATTGGATGCGAGGTTGGAAGAGAAGTTTTGAAGATGGTGTTGTGAGGGAAGAGTGGCTCCGGCATGGTCAAGGTAGATAGCATCTAATTGTAGAAAGACTGTCTGTCAGACGAGATGTTTTTTATTTCCGGCGGTAACGATGCAAAGTCGTGTGGGACAGACAAAAAATGATGCGATACCTTTGATCTGTGGGTATTGTTCCTTGCGGATTGTTTCGATGTTTGTGTTGTAGCCAAGAGACTGAGTGCTCTGGAGGAACTGTTGTTTGAGTGGGGAGGAGGTCATTTCGAATTTGGAGTGATGAGCCAGAGAATATAGAATGGAATGTGGAGAGAAAACGAAGAAATGCGTTTCCTTTTTGTACAGGATGCGAGTGGAAGAACGGAGGGGTATAAGAGTGGGATGAGGGGAGATGGTGCGGAGAGATGGAGCTTATTGATGCGAAAGACAAAGAGTGGGGAGTGAGTGGAGAGAGTGTGTGTGAGGGAGAGAAGGGACAAGACAACAAACTCTCGGAAAATAACAACGAATCTAATAACATGTATGACCCTGTTGGAAGTGGGGTCAACGTCCACAACAGAGACACTGAGCGCATCAACAGAGCAATGAGCCAACAGCTGTCCGCCCGTCCCACAGATGCACTCAAAAGAAAAAGTGGGTTTCGCCTGACTTTGTGTGACGTTCGGAAGCAGCAGGATCCCTCTCGACCAGTCATATCGCTCCCTGGCTCGATAGGAAAAAGTGGAGTGCATCACCCTTTAAAATGCGGGGGAGTCGTTTCCTTATTGTTTGCTTTGCTACCTGCTGTATAGGGCAATCAACATTCGTAGGACGGTCAGGACCCAACCCAGTCGAGTAAGCTACTTCCAGAAAAAACCAAAAACAATAGACAAAGCTGAAAAGTACTTGTTTTTTTTGCTATCGGTAGAGTTGCTGCCAAAATTACGTCACAGCATCCAGGGCAAGGAAGGGGTAGAACGTTCCTGCTTCCATGATTACAAAAGCAACGGCCTCTTCAACGCAAAACGCGGCTACCCCTCAAAAAGCACACGTCAACACTCTGGCTACGAAGTGCACAAACACAATGGACTCCAGCTAGTTCCATGCTTAAACAATGGTGGATGTATATTGGGGACCAGCTTCTGATAGCATGCGCAACATAATGCTTCAACTGAAGATCCTTATGCGAGATGAGCCAGCCGTAGTTGGTGGACGCTTTATTTGTCCGACTTTGACTTCTTCTTCTTGTTTTCCGACGACTTTGATGAGGATTTGGATGTCTCCGATCCTTGGAACGGGTCCATACCGCGTTTCCTGGTTTGTGATGTTGAGGATGGTGCAGGTGCTGACTTTGATCCCTCCTCTTCCTGCTCTGTTTGTGCTTCCTCCTCTGCCTTGCGGTCGGCTGTAAGATTGGCCGCCAGGGCGCCCTTGATGAAGCGCTCTGCCGCCTGCTTGTCGACCTCCATGTTGGGCTTGTTTCCTTGCGTCACCTGGCGAAGCTTCTCTGTGTATTGCTTGATCCGTTTCTATTGTTTTCAGGAGATGTAATATTTACCGACGATCAGCAAGGTGTATCTTGTCGATAGTTCCTATATGATCCACATGATAGTCCCGGTGTATTCGTCTTCCTCTGTCCTGTATGTCTCTCATTACCAGTTCGTGCATGACAGGGTGCGTATTTGGTGCTGTGCCGTTGGTCTTCAAGTTGACTAAAATAGAGATAAAGGAAGTGAGGTTACGCTGTTAGTATGCCTTGGAAGTCGAGGTTTTTGGCGTTCTCTTTGTAACGGCATTTCTCCTTTGCAAAGAATCGCTATGCCAGGCGCATGGCTGTCTACGGAGGAAAAGAAACAAAGACTTACTGAAAGCAAGTGTGTTGATAGCGTATCCGATCATGAGCTCCAGCTGGCAACGTTTCTCGATATCCAGCTTGGCCAGTGTCTCGGATAGTGATGAGGGTGTGGCGAACAATGGCGCGAAAATTGATTCGAGTTCCGCCAAGGTGTTGAGCAATGCGTTGGTCGCATTGCGGTGATTGGCGGGCAGCGTGTCTGATGGTAATGATGACATGGTTGTTCGTCTTCCTCTGAAAAGTGTGTGTAATGGTCCAAGCTGGGCTGCTTTCAAAAAAAAAGCGAGAAGCTTATGACAACAAACAAAAAGAAGTCCCATCATTTTATCACGTGATATTTGTCCAATGGATTGGAGCTAAAGATGTGAGGGCGAAGGCATTTGAGCACAATTCTGGCATAGCCCTCACAAAGCAAAACAACACAAAAACAAGGTCCGCAATTCTTTCTTGTACTCTCATCTTTCCCACCGTCCACACGCCAGCTTATCAAACCACTCCTCAAGCAACTATGGCGTCGTCAGAGCCAACCGACCCTCTTCTGCTTCACAAGTTCAAAACCGAGGATGGCTCACCGCTCCCTAGCCTTCAATCTCATCTCTGCGCGGAGACAGGAGAGCGATATATTCTTTGGTCTGACATTCAGCGCGTCTTCAACGGCATCGACCACTTGGAGACCGAGTGGAAAACGAGGGTTCTGTTTACAATTAACGCCGATGGTGAATTGTACGTCCTGTTACTCGAGAAAACACTTGGGCTAAGTATGACTTTGACGTTGTGTTGAAGTTGGCTAACTTGCTACCTACATCGAACGCAGGCACTGTCCTTTGCGCATCCGGCATCGCAAGGAAGCCTACGTGGTGGTAATTCATAGAGCTAAACACAAGAACCAAACCCAGGGATTCCGTCATGGCCAGGAAGACTCTCAGTACCAGTCGTTGGACGACATATCACCTTCCGTCAAACATCTATTCGACACCTGCCTGTATCTCTACAACCATCTTGAGTCTATCACCGACGACGAGAGAGAGACCTTTCAACAAGCCATAGCCAACACTCGATATTATCATTCGATGCTCGTGGAGGAAATCGAAAGGCTTGATCGCGCTGAAGACACAATTCTGGTGGATGAAAAGGGTCGAGGCCAGTTGCTAAAAGAACTTCACAACTTCCAGCAAAAGGCGCCAGAGTGGGACTACCGTAATATTTACCACAACACGTTGCATAGCAAGATCACTCAATGGGATTATGCAGCATCTGCATTATTCCTTGTTTTGCCATGCGATCTCAACTCTTGGGATATCACGGACCCATCCACCCACCAGTTTCGTCTTCATTTCTTGTGTGACAACTGGAACGAAAATGGCGCACACAAAGATATACCTCAGCATGTTCACCTCTCTAACCATCCTGGATACAGCCTCAAGCGACCAGAAGAGTTCTTTCGAAATTATGGCGATTACATTCTGAGAGTACTACAAATGATCAAGCAGGGCTACTCCGACGACTATTACGACATTCCTCCATTGGAGACCCTCAAGATTTTGTGGAACTGTGACCCCAACATCATCGGCAGTCATCTCGCCATGGACATCGAGTCCCTCGTCGACAGAGCCATTTCTTACTTTCTGGAATTGTCTCCTTCAAAGTGGAGAAAGGAACTCGGACTGAGTCAAAGTAAATGTCGACTAGTCAAGACGTACCTGGATGTGCAAGACGGTGATGATGCAGAAGGCAGCCTCTGCCGCCTTATCGACCACCGTAAGGACGTATACTGGAAGTGTCAAGCCCATGCAAAACCAGAGCTGCGCAGTGAGTCTCTGGAACATCTGAAGGAATTTGTCCGCGGACATGGGGGTCATGTCGACATGCAGCAGGCAACAATCAGAGTCGAACTGGGGTCAATAGCCGAGGCGGATGAATTTCAGGCTCATCTCTATTCTTTTGAATATTCATTCGATATCTCCGTTAAGCTGAACTGGAAGGTTACACGGTCGAACGTGAAGAACCTTTGTAAGAGTATTGCCAGAGCGGGGGTAGAAGTCCTGGAACTTGACGGTATCACGCTCGACATTCATCCTCAGGGCTACGATCACTACAGGAACAACCTCTTCTACCATGAGATTATTGCAGACACGGACTTGCGGTTCATTATGCTTCTGAACTACCCTCGTCCCCAGGAGCTATGTATTCACCTCTACCACTATTCGCTGCAGCTCGAAAAATCACCAGGCCCACTTTCTCACAGTTGGACGGATATATGGGACGACCTAAACAAGTTTGGCAGCTCGATGTCTTTAATACAAGGTCCTTCGGACTGGAGCAGCTCGGCAACAGAGTTGAAGTCAACACTACAGAGCCATGGACTCCTTGGGACTTATATGGCCACCTTGTATAAGGTCGAATGGAATGCCATATTCAATCTGAACAGTGGCGCGGTTATTGAGGCTTACTCTTTAGACACGGGCTGGCCCAAAAGTGTGCTTTCCGTGGAATCGATAAGAACACTAGGAGTACACCTGAGCTCTCTCGATTTCGACCAAGAGTTTTTCGACGCAATGCGAGCCAATGCAGGATTGCGGGATCTCTATGTTTCTTACTACGGACACAACATTCTCTATTACACTGAGCATATTGTGAGGATGTGGCATGAGTCCTCTAGTCCTTTCCGCCTCACTCTGCTCGATCGAATGGAAGACACTCGTGGTCGAGTTGTTGCTCAGCTGGCTATCAGAGGAATTGACTGGAATGGTCCCAGAGACATTACTATCGGTCTTCAAGGGCGCCATATCAAAACACCTTTCTCCCAAGAACAGGTTACACATGAGCCTGCGGATATTGTGTTTACGCAGTGGGACTGCGACCACATCTTTACCCCGGTATCCGACTATTCTGCCAGTATCTTGGACATGGTTACAAGACAACATCCATCGGTGCTGACTTTGTTCACGCTGGATGTGTCACGACTCTCCCTTGCTGGCCTTAATTCCATCCAGGAGGTCCTTCGCCGATCATATCTGGAGCACCTTAACATCGTGAGCAGTGCTGTCCATTATAAGTCCAAATCCATCTCCCACCTCCTAGATTTCGTCCAATGGTCAACTCTTAAATCTTTGGTTCTCTCGGGTAGCAGTATCGAAGCATGGATCAACCTTTGGCTGCCTCCTGTTGCGCCTCGCCTGTTGTCTCTCCAGATCCAAGGAGCGGAGCGAAATGTTCAAAAACTCTCGCATTCCAGCGTCTTATTCATTCATCGACTGATCTGCTCAAGCTCGCTCGTCGAATTGTGTTTCCAGAACGTCCAGCTGCTAGAGAAGAGCGATTGGGATCTCATTGTTGAGAGCATGGACGTCTCCTTATTACAGACTTTGGACTTGGGCGAGCATGACTTCATGCAGTTTCTGTCGGTATCGGATGCGATCACTCGCTTTGGTTCAAGATTGGAAGCGGCAGCCTTGGACACCGACAGACCAAAGATGTCACTTTCGTCGTTCATATTGGACTTTGCAACTCTCTCTCAGTCCAGCCTCGAAAGCGTGAAAAAGATTTTCAGCTACTGCTGCCTTGAGAAACTCATTGTCAAGTGTGATGATCCAACCGACCACAGTATATCCGATCCCGTCGCTAGAGTGCTTGATTTCGTGCCCTGGTCCACACTGAAGTACCTGTGCCTCACTGGCGACAGCATCAATCAATGGATTCAGTTGCTGACCAAAGTCGATGCGCCAAGACTCAAGTCTCTCGACCTTTGCGGAGCACAGCCGGTGCACCAAAAGCTCACCCATTCAAGTGTATTGGTTGTTGAACGACTGATCAGCACGAGTGTGCTTACGGAGTTGCACTTCCAAGACGTTCAACTGCAGGACCCACACGACTGGGTGCTCCTTGTCGAGAAGATGCATCCTTCGATGCTGGGAAACTTTAGGCTGGGGCGGAGTAGCCACGAACAGTTTACGTCTATCCAGGATGCAGTGGATATCGAATTTTCGAAGAGAAAACAGTGGTGGATAAAACAGCGGGAAGACGATTCGGAGTAAGATGAAAAGTAAAAAGCTACCGAGGAGTAAGGTTCTGGAGAAGATTCAGAGGAAGAAGGAGGATAGGGAGACATAAGAATAGAAGATATGAAAGTATCAGTTGTTGTCTGCATAAATGTTCCCACACCATTGCCTCGACTCGCTCAGCTTCCTTTCTCCGAATTGTCTCGTTCTGACGCGTTAACCTACATGTTTACTGCACATATGTTTCTGTTTACTTTAAGGCAATACTTGATCGTCAGTTGGCGGCGTACTCAAACGCATTCTCGCAGATGTGGTAGTCTCTGGTGGTGCTCCCTTTGACCGCGTTCCATGTTGAATGTTCTCCCTTCGACCCTAAAACGTCTATCACCATTGCCTTGGAGCTTACCTTCGTGCGCTGGACGTCGCTCGAGTGTCTGCGTCTCACCAGCGTCAGCATCAATGCATAAATCCTGCTCCTGCCGAAAGTCGAGGCACCACGACTAATTTAACAAAGATAGAGGCCACCAGGCAAGTACAAATACTGGCCTGGAGAATAAACTTGAATGGTACATTTTTATCTCGTTACATCTCATCCTACATAGTGATTTCGATACACTAATAGATAGTTGGACTACGAATAACAAAAGAAACGTTCATGCCACAATGGACTAGTCAAGGGGCGCACATAATGGTGATTAGGGTAAGCCACAGAAGATGCCATGGATAGTGATAAATACAGTGAAAGGTTTGAGAGAGAGAAAGAAAGGGTAAAAGAATGAGGCGGATAAGTTAAGAAAGATGAAGGATGCCATGCTGCATTCATAGATGCAGTCCTGGCGATGTTGCTTTTTATTTGTTGTCATTAAATAGGAGGATCCAGTCCTTGGGTCGTAGCCCCAGATGATGAGCCCAGCTCAAACCAACCTGGGCATAATATTTTTTTATCGTCGTTTGTTTACGAGTTTCTCTGCCAAGTAAAGCCGTCTCTTTCCGCTGGTAGATCTGTTTCTGCTGCGTGGCTCTTCAGCGGCGACGCTAGCCTTCTTAGCACTGCTACCCGAGCAAGCAGCTCCCTGAACCCAGACAGAGTTGGTTCCAGGGGTGTCGCCCTGAGTCCACCACTGAGCCACGTATACGTATCCGTTATAAGTGGCCTTGGCACCGCCACCATAAGCAGTTGCAGAGTTCCAAGCGGCAACACCAGAGCAGCCAGTGCCAGGCGTAGGGGTTGGGACGGAGCCATTGCATGGGCCGTTGTCAGTCCAGGGCGAACCGCTAGTGGGAACATTGCCCTGGGTCCACCATTGAGCCGTGTATGTATGTCCATTATAGGAGACGACTGCGCCGCTGTTGTAAGCGGTAGCCGAGTTCCAAGCAGCAACAGAGCAGGACCCACCGCCCTGGGTTGAGGTTGGAGTGGCCGTAGTCGTGGTTGGGGGGATCGAGGGTGAGGCAGTGGTCGTTTGGGTCTTGGTCGTCGAGATGGCAGTGGTGGTTGTGGCAGGACGAGTCGTGGTCGCGGTCGTGGTCGTTCCACCGCTTGGCAAGTTGTGCAAGTAGTTTGCGGCAGCTGCAGCAAGACCAGACTTGGCAGCAATTCCAGCATCCCACATCATGACACCGCCAAAGTTTGAGTACGACTTAATGCTGCTCAAGATCGTGGTCATCTGGCTGGCCGTCACGACGCCTGAACCTGCACCTCCTGGGCCACCAGGAACACCGAAAAGTACACGCACGTTCTTGTTGATTGAGACGGTTGTAGCCCAGTCGTTCCATTGGTCAAAGTTGAAGTTGCCGGTACCAAATGACTGGCTGCCACAGTAGTTGTTGTAGAACTGAATCCAAACCAAATCAAACCAAGCAGCATTCAGGGCAGCCTGGGTGGCAAGATCAGGGTAAGGGCATTGTGGAGCAGAAGTGATGTAGTAGGATTTGGAGGATGAGGCAAACTTTGCTCGGAGAGTTTGGATGAAAGCAACGTATCCCAAGTTGGTACCGGATTCGAGATCCAGATCAACACCATCGAGGACAGCATCGCCGAATGGACGGGTGGAAGAGGAACCTCCGAGGAAGGTGTTCCAGATTTGTTCAGCAAAAGCCGAGCCTGCATCAGCGGTTTCGAGCGAATAGGAACCCGAGGCACCACCAATGGAGATGACGAGAGCCTTGCCCTTGGATTGACAGGTCTTGATGTCCGCGCCGACTTGGGGGCAGTTGAGGAGGCTGGAGCCATTAAACGTGTTGCCGCAGTGATTGGCCAGGTTCAGGATAGGTTGGCCGTTCACGATCTGTGAGACAAAGGCAATCGCGAAGACGTCGATGGTGTTGTCCTGGCAGTAGGTCGCCAATGCGGCTTCATTGCCTCCAGTGGATGAAACAGAGCTGTATTATGAGTGTGTGAGGAGGTAAGCAGGTATTGTCAACACATTGGTGAGTGACAGGCCAAATCAATGAACAAGGAGTGATGAAGGTGAAGGGGAGAACGCAGCATACTTTTGTCCCCAGTAGTTGACAACATTTGTACTGGCAAGAGCGTTGAACGCCGAAACGGAATGACTGACAAGGGCAAGGCTGAACAAGGCACAAAGTGCGGTTCGAGTACGGCTAAGCATGGTGGAGTCGAGGCTAATAGACGCGGGGAACGTTACGAGGTGAAAGGAAGAGGAGGAGGGGGAGGAGGGAAGTTAGAGTCCTGAAGAGTAGAAAGCGGGGTCGACCCTGGAGGCTTTATAACAAACCAAGTTGGTTTGTTCCAACAAACAGAAGAAAGGCCGTCCGTCCGTGTTTGTACCTGCAGGAGAAGGAGGACTCTACCGTCTGGTACATCTGTCATCGTTATCGGATTTTCGATCGCATGGAGTAAAACATGTAAATGGTACCCATAGTAGCCCATTGGCCGAGCAACTAGCTATTCCGTCGTTTGTTTTGTGCCTGTTAGCGCCTGTTTGCGTTCTCCATGCAGCCGACGGTGACATCCATTGCACTAACAAAAGAGCTTTGAGCCCTGAATTATCTAAGAATGAATTTCCGTGCAATCCCACGGACCTGATTGGTCAGAACTTGTCCAGGGCAAGGTAAACAGACGCGATTACAATCTCGCGCATGGTTATGTTTTGTTTGTTTGCAGACGACTGGTCGATGGATGGCGGAAGAAGGGAGAAGGGAGGATACTGCAGGGTAGAGCAGCGAGTAGGTAAAGTGTCGTTCACTCTAGGCCAACCGGGTCATTTTCATCCAATCAAGCATAATTTCCGTGTGGCTCTTGGTAGGCCTGCATCACGAATGCCGGCTATCGTCCATTAGGCGTCATTGTGTAAACATGTCATATACATGGTATGGACGCTCATGCAGGAGCTTTCTTATCGCCGCACATGATCAGTATTTGAGGGAGCGATGTATAAATTTTAGCGTGTTTTTTTTTCACATCAGAGCATGGAGACAACTCTAAACACGATACCTAAAGTGAAGAATCCGATAACGGATCATTTCTTGCAAAGGGTCTTCCGGAAAAATCTGCCAAGGAAGGAACAGGGCAAGGAAAGTCCTCTTTGGTATTTTGTAATGCGCTTTGCATAGTCGACCAAAAAGAATCAAAGATGGCGGGAGGACCGTTTAAGACTTCCAAGAGAGAGTTACGCTATGGATTAATTGTAAAAAAAAAATCTTTCTTTTCTTCACTTGCCACGAGGTTTAACAGCTCATTTTTCTATAACCTGTCCGCCCAAGCGATAATCCAAGGAAAAGAGAGAGTCAAAACACGTAAGGCATGCAAAATTCATGTCGGCGTAAGGGTATAGTTCAGGAACGAGTACGGGGACAGAGACGAAATGATACACTCACATTGTATAATAATTATATCGAAACTATTTAGGTATGATGAATGAGAGTAGGTTGACTGAAAGCGCGGTTTCTTACTGAGTAATGGAAATCGAGGCGAGAGCGGTGTATTACGCTTGACGTGGAGTGCGATGCTTGTCCTGCAACAGTGATTGTCGATTATGGATTCACAGTCACCAAACTTGCAGAAATAATCTCTTCCAGTCTGGCGTCTTTTCGTCAACTCAGGCACTCCAAAAGTGCCATGCTTGAGACGCTCGTCTGCAGCACCACGTATGTTGTTTTCCTGAAGAAACTGAACAAAAGGCGTTCCTGGAAGAACATCATAACCTGAGACAAAAATGAAGCTGATTATAGCATCGAATTGCTCTTGAGTAAGCGGAGGCAACATTTTGTTGACACAGTCTTCAGTAGGGTTCAAATCATGTAAAAGGAGTTCTTCGGCTTTTTCCTTCGTGATTGCCGCTGGCGATTCGTTTCAGAAGTCGTCCATAGGGCAAATGTGATCGTATACAATCATTCACATTGCTTGTGAATTGAGTTTAAGTTCGGGCACGAACGCTTCGAGGCTTTCAAGGAACTTGAGGCCCTCATCGTTAACAGTGCGCATTTTGGCGCAGTTGGCAAAATCTAGACAAGCCGACAAGAAAGGTAGAATAATCTTGACCGAAATACGCATTGTTTCGAATACTGTCAACAATCTCAAACCTGACAGTAGCCAGATAGGATGCGGGGTTAGGGGGGCAAGCTGAGATATAGAAAGAGGGAGGGTGTCGATTACCTTGTGGTTTTTTTTTTTTTTTGAGATTGAAAGTCTTGAGGAAATAAAATAGAAGCCATCAAGGCTGGGCGTTCTTTTTAATAAATGAAATACCCAAGGGATCTCTGACGGTGTCATCCCTCCATAGAAAAAAAAAACGGTAGGAGTTGATAATGACGGCAGGAGTGAAAGAAGGCAGACAAAGGTATGCATCTGAAGTCCTGATGGAGAAATTAGGTAAGGGGACTTTTGAGAGACAAGGGGGGAGAGGGGCCATGAAGGCCTTGCTATAGTTAAATAGTCGAGAGAACATGAGCGCAGCCAGGGAAATCGAAGGTTGGCACAGAACAAAAATTAAAGATGATTTATCATCTGAAAGGGACTTTGGTCAGACAGAAGGGCCATCAAGAGTAGACATGGGTGGACGCGATGCCAAAGACCTTTGGAGAGAAGAGAATTGGATAAATTGATGAGGAAGAGATCTTCACACCATACCACCCACATGATAGAGAACTGGCTGCTTGGGTGTCCTTAGGCGTTTTCACCTACGTTGTTCTGTTCTTCCTTTCCTCTTTTTGCTTTGCGAGTCCGTACGATCTTTTTGGTTTTCCTCACCCGTCCCACTCTCTGTGTCTTATACTTCTGCACCCTTTTTCATTTGCACGCCTTTCATGCTTTTCGCATCCTTTGTTCTCACGATACCCTTTTAATCTTTTGGGCGCCTCCTATTCTTTCTCAGCGCTCTTTTCTCCTTCATATCTTTCTCCTGGTGTTTTTCCTAGTCCAAGCTTCTCTCACTCCTTCCTACATTTTCGGTGCATCCTCACATAGAGTTGATGCCAACACTTTAAGCAAGATAGCTTTGGGCATTTTTTCTCGAAAACTGGTGCACTGGCGTTCATGAAGTATCTCTTCAAGCAGAGAGAAAGTGCCGACATCGAAGCATCAAAAAGCAACGTCGCTTTGAACGCTTGAGAGCTACAAGCCCACAGGCCAATAATTCCAGTATCTGCGCTCACTTGATATTATCCTTTCAGTCTCCCTTGATGTTTGGTGCTGCCTCTTGAATTTTTCAGCATCTATTCTTTCCCTTTGATCTTTTTGACATCATAGAGTTCCTGACTGACGAATGGTGAATCTAGCTTTTGGTCATTTGAAAAATGGTTGACTCACCGACCTGGGGCCTATTTTCACGGTGGTGGAAGTCATATGTTTATAGGCAAGTTCCTTAAATAGAGTGAACGTTCTTTCCGTTCGACAAGCCCAGTTCCCACAATATCGACCATGGCTAAGACCTTGCATCCGATAGTAATAAGCAAAGACGAGCTGTTGTTTTGTTCACTGCGATGTGAAAAGTAGCTATTGGCCAGTTTAAATGATTGTTCTGCCTTTTTGTGAATGGTCATTGTTGTGATGTGTGTGGGTGGAACTATGGAGGATAATGCATATTAGTTCGCGTATTGTCTATACTTTCCTCCACATTGGAATCATGTACGACTCTACGTCCATCCAACAAGGGTGCCCACCTGAAGGTTTTTGCCATATCCAACCATCATCGAACATATTCATGCGGCACAACAAGAAATGATCCGGATTTTCCCACAGACTGCATGAGAAGAGGAGGGTGAGAGCCAGACGCGATTACTAATCCATCAAATCAGTCCTGTGTGGATGGATGGATGGAGCGATAACGATGACAAATGCCATCGTTGCCTCCCTTGCTTTGGGTCTGTGCCTCGCATATAATCGTCGGCGCACGCTCCGCAGGCTATGGCGTTGACCTTTTTTTTCTTGATCGATATGTTTGGTGTGTCTAACAGTCAAGAACTGGGTTGGATAAGGAATGCACTTCAGCAATGGTACGTAGATATACAAGTTGCTTGTAATGATCTGGCGTTATCATTTGTTTGTGGTTGCTCTCTTTTCGCTTCGGCCCGGATCCGCAGACAGTAGACGCGCACCTATTACTTACTTATAAACCTATCCTCCTATCAAAATTTCCGAACTGGGTGTATGTCTGACGATGGGTGATGGAGGTACGCTGAGAACTAGAGTGAGCTGGGAATGAGAACTTTCAATGGCAAGGAGTTGTTCGAGATCATGCAGCCATAGCATCTGGCTGCTTTGTTGCTATTTTGCTGACTCGCGTCTCGTACTCTCTTACTTCGCCCAAAATTGATCATTGACGGCTTTACATCCAATTTTGGCTCTTTCAACAACGTTCCTGAGGAGTTAAGGGACGAGGAAAGGGAAAGCAAGACAGAGTAAGCGGTATACGAAGGGTGTGATGGGGTAGATTGATGACGACGAAGATGAAGAGGAAAATGAAAAATGGCAAGACCCAAGCAAGACCCCCAAGATCGTGATCAGCATGGGCGAGATGGCTTCGACGCCTCGTTTATATCGCTCTCAAGCGCATCTCTCAAGTCTTTGCTTCAGTCCAGTGGTCCACACTCAAGACTTTGATCGTCTCTGGCAACAACATCGGCACGTGGATCAACCTTTGGTTAGCCCCTGTTGCACCTCATCTGTTGTCTCTCCACATCCAAGGAATGGGGCGAAATGTTCAGGAACTCTCGCATTCCAGCGTCTTATCCATTCATCAACTGATCTGCACTAGCCCACTCATCTAATTGTGTCCTCAGAACGTCCAGCTGCAATGAAGCGCGACTGGGTACTCAACGTTGAGGGCGTGGATCCTTGGCTGATGGTGGAGGGCTTTCACGCGAGAGGTAGGAGCCGTGACCAACTTATGGCTATGCCAGAGGTTGTGCAACTGGAGCATTCAAAGAAGGTATAATGTTGAAATAAGGTCGTGTCATACTGTTAATACGCCGCTGGCTTCAAGTCATCCAGGTAGTTTTCGTCCGCACCGGGCAAAACATCAGTCTACATTGTTTGACTGGCTCAATTCATCGTAGTGTCCAAGTGCAAGATTTACGACTTTTGTGTTTCTTGTGCGACAGACATCACAGAGACAGTAAAGCAAAGTGAACGGGCAAAGTCTAAATTCTGAGGGAGAGAGTGTTTGCAAAATAAAAAGCAAAGTAGGTTTGAGGGCGAAGGCATATTGTGCGATGTTCGCATAGCCTTTGCAAACCAAATCAAAACAACAACTTTACCTCCCGATTCCTTCTTTTGTCTCCATATTTCCCACCATCCACATACAACTTGCCAAACCACGCTTCAAGCAAGGAAGCTATGGAGTCGTCAGCGCAACCCGATCCTCCTGTCTTTCAAAAATTCAATGCCGAGGATGGCTCGATGCTCCCTAGCCTTCAGACTCATCTCTGCGCGGAAACAGACAAGCGATACCTTCTTTGGACCGATATTCAGCACGCTTTCAATGGTGTCAACCACTTGAGTGGCAGGTGGACAAGATCAGAGAGGATTATCTTTACAATTGACGCCGCTAATGAATTGTACGTTCTGTTGTTCCAGACAACACATGAGTTTGTTTATGGTTTTGAGCATGTATTCAGTTATGCTAACTTGTCGCCCACACTGAACGCAGGCACCGTCCATTGCGCATCCAACATGATACGGATGGTTATACGGTGGTTCATAGAACCTTCCGAAAGAACCAAACCGAGGATTTCAACAATCGCCAAGTAGACACCCAGGACCAACCACTTGATGAGATTGTGCCTTCCCTCAGACATCTAACCGACACCTATCTGTATCTCTACAGCCGTCTTGAGTCTATCATTGACGACGAGAGAAAGACGTTTCAGCAAGTTATAGCCAATGTTCGATATTACCATTCGATGGTCGTGGAGGAACTCGAGAGACTAGATAGCGGTGGAGTAAGGGATCTGGTAGATGGCAAGGATCCAGGACAGTTACTGGATGAACTCCACAACCTCCAGCAAAAGGTACCGGAGTGGGAGTACCACAATATTTGCTACCACACATTGACTGAGAACATTCGTGAACATAAGCATAAGTATGCAACGTCTGCATTGTTCATTTTATTGCCATCCCATCTCAGCTCCAAGAAAGACCCGAACTCATCAACTCACCAGTTTCGTCTACACTTCCTGTGTGACAACTCCAATCGATATGCTACACCTGAAAATCAGCCTCGGCATGTTCATCTCTCCAATCATCCTGGATACAAACTCAAGCAACCAGAAGAGTTCTTTCAGAAGTATGGCGATTACATTCTGAGAGTGTTGCAAATGGTCAAGCACGGCTACACCGACAACCATTACGACATTCCCCCGTTGGATACACTCAAGATCCTGTGGAACTGTGACTCCAACATCATCGGCAGCCGTCTCGCCATGGACATCGAGCCTCTCGTCGACAGAGCCATATCTTACTTTCAGGAACTATCTCCGCCAAAGTGGCAAGAAATGCTCGGACTGACCCGTGACCAGAGTGCTGCGATCAAGACGTACTTGGATGTGCAAGATGGCGATAGTGCAGAAAGCAATCTGTACCGATATATTGACAAGGAACGGCGTGCTTACCGGAAGTGCGAGGCACATGCGTACCAATATCTGAGCAGTCAGTCTCTGGAACTTCTGAGGGAGTTTGTCAACTGCCATGGAGGTCACGTCGACATGCAGCAGGCAAGAATCAGAGTCGAACTAGAGTCCATGAGTGAGGCGGACCAATTTCAGATGTATCTCTGTAGTGCCAAACATGTATTCGACATATCCATCAAGCTGTGCTGGGAGGCTACACGGTCGGTCGTGAGAAAGCTCTGTTTGGATATTGCCAACACTGGAACAGGGATCCTGGAACTTGATGGAATCACACTTGACATTTATCCTCAGGGTAACGATCAATACAGGAACAACCTCTTCTTCCATGATGTTATTTCAAAATCAGGATTACACTTCATTTCGATTCTGAATTACCCTCGCCCCCAGGAACGATGTGTTCATGTCCTCCGATATTCTCTGCAACTCGAAAACTCACCAGTACAACCGTCCCACGACTGGATGGCATTAAGCTTTGACCTGAACAAGTTTCAAGAGATGATGTCTAAGGCACAAGATCCTTCTGAATGGAAAAGTGCGGCAACAAAGTTGCAGACAGCGCTAGAGAAGCATGAACTTTCCGAAACCTACATGGTCACCATTTACAACGACGAATGGAATGCTGTATTTGATCAGAAAAGAGGTGCAGTTGTCGAGGTCCACTCGGAAGACATGGTCTTCCCCAAAAGCGTTCTTTCCGCAGGATCGATACGAACACTAGGAGTACACTTGAACTCTCTCGATTTCGCACAAAAGCTCCTCAATATCATGGAAGCCAACACAGAGGTAAAGGATCTATATGTCTCTTACTATGGACACCACATTCTTAACTACATGGAGCATATTGTGCGGATGTGGCACACATCCTCAAGGCCTTTCCGCCTCACTCTGCTCGATCGCATGAAGGATACGCATGGTCGAGTTGTTGCCCAGCTAGCTGTCAGAGGCTGTGATATGGAGGATCCCAGCGACGGTACTACCGATCTTCATACAGGTGATATCAGCCTACCATTCTCCCAAGAACAGGCCGTGCATGAACTTACTGATGTAGTATTTACGCAGTGGGACTGCGACCACGTCTTTTCCAAGATATCCGACTACTCTGCCTCATTCTTGGATATGGCCTCGCGACAACACCCATCAGTACTCACCTTGTTTACGTTGGATGTGTCTTGTCTATCGCGCGACGGTCTATCCTCTATCCGAGAGGTTCTCCGTCGATCTGATCTGGAGCATCTCCATGTTGTGTGCACTCCTGTTAATTCCCAGTCCGAATCCATCGCTCAAGTCCTTGGCTGCATCCAGTGGTCGACACTCAAATCTCTGGTTCTCGCGGGGCACCACATCGAGGCGTGGATCGACCTTTGCCAGCCTCCATTTTCCCCGAGACTTTTGTCTCTTCATATCCAAGGAACATTGCCCAACATCCAGGAACTCTCGCATTCAAATGTCTTGTTCATCTTCCAGCTAATCTGTGCAAGTCCAATGCTCGAACTGTGTTTCCAGAACGTCCAGCTGCAAGAATCCCGTGACTGGGAACTCGTAGTGGATAGCGTGGATTATTCGTTGTTGAAGATGTTGGATTTGGGTGCTGCCTGTATCAGTCAACTCGTCTCCATGCCAGACGCCGCCAATCTCTTCATTTCGAGGGTGGGGCAAGCTCGCGAGGATACAGAGCTCGCAAAATTGGTCCTAAGATCACTCACCTTGGAAATTACTGTCCTATCACAACCCGATCTCGCGGCGGTGCAGGGAATCTTGAGCATGTGTAGGCTAGAGGAGCTCCGAATCGAATGCCCGCCCTTCGACCCAAGACTGTCTGCCTCCTTTGCTCAAGTGCTTAAGTCTGTGCGCTGGACTTCCCTCGAGCACTTGGACCTTGCTGGTGACAACATCAACGAGTGGATCCAGCTCCTGCCCAACATTGAGACACCTCAGCTACAATCTCTCGGCATCCAGGGATCAGAGTGCGTAAAGCAGACACTCGCTGAATCGAGTGTCCTGTTTTTGGAACAGTGCATTCTCGCGAGTCCGTTGGTGGAACTGACCATTGGCCACATCCAGCTTCAGGACCGACTCGACTGGGCGCGGCTTGTTGAGAGCATGGATCCATCGCTGGTGGGGAGGGGGTTTAGAGTGGAAGGAAGGAGCCACGAGCAGTTTGCGGGTACGCCAGATGCTGTGCAGCTGGAACAGAAAAAGAAGGAACAATGGAAGGGGGTGAAATAGAAACAAAATACATGGTATAATGGCAATACGAGCAACGTTTATTTCATATTCTTTCATATCGTAATGTTTACACACCATTTGCATTGGCTCATTTGTGTTATGTTTCCGTCCGCATAGAGAAAGCAAGGATCTCCAGCACCTGGTTATTCTTTCGTGTCCATGGCGTCCATGTGAAGGTTTAAATATCGTGTGAGTCAGATGGGCTGAGGGAGAGGGTTGGCAAAATAAGAGCAAAGTAGGTTTGAGGGCGAAGGCATCGTTTGCATAGCCCTTGCAAATCAAATCAAAACAACACTTGATCTCCCGATTCCTTCTTTTGTTTCCATATTCCCACCATCCACACACAGTTATACCAAACCACGCCTCAAGCAAGGAAACTATGACGCCGCCGGCGCAAACCGATCCTCCAGTCTATCAAAAATTCGAAGCCGAGGGTGGCTCGTCGCTTCGCAGCCTGTCATCTTATCACTGTGCAGAGACAGATGAGCGATACCTTCTTTGGACCGACATTCAGCACGCCTTCAACGGCATCGACCACTTGAAGCACACTTGGGGAGATAGGGTTCTCTTCACAATTGACGCTGCCGGTGAATTGTACGTTCTGTTGTTCGAGATAACACATGGGTTGTTTGTGGTTTTGAACTTGTGGTGTTAGCTAACTTTTTACGCACACTGAATACAGGTACCATCCTTTGCGCATCCCGTATAATTTATTTGGCTATGTGGTGGTTCATAGAACTTTCCACGAGGACCAAGCCGAGGAATTCAACAATGGCCAAGTAAACACCCAGGACCAACAACTCGATGAGATTGCACCTTCCCTCAAACACCTATTCGACATGTGCATCTACTCATACAACCATCTTAAGTCTGTCACCAGAAGTCGGAGAGAGTACTTTCGACAAGCAGTTGTCAACACTCGATATTATCACTCGATGGTCGTGGAGGAACTCGAGAGGCTAGATAATGGCGGAGTAAGGTACCTGGTCGATGGCAAGGATAGAGGTCAGTTACTGGAAGTGCTCCATGATCTCCAGAAAAAGGTGCCAGAGTGGGAGTATCGCAATATTTGCTACAACACGTTGCATGACCAAAGACACAAATACGACAGTGCAACGTCTGTATTGTTCATTGTATTGCCATCCGATCTCGACTCCTGGAACGACTTGGACCCATCAACCCACCGGTTTCATCTCTATTACATGTGCGACAACTTGAATCTAAAAACTGCACAGGAGGATCTGCCTCAGCATGTTCATCTCTCCAACCATCCGGGATACAGACTCAAGCAACCAGAAGAGTTCTTTCAGAAGTACGGCGATTACATTCTGAGAATGCTGCAAATGGTCAAGCACGGCTATACTGAGAACGGATACGATATTCCCTCACTGGATACACTCAAGATCCTGTGGAACTGTGACTCCAACATCATCGGCAGCCGTCTCGCCATGGACATCGAGCCCCTCGTCGATAGGGCCATATCGTACCTTCAGGAACTGTCTTTGCGAAAGTGGAATAGGAGGCTCGGACTGAACCGTGACCAAAGTGCCGCGATCAAGACATACTTGGATGTGCAAGATGGCGATAGCGCAAAAACCAATCTGTGCCGATGTATTAGCAAGGAACGATGTATTTACTGGAAGTGCGAGGCACATGCGCACCAATCTCTGAGCTGTCAGTCTCTGGAACATCTGAAGGAGTTTGTCAACTGCCATGGAGGCCACTTCAACATGCAGCAGGCAAGAATTAAAGTCGAGCTGGGGTCCATAGACGAGGTAGATCAATTTCAGACCCGTCTCTGTAATGCCAAACACGCATTCGACATTTCCATCAAGCTGTGCTGGGAGGCTACACGTTCGGTCGTTAGAAAGCTTTGTTTGGATATTGCCAACACTGGAACAGTACTCCTGGAACTCGACGGCATCACACTCGACATTCATCCTCAGGGTTACGATCAATACAGGAACAACCTCTTCCACGATGTTATTTTAACATCAGGATTACGCTTCATTTCGCTTCTGAACTACCCTCGCTTTCAGGAACGATGTGTTCACATGGACCGATATTCTCTGCAGCTCGAAAACTCACCAGTACAACTGTCCCACGACTGGATGGCATTATTGTCGGACCTGATGATGTTTCACAATGTGATACTGCAGGCACAAGATCCTTCGGAATGGAAAAGTGCAGCAACAAAGTTGCAGACAGCGCTAGAGAAGCATGAACTCTCCGGAACCTACATGGTCACAATTTACAACAACACATGGAATGCTGTATTTGATCAGAAAAGAGGTGTGGCTGTCGAGGTCCACTCGGAAGACATGGTCTGCCCCAAAAACGTGCTTTCCGCAGGATCGATACGAACACTAGGAGTACACTTGAACTCTCTCGATTTCGAACAAGAGCTCCTCGATATCATGGAAACCAACACAGAATTGCAAGATCTCATCATCTCTTATTATGGGCACGACATTCTTAACCACATGGAGCACATTGTGCAGATGTGGCACACATCCTCAAGGCCTTTCCGCCTCACTCTCCTCGATCGCGTGAAGGATACCCATGGTCGAGTTGTTGCCCAGCTAGCTGTCAGAGGCTGTGATATGGAGGATCCCAGCGACGGCACTACCGATCTGCATACAGGTGATATCAGCCCACCATTCTCTCATGAACAGGCCATGCATGAGTTTACTGATGTAGTATTTACGCAGTGGGACTGCGACCATGTCTTTTCCAAGATATCCAACTACTCTGCCTCATTCTTGGATATGGCCTCGCGACAACACCCATCAGTACTTACCTTGCTTACGTTGGATGTGTCTTGTCTATCGCGCGACGGTCTATCCTCTATCCGAGAGGTTCTCCGTCGATCTTATCTGGAGCATCTCCATGTTGTGTGCACTCCTGTTAATTCCCAGTCCGAATCCATCGCTCAAGTCCTTGGCTGCATCCAGTGGTCGACACTCAAGTCTCTGGTTCTCGCGGGGTACCACATTGAGGCATGGATCGACCTTTGCCAGCCTCCATCTCCAGTTTGCCTGAGCCTTCTGTCTTTTCAGATCCAAGGAACATTGCCCAACATCCAGGAACTCTCGCATTCAAATGTCTTGTTCATCATCCAGCTAATCTGTGCAAGTCCAATGCTCGAACTGTGTTTCCAGAACGTCCAGCTGCAAGAATCCCGTGACTGGGAACTCATTGTGGACAGCATGGATTATTCCTGGTTGAAGATGTTGGATCTGGATGCTGCCTGTATCGGTCAACTCGTCTCCATGCCAGACGCCGCCAATCTCTTCATTTCGAGGGTGGGGCAAGCTCGCGAGGATACAGAGCTCGCAAAATTGGTCCTAAGAGCGCTCACCTTGGATATTACTATCCTATCAGAACCCGATCTCGTGGCAGTACAGGCAATCTTGAGCGTGTGTAGGCTAGAGGAGCTCCGAATCGAATGCCCGCCCTTCGACTCAAGATTATCTGCCTCCTTTGCTCAAGTGCTTGCGTCTGTGCACTGGACTTCCCTCGAGCACTTGGACCTCACCGGTGACAACATCAACGAGTGGATCCAGCTCCTGCCCAACATTGAGACACCTCAGCTACAATCTCTCGGCATCCAGGGATCAGAGTGCGTAGAGCAGACCCTCGTCCATTCAAGCGTCCTGTTTGTCGAACAGCGCATCTGCGCGAGTTCGCTGGTGGAACTGACCATTGGCCACATCCAGCTTCAAGACCGACTCGACTGGGTGCGGCTTGTTGAGAACATGGATCCGTCGCTGGTGGAGAAGGGATTTAGTGTGCGAGGAAGGAGTCACAAGCAGTTCGTGGGTACGCCAGAGGCTGTGCAGCTGGAGCAGGAAAAGAAGACACAATGGGAAGGAATGCAATAAATCGAAATATGTCGGAGCATGGCACCACACTGTCAACCTCTGCTGTCATGTTTTCAAAGATCATCCAAGCAGCTTTTCGTCTGCTTTGGGCAAGGCATCAATCTACATGGTTTCACTGATTCTCGAAGCTCTGAACCCAGCCACCTCGTCCGCTCAAATTCACATTTTGCTGTCGAGGGGCTGGGACACAATCTTCCCATTTACTAAGGAGGCTCCCTTCGTCCAAAAAAGGGAAGCGCTTTGCATGGGCCTCAGACAGAGGATAATTTTTTTTGGTGTGACTGCTGCTGAGGAGCTAATGGAATCGTGCCTGAGGCCCATGCAAAGCGCTTCCCTTTTTTGGACGAAGGGAGCCTCCTTAGTAAATGGGAAGATTGTGTCCCAGCCCCTTGACAGCAAAATGTGAATTTGAGCGGACGAAGTGGCTGGGTTCAAAGCTTCCTGATTCTCTCCATATACTTGGTGGCCAAATGCGAGATGCAAGATGTTATATGTATCTTGTGCAACGGATTGACCAAGGGAGAGAGTTTGTGCAAAACAAAGGGCAAATTCGGAAGGCTGAAGGTCAAGGGTACATCTAATGATGATGATATTAGAATACTCTCCAAGTCCGCCTTCTTCCCCACCGTCTCCTCCCAGATCGGCCTCCTCTTCTCCCCCAATGACGAGTTCACCCTGGTTGCTTATGGCAAGATCCCCTTGGTCACTGAGGTCGATAACCATGATGAGATCATCCGCGTCATCTATTTAAAGAAGGAGCTCGAACACAAGGGTGCCAATATCAGATAAGCGCTCTTGGGTGCTATTGAGGCATGGACCGTGGCTGAGTACCTTGCCGAGGCTGAGATCTGTGTCATTTTGAAACCGTACCTGTTCTCCCCTGTCCAGTAGACAGCTCAGAAGTGCCTGCCTAGCACGCCTCTTAACAATGAGACTGGCTTGTCGCATCTGCACAAGGCCGGTGTCAAGTCGGACTGGCTGTGTTGGAGGGCGAGGATGTGCGCCTCTTGTCCTGGATTGCGGGGTGCGCGTTTGGACTTGGGATTGAGCGAGCATCAGGCTGTGGAGATTGTGAGCTGGAACTTGGTGGATAGTGTCGGCTTGCACAATGTGCCCACGGGATTGGTGTTTTACAATGACTATCCGTTAGAGTTGGCGCCAAGGTGTCGGCGATTGTGGGAGGCGGCAAGACTGGTATTCAGTGCACCCCCTTCCCCACTTTCCAATAAAAACTTGCCTCGGGCGAAGAGCAGCAGCATCTTTTAAGGTTCCAAAATATCAAGTCTTGTACAACAGTTACGTTGGCTGATTCAGGGCTGAGAGGGCTATGCCGCCTTGGGAGCGAAGACATTTTGTGAGAATTTTGGGCAACGCCCTCGCAAAATATGGAATGAAAAAAATCTTTCAATCTTGGCCATGTCTCGTTTTCTTTCCACCTCATCTTTCCCATCATCTACACACAAACCACGCCTGAAGCAAGAAAACTATGGCACCGTCAGCGCAAACCGATCCCCCCGTCTTTCAAGAATTCAAAGCCGAGGATGGCTCGCCGCTCTCTAGTCTTCAATCTCATCTCTGCGCTGAGACAGGCCAGCGATACCTTCTTTGGATCGACATCCAGCACGCCTTCAGCGGCATCGATCACTTGAAGTGCAGGTGGAGAACGGAGAACAGGGCTCTTTTTGCAATTGACGCCAATGATGAATTGTATGCTCTCTTGTTCCAGACAACATGGATTGCTAGTTGTTTTGAAGCTGTGACGTTGGCTAACGTGCTACCCACACTGAATACAGGCACCGTCCTTTGCGCATCCCATATGATTTATTTGGCTATGTGGTGGTTCATAGAACTTTCCACAAGGACCAAACCGAGGAATTCAATGATGGCCATGAAGACACCCAGGACCAATCACACGATGAGACTGTGCCTTCCCTCAAACACCTATTTGATATATGCATCTACCTATACAACCATCTTGGGTCTATGGACAGAAAGTCGAAATGGTACTATCGACAAGTAGTAGCCAACACTCGATATTATCACTCGAAGGTCGTGGAGGAACTCAAGAAACGAAATAGCAGTGGAGTAAGGGTTCTGGTGGATGGCAAGAATCAAGGACAGTTACTGGATGAGCTCCACGACCTCCAGCGAAAGGTGCGAGAGTGGGAGTACCGCAATATTTGCTACAACATCTTGCATGGTATCAGTCGTGAATATGACTGTGTAACGTCTACATTGTTCATTATATTGCCATCCAATCTCGACTCCTGGAACGGCATGGACCCATCAACCCACCGGTTTCGTATACACTTCCTGTGTGACAACTGCAATCAAGACGCTACATCTGAAAATCAGCCTCGGCATGTTCATCTCTCCAATCATCCTGGATACAGACTCAAGCAACCAGAAGAGTTCTTTCAGAAGTATGGCGATTACATTCTGAGAGTGCTGCAAATGATCAAGCATGGCTACATCGACGACCATTACGACATTTCCCCGCTGGATACACTCAAGATCCTGTGGAACTGTGACCCCAACATCATCGGCAGCCGTCTCGCCATGGACATCGAGCCCCTTGCCGACAGGGCCATATCTTACTTTCAGGAACTATCTCCACCAAAGTGGCAAGAAGGGCTCGGACTGACCCGTGACCAGAGTGCTGCGATCAAGACGTACTTGGATGTGCAAGATGGCGGTAATGCAGAAAGCAATCTGTGCCGATATATTGGTGGGGAACGGCTCATTTACCGGAAGTGCGAGGCACATGCGCACCAATATCTGAGCCGTCAATCTCTGGAACATCTGAGGGAATTTGTCCACTGCCATGGAGGTCATGTCGACATGCAGCAGGCAAGAATCAGAGTCGAACTGGGGTCCATAGACGAGGTAGATCAATTTCAGACCCATCTCTGTAATGCCAAACACGTATTCGACATTTCCATCAAGCTCCGCTGGGAGGCTACATGGTCGATCTTGAGAAAGCTCTGTTTGGACCTTGCCAACACTGGAACGGTATTCCTGGAACTTGACGGCATCACACTCAACACTCATCCTCAGGGTTACGATCAATACAGGAACAACCTCTTCTACCGTGATGTTATTTCGAAATCAGATTTACGCTTCATTTCGCTTCTGAACTATCCTCGCCCCCAGGAATGGTGTCTTCACATTGACCAATATTCTCTGCAACTCGAAAACTCACCAGTACAACTGTCCCACGACTGGATGACATTAAGCTCCGACCTGGGCAAGTTTCATAATGTGATGGTGGAGGCACAAGATCCTTCGGAATGGAAAAGTGTGGCAACACAGTTGCAGACCGTGCTAGAGAAGCATGAACTCTCCGGAACCCACATGGTCACCATCTACAACGACGAATGGAATGCTGTATTTGATCAGAAAAGAGGTGTAGTTGTCGAGGTCCACTCGGAAGACATGGTCTTCCCCGAAAGCGTGCTTTCCGCAGGATCAATACGAACACTAGGAGTACACTTGAACTTTCTCGATTTCGAACAAGAGCTCCTCGATATCATGGAAACCAACACAGAATTGCAAGATCTCATCATCTCTTATTATGGGCACGACATTCTTAACCACATGGAGCACATTGTGCAGATGTGGCACACATCCTCAAGGCCTTTCCGCCTCACTCTCCTCGATCGCATGAACGATACCCGTGTTCGAGTTGTTGCCCAGCTAGCTGTCAGAGGCTGTGATACGGAGGATCCCAGCGATGGCACCACCGATCTTCATACAGTTGATATCAGCCCACCATTCTCTCATGAACAGGCCATGCATGAGCTTACTGATGTGGTATTTACGCAGTGGGACTGCGACCACGTCTTTTCCAAGATATCCAACTACTCTGCCTCATTCTTGGATATGGCCTCGCGACAACACCCATCAGTACTTACCTTGCTTACGTTGGATGTGTCTTCTCTATCTCGCAACGGTCTTTCCTCTATCCGAGAGGTTCTCCGTCAATCTGATCTCGAACATCTCCATGTTGTGTGCACTCCTGTTAATTCCCAGTCCGAATCCATTGCTCAAGTCCTTGGCTCTGTCCTGTGGTCGACACTCAAGTCTTTGGTTCTTGCGGGGCACCACATCGAGGCGTGGATCGACCTTTGCCAGCCTTCATTTTCCTCGAGCCTTCTGTCTCTTCAGATCCAAGGAACATTGCCTGATATTCAAGAACTCTCGCATTCAAACATCTTGTTCATCATCCAACTGATTTGCGCAAGTCCATTGCTCGAACTGTGTTTCCAGAACGTCCAGCTGCAAGAATCCCGTGACTGGGAACTCATTGTGGATAGCGTGGATTATTCGTTGTTGAAGACGTTGGATCTGGGTGCAGACTGTATCAGTCAACTCGTCTCCATGCCAGACGTGGCCAATCTTTTCATTTCGAGGGTGGAACACGTTCGCGAGGATACAGAGTTCGCAAAGTCGGTGCTAAGAGCGTTCACTTTGGATATTACTGTCCTATCACAACCCGATCTCGCGGCCGTCCAGGGAATCTTGAGCGTGTGCAGGATGGAGGAACTCCGAGTCGAATGCCCGCCCTTCGACCCAAGACTGTCTGCCTTCATAGCCCAAATGCTTGCCTCTGTGCGCTGGATGGCACTTGAGTGTCTTAATCTCACCGGTGACAACATCAATGAGTGGGTCACACTCCTGCGCAACATCGAGACACCTCGGCTGCAGTCTCTAAGCATCCAGGGATTAGAGTGCGTAGAGCAGACACTCGTCCATTCAAGCGTCCTGTTTGTCGAACAGCGCATCTGCGCGAGTTCGCTGGTGGAACTGACCATTGGCCACATCCAGCTTCAAGACCGACTCGACTGGGTGCGGCTTGTTGAGAACATGGATCTCTCGCTGGTGGGGATGGGGTTTAGAGTGGAAGGAAGGAGCCGCGAGCAGTTTGTGGGTACGCCAGAGGCTGTGCAGTTGGAACAGAGAAAGAGGGAACAATGGAAGGTGATGACTTAGAAACAAATACATGATATAATGGCAATACGAGCAACGTTTATTTCATATCCTTTCATATCGTATTGTTCACACACCATTTGCATTGGCTTGTTTGTTTTATATTTCCGTCCGCATCGAGAAAGTAACGGTTTCCAACACCTGACTATTCATTCGTTTCTCTGGAGTCCATGCGAAAGGGTTTAAAATTTCCTGTGAGACGGATGGACTGAGGGAGAGTGTTGGCAAAGCAGAACAAAGTAGGTTTGAGGCGAAGGCATCGTTTGCATAGCCCTTGCAAATCAAATCAAAATAACAACTTGGCCCTCCAATTCTTTCTTTTATCTCCATTTCCCACCATTCACAGACAACTTGCCAAACCACGCCTCAAACAAGGAAGCTATGGAGTCGTCAGCGCAACCCGATTCTCCTGTCTCTCAAAAATTCGAAGCCGAGGATGGCTCGCCGCTTCGCAGCCTACCATCTTATCTTTGTGCAGAGACAGACAAGCGATACCTTCTTTTGACCGACATTCAGCATGCCTTCAATGGCATCGACCACTTGAAGTACACCTGGGGAGATAGGGTTCTCTTCACAATTGACGCCGCCGGTGAATTGTACGTTCTGTTGTTCCAGATAACACATGGGTTGTTTGTGGTTTTGAACTCGTGAAGTTGGCTAACTTGCTGCCGACACTGGATGCAGGCATCATCCTCTGCGCATCCTGCATAGTTATGTTGCTTACGTGGCGGTTCATAAAATTTCCCACGAGAACCAAACCGCGGAATTCAACATTGGCCAAGTAGACACCCAGGACTAACCACTCGATGAGATTGTACCTTCCCTCAAACACTTATTCGACATGTGCATCTACCTATACAACCATCTTGGGTCTGTCAACAAAAGGAAGGGAACTTACTTTCGACAAGCAGTAGCCAACGCTCGATGTTATCACTCGATGGTCGTGGAGGAACTCGAGAGACTACATAGCAATGGAATAAAGGATCTGGTGGACGGCAAGGATCCAGGACAGTTACTGGATGAACTCCACAATCTTCAGCAAAAAGTGCCAGAGTGGGAGTACCAGAATATTTGCTACCAAACGTTGACTGATAAAAGTCGTGAATATAAGTATGCAACGTCTGTGTTGTTCATTGTATTGCCATCCCATCTCAGCTCCAAGAAGGATTCGAACCCATCAACCCACCAGTTTCGTTTACATTTCCTGTGTGACAACTACAATCGAGACGCTACACCTGAAAATCTGCCTCAGCATGTTCATCTCTCCAATCATCCTGGATACAGACTCAAGCAACCAGAAGAGTTCTTTCAGAAGTATGGCGATTACATTCTGAGAGTGCTGCAAATGATCAAGCATGGCTACATCGACGACCATTACGACATTTCCCCGCTGGATACACTCAAGATCCTGTGGAACTGTGACCCCAACATCATCGGCAGTCGTCTCGCCATGGACATCGAACCCCTCATCGACAGAGCCATATCTTACTTTCAAGAACTGTCTCTGCCAAAGTGGAAAGAAAGGCTCGGGCTAACCCGTGACCAGAGTGCTGCGATCAAGACGTACTTGGATGTGCAAGATGGCGGTGGTGCAGAAAGCAATCTGTGCCGATATATTGGTGGGGAACGGCTCATTTACCGGAAGTGCGAGGCACATGCGCACCAATATCTGAGCCGTCAGTCTCTGGAACATCTGAGGGAGTTTGTCCTCTGTCATGGAGGTGACGTCGACATGCAGCAGGCAAGAATCAGAGTCGAACTAGAGTCCATGAGTGAGGCGGATCAATTTCAGATGTATCTCTCTAATGCCAAACACGTATTCGACATTTCCATCAAGCTGTGCTGGGAGGCTACACAATCGGTCTTGAGAACGCTCTGTTTGGACATTGCCAAGACTGGAACAGGGATCGTGGAACTCGACGGCATCACACTCGATATTTATCCTCAGGGTTACGATCAACACAGGAACAACCTCTTCCATGATGTTATATCGAAATCAGGATTACGCTCCATTTTGCTTCTGAACTACCCTCGCCCTCGGGAATGGTGTGTTCACGTCGACCGATATTCTCTGCAGCTCAAAACCCCGCCAGCACAATCGTCCCCCGACTGGATGGCATTACGTTCTGACTTGTACAAGTTTCAAGGGATGATGTCTGAGGCACAAGATCCTTCGGAATGGAAAAGTGCAGCAACAAAGTTGCAGACAGTGCTAGAGAAGCATGAACTCTCCGGAACTTGCATGGTCACCATCTACAATGACGAATGGAATGCTGTATTTGATCAGAAAAGAGGTGTAGTTGTCGAGGTCCACTCGGAAGACATGGTCTTCCCCGAAAGCGTGCTTTCCGCAGGATCGATACGAAACTAGGAGTACACTTGAACTCTCTCGATTTCGAACAAGAGCTCCTCGATATCATGGAAAACAACACAGAATTGCAAGATCTCATCGTCTCTTATTATGGGCACGACATTCATTACCGCATAGAGCACATTGTGCGGATGGGGCACACGTCCTCAAGGCCTCTCCGCCTTAATCTGCTCGATCGCATGAACGATACCTGTGGTCGAGCTGTTGCCCAGCTAGCTGTCGGAGGATGTGACAGGGAGGATCTCAGCAACGACACTACCGATCTTCATGGATGTGATATTAGATCACCATTTTTCTCTCAAAAGGTTGTGCACAAGCTTACTGACATCGTATTTACACAGTGGGACTGTGACCACCTCTTTTCCAAGATATCCGACTACTCTGCCTTGTTCTTGGACATCGCTTCGCGACAACACCCATCAGTACTCACCTTGCTTACATTGGATGTGTCATGTCTATCTCGCAATGGTCTTTCCTCTATCCAAGAGGTTCTCCATCGATCTGATCTCCAACATCTGCATGTTGTGTGCACTCCTGTTGATTGTCAGTTCGAATCCATCGCTCAAGTCCTTGGTGCCGTCCAGTGGTCGACACTCAAGTCTCTGGTTCTCGCGGGGCATCACATCGAGGCGTGGATCGATCTTTGCCAGCCTTCATTTTCTCCGAGCCTTCTGTCTCTTCAAATCCAAGGAACACTGCCGAAAATCCAAGAACTCTCGCATTCAAATGTCTTATTCATCATCCAACTGATCTGCGCAAGTCCAGTGGTCGAACTGTGTTTCCAGAACGTCCAGCTGCAAGAGAGACGCGACTGGGAGCTCATTGTTGAGAGCATGGACGTCTTCTTATTACAGACATTGAGCTTTGGCGAGCATGACTTCATGCAACTTCTGTCAGTACCGGACGCAATCGCACTCCTTGGTTCAAGATCGGAAGCGGCAGCCTTGGATACCGACGGACCAAAGATATTTCTTGCGCCATTCACGCTGGACTTTGCAACTCTCTCTCGGTCCAGTCTCGAAAGTTTGAAAAGAATATTCAGCTACTGTTGCCTTGAGAAACTCATTGTCAAGTGTGATGATCCGATCGACCTCAGTGTGTTCGATCCCATCGCTAGCGTCCTCGATTCCGTGCCCTGGCTCACGCTCAAGCACCTGTACCTCTCAGAAGACAGCGTCAGTTATTGGATTCGGTTGCTGATCAATGTTAACGCGCTAAGACTCAAATCTCTCAACCTCCGCGGAGCACATCTGGTGCGTCAAGAGCTCACCCATTCGAGTATGTTGTTTGTTGAACGATTGATGGATACGAATCCGCTTGTGGTTCACTTGGAGGACATTCAACTGCAGGACCCGCATGACTGGGTGCTCCTTGTCGAGAAGATGCATTCTTCCATGGAGAACCTTCAATTGGGAGGGAGTAGTCTCGAACAGCTTATGTCTACTCCAGAAGCTGCGAATCTCAAACACTTAAAGCTGGCACAATGGCTTTCTGAACAGTTGGAGAGGGTCCAAGAAAGAGTGAAGAGCGTCTACATGAAGAGAACGATGATTGAAGAGTGTGAATAGTATAACATATTGTACAACATCTGCTGATATGTCGTTATGTTTTCCACACCATTTTCTCCAACCGATCCAGCTTTTTGTTTTGTTTTTCGCCCAGTTGTTTTCAATGCCATCTGTTCTTGTATATTCCAATTTATGTTTATTTTTTTGTCAGAATGCCTGTTCTTCCTTTTTATTTTAGGGTAATTCTTGATCGCCAGTGATCGGCGTGCTCAAATCCGTTCTTGCCGTCGTGGTAGCCCCTGATGGTGCTCTAAATCTCTTACTTGGTGTTCATCACAAACGGACCAAGTTGCGCTAGGGACTTGTGGAGTGGCTCGCCCGCAATAAGCACAAAGTGAGACTCTTCGTCCTTGGTTCGGATCTTTACCATGTCCGTTACCATCCTCAGAGAAGGACAGAGTGTGCTATACCTGTCCTTAAACTCGTCGTCGCCAATGTATGCAGTGCCTTTGAGCATGTCAGTATACGAGGCAAGGATCGACTGCTCAGCCGTCTTGTTTTTGTCCATCTTGTAGTCGAGGTACATGATCGGTGTGCGTGTGTCTAATTGACTCTTGACGCCATGTGGTTCGCCAGGCAATGACCTTGACAATGTCGCCGTCCTGAGGTGTGGCGCGCTTGATCTCCTCGTCGAGCAGCCCCCCGGTGCTGGGTTCGCACATGTTGCACTCCTTGGGTAGGTTGATCCAGAGCTGAGGTTCGTGAGCACGGGTCTGCTGCGGTTTGATGGGCATCTCAGAGTGGACAATGCCGCTCCCGGCGGTCATCCACTGCAAGTCACCTGGCCGATGGTGCCTTTGTGTCCTGCAGAGTCCCCGTGCTGGAACTGGCCCTTGATCATGTAGGGGATGGTCTCGAAGTCGCGGTAAGGGTGGTCGAGGAAGCCTACCGTTTTTGTCGACGTTGAACGCGTCGAGAAAGAGGAAAGAGTCGTGGCTGCAGAACTCGGGGCGGCCGATGCTTCGATGGACACGAGCGCCAACTCCTTCTGCTTGTTCACGAGAAAGGACGGCCTTGGTGATGGACAGGATTATCTTGTTATTATAGCAATCATAGCCATTGGTGTGTAGTTATGAGTGTTGATGATGTGTTGGCGAGGCAGATTTATATTGCAGTCGCTACTGTTGCTCTAATACCTTTTTTTTTTTTTTTTTTTTTTTTGGTTTGTGCTCAGTTGATTCGTCAACTAAATTCAGACTACGCCCAAGCGTTTGAAAAAAAAAAATTGCTGACCCGTTAATCAGTGTGGAGAAGTGAAAGTAATCCGTCGTGGTTCTAGTGCGCTGGCTTGGTATTGCCTAAGCAAAGAGATGTAGGAATGCTGGTCAAAGTTGGAAGGGAGGGAGAAAGGTGAAGGGAGAAGACATGTGTTTGCAACCGTCAGCGAGGCTATTAGATACGAAAATAGCCAAGCCCTTTCAGGTGAGGGCCGGTTTGCCCACACACACACACACTTGTAGTTTATTCACACACAAACACAAACCATTGTTGCCCAATTGACCCACGTCGACTTGGTTACCTCTGTCTTTGTCTCTCCCTCTCTCTCTCTCTCTCTCTCTCTCTCTCTCTTCCTGAGATCATGATATCATTTGGGCGTATTCCAGCGGCATCAAACTTGTTCCCAAGGGACAAGAATGGCACGGATACAGAGATTGATTGATTGATTGATTGAGGGGACCTCGAGACTCCATGCTAGTGCCATTTGCTTACCCGAGAGAAGGAGAGTGTGGGTGAGAGAGTGATGATGAATTACAGGACCACACAATCGAAGCGGCTAAACCATTCCCGCATTGGCCCTGGCGCACGATTCAGCGGAGAGGGAACTTGAAAAGGGACAACATTTGGACACGAAACCAAAATGACCATTTTCAGCCTAGTGCACCCTCGAGTGCACAGAGGAGCACAACACAAGCAATACATCGGCATGAGGTGCAGCTCTATTATGAACAAAAAAAATGGTGTTTGGCTCTCTATTTCTTTCCAGCTGCCTCTCAAACCAACCAACCAAGAGTTGTCCTTGGGCTTACCCGTCCCAAAGTCCACAGTGTTAATGATGACGATGTTGAATTGTTGCGCTTAACTGCGCACTGTGACACTTTGTACCTGTGCCTTGTGCCTGTCTCATCTCACTTTACAGAGACAATTGTTGTTGTTTTTTGTTATGATGACGAGGGAGTTACCCTTATCACGCTCCCTTGTGTCCCCAAAAACAATTCTCCTCGTGGTCTTTTATTTATTTATTTATTTGGGATCAATGGGATAGGTCGCAAATGAACTGGTGCGCTAGATGGATGAAGTACATACGTTGGAAACAGGATGGGATGCAATTGCGTGGCGTAGGCAGCGCAGATACCTCTCGAGCAACTAGCAACCAGCAACCAGCAACAAGAACAACAACAGAAAATACAGTTGGTTTCAAGCAAAAGCAGGTTTAACTCGCCCTTTGTGCCTGAGTTTCCTTCTCCGCACGCATCGATACCGATTTATTTACCCCCATCTCCCTGGACAAGTGTGGGCGCAGTGGGCCATTGCATGTGTATAGACACTGAAGCAATGGGCTTTCGTCCAGACCTCTCTCTCCCCTTTCTTTCTTTACGGTTGCTTCGGTACAACGTGTTTCTGACGATAGTAATGGATCCTGTACCGCTCTGTCTCCCCAATTCCACGATGCCGAATGGTTGCTTGCGGGTTACCATAAACCCACCTTTTCCTTTCTTTTTTTTTGAAAGAGCGTTTGCCAAGAAACAGCAAATTGAAAAAGCAACAGCCCTCGAGTCTCAGCGTCCATACAACTTTGACACGCGCGCAATACTCATGGACGTGTACTTGAGAGTACTCGCGAAGAAAAAGGTTGGCCCTCTTTAATTCGAGGAACCATTATTTCTCTGGCTCCCATGGCTCCATGGTGTTTTTTTTTCTAGACATATTACTAAGGAGAGGATGACTAATGGACCAAAGCGCAGTCAACTCGATGGCAGGTCGGTCCACGAAAGGGCATCTTTGAAATGAACGATATTTTTTATGCTTATCTCTCTCCGACCCATTTAGCTCGTGTGTTGTGTGTATTTTCTCGCAAAAAAATAAAATTGGAATGGAACAGGGAGAGTGAGGGAGTTCTTCTGTCCTGGTATTTTGTGATGCGCTTTGCACAGTCGACCAAAATGACACAATGAGGGGTGTGTGGGACAACCGTTGAAGACATCCAAGAGAAGAAAGCCAAAAAGACAAAGAAAAAAAAAGCCCATGCCACAGCACTGAGGGGTAATGCACTGAAGCAGACAGAGAGGAAAACAGACGTAGACAGACATGAACATGACATGCAGATACGCGATTCACAGATATGCATCGATACATAGTGGGTCCAAAATAAAATGGAACCTTCCCTTTGACCTTTTTGCCCATTGCTGCAACAAAGCCTTGTTGTTGTGTGCAGTCCCAGTGGAATAGAATTGATAGAGAGAGAGCAGCAACAGCATGCGAAATGAAAGTGAAAGTATAGAGTAGAGTAAAGAGTAAGAGTAAAAGTAGACAGACACACAAAAGAGAAGATCACCTTCCTGATCCTTTGGTCTCAGACTCCTAGAGATGGACACCAAACGACGAGGCAGTAATATGGAGAGAGGTGTATGTACGATGAGATGCCAAGGATGAAATGTAGCCACGGTGTGGGCCAATGGAGCCTGCTTCATGTGGACTCCTGCTTTCGAGAGCGAGATGCCCGAGTGTGGGCGGATGAATAATTGTTGCGCAATTTCCTCCATCCTCTGTCACACTTGCAGCCAACAAACCTGTTCGTGGCAGAAAAGGCGGCGGATATAAAAAGCAGAGGGAGGGGCCACCCCCAGGGCCTCCCTCTCTCTCCCTCTCTCTCTCTTTGTCCTCCCTTCCCTCTCTTTAGCCGATACCACTCTCCTCTTTCTCGTCTCTTGTTTGTTTTGCACGCGTCCCGCTTCTCGTCTTCTCTCCCTCGTTACCATTTCGCATTCCAACTCGCCATTCAAACCCACTCACCCTCTCATTCATTGGACCTGCACGCCAACCACCCCGACTCTGTGAGCCTCATTGACCGCAACCAACCCCATACTCCAACTGGCAGCACATACCACTCACAAACATCAACAAGGCTCCACCAAAAAAAAAAAAAAAAAAAAAAAGCATAACAAAGGACGATCCACTTCCTTTGTCTTTTTTGCTTACACCCTCCACAAGAAAGAAAACCAGGACTGTCGTCATACTCTCTTTCTTGTTAGCGCCCTTCTTCCTTTTCTCTCTCTCTCCTTCTCTCCTTTGTTTCTCTCCATCTCATCTTTGATACCCAGTTTCTTTCTTCTTTTCCTTACTACTCTTCTCCATACCTAATCAACAATGGCACCCACGGTTCAAGCCCCGTTGTTCTCGTTCATATCGGACCAGTCGCTGGCCCTGCTGCTGCCCATCATTGTCTACTGGGTCTACTCGCTCGCCTTCCACTGGATCTCCATCAAAGAGTTTGGCTGGTTCGAGAAGTACAGGATCCACGACAAAGAAGAAGAGACGCGCAACAGGGTGTCCTTGCCAGAAGTGATCAAGGCCGTTATTATCCAGCAACTACTCCAGGTGAGCATCATATACAGCAACAGGAAGCGAGCAAGAAGACGAAGAAGACACCGCATGTGTGTGTGCCACAGACAACTCTTGGCCAACAGCCCAATTGGCAAAGCCCTACCTACCCACACAACAGCACACAACCTCCTTGGCGTCTCTTTCTCCTCTCCTCTCAATCCCAAACCACCTCGACATTCCAGCCAAATCGTCACGAAACATAGTGGGACAAGCGAAGGGAGACAAAGAGAAAGAGAAAGAGCTTTGGGGGTCGAAAAAAGGGGGCGGGTGAGAGAGAGAGAGAGACAGACCTGGATTGGAGAAGGGCGAGTTGGCTCGAACGTCCCTTTGTTCATGTCTCTGTGGATGGGGTTTGTGCGTCTTGTCTTGATCAGAGGCAACAAAAGCACAAGCCCCCACTGCGGAACAGTTTCGATTTGTCTTGTCTCGACAGTCAACGAGAACGTCCTGCTTGTCATTGGGAGAGGCAGGGACTTAGACGGGATGAATGACGGTTGGGCAGGAATCAACGGCATAATGGGACACAAACACAGTCGACAAAAGTGGGCGTATTTTGTCGTCGAGTTGGAAATATGCACACTGAAAAATTATTGTACTCGAGGCTTTAGCGGTGCGTCATGCACATGCCAGGCTCCATGTTTTCGATCCTCTCCTTCTGTCCTGGATGGACAGTGCTGTGATGGTGCTCTTTGTCGTCTTTGGTTCCCATCTTTCTCTTTTTTACTCCAAGACCTGGTTTCGCGTAAAGGATAGTGCTGGACAGTGAGCGACAAGAGAAGGATGAAGAAAAAAATTGTTCCGCACGCCCACCCACAATAGCAGTGAGCCTTGCTTACTTGTTCATACAATGTTTTTTCAATAACAACTTTCATTTCAATCGGGCATTCGGTCCGGACATGGCCTGGGTACGCTTTGTCAGAGCAAAGGATACCACACAGACGAGCAAGTACCGTGTTCATAGTGCAAGGGCTGCGGAGGCAATTCGGTCATTTCTTCTGAGCCCTTTTTTTTTCTCTCGTCTTTCCCTCTCTCTCTCTGTCTCTCTTTCTGTTGACAAATACACTCAGCGAAAAGACAATGGACGGAGTGTGAGTATGAGTGTGAGAAGAGAGTGGGAGGAAAAACTCAACGATTGTGACCTGAATTGTGTTTTATGGTTCAGCTCGTGAAGGAGAGAAAGGAGTGAAGGGAAGGAGTGAACAGAACGGAGCAGGGAGAGGAATGGAAAAGCGGTTTTTTTTGTTTGTTTGTTTGTGTATGTCTGTGTGTGTGTTGACAAAGCATCCCTGCAATGTAAAATGAGAAAGCAGTTGCGATCGTCCCGTCTAACAAAGGTCGCCCTCACTTAACCTATCTAGACTGCCTTGGGATTCATCGTGGTTGTTGCCGACGACTCTGACATGATATTTGACGATGACCTCAGCCTTGCCAGATACCAGACCTGGATCACCTCCGCCCTGGCTGTTGTTGGGATTCAGATGTCCCAGGCGACCATCGCAAATATGGCCCATGTCTGCTACTTTTATCTCGAGTCCATGATCCGCTTCTTTGTCGCCATGTAAGTCTCTGTGATGGGATTTACACAAAAGACGATTCAAAGTTCTGAAGGCAGTAAATTAACATATTTTCTTTGTCTTGAACAGGTCTTTCTTGGACACTTGGCAGTACTTCCTTCACCGCCTGTTCCACAACGTGCCATATCTGTACAAGCACTTCCATTCGCGCCACCACCGCCTGTACGTCACCTACTCCTTTGGCGCACTCTACAACCATCCATTTGAGGGATTCTTGATGGACAGCATTGGCGCCAGTCTTGCCTTCCTCGTCAGCGGCATGGGCAACCGAGGAGCACTCGCCTTTTTTTCCTTCTCGACCTTGAAGACTGTTGACGACCACTGTGGATACAATCTGCCTTTCAACCCTCTCCAGCGCCTCTTCTGGAACAATGCCGACTAGTAAGTTTGTTTATCTGGACATGCAAATGAAGATCACAGGAAATTGAATGCTACACATACTAATTTATTCCTTTCCTTTTTTTTGAAACCAAAAAAACAGCCACGACATTCACCACCAAAACTTTGGCATCAAGAGCAACTTTTCACAGCCCTTTGGCACCATTTGGGACCACATCCTTGGAACGCACATGTCTCGCGAGGAAGCCAACCAGATCATCAAGATCAAGGAAGAGCGCAAGGCTGCACGACTGGCAGCCAAGAACCAGGAAAACGTCACCGCAGTGAGTTCAACCGGAGCATCCCCAGTCGCTGTGGGACCTATCAAGTCGGTCTACAACAAGGACGAGGATCCTAACAGTAGTGGCAACAACAGTGGCAACGACAGTCACGAGGAGGGCGAAAAGAGGAGTACCTCCTTGCGCAGGACCAACTCGTCGGTAGCGATCGAGAGTACGACGACGACCTTGATCCAGGAAAAGTCTGGATCCTCGGCCGTGGAGGTGCCTGGATACCGCGAGCTGCTCTCGACCCGTGCGCGAGTCGACAATGGATTCGTCTCGGGCAAAGGACAGGGCAAGGCCCTCTAATGTCCTCTCACTACGCTGATAAGCGGTCGCCCACTCAAAAAACTACCACCCTTTTTTCTCTAATTGTTAATAGTTTCGCTAGTTGTAATATTTCTCTATCTGTACAAAATCCCTTTTTTCATATCCCCCCATACCCCATACCATGCACTTCTTCCCACTTTTACCCACACTCACAAACACACTCACACATTCACAGGGCGTGCGCCTTCGCGTCCTTAATCTTCATTTCAAGTAATTAAAAAAAAAAAACACTCCCAAAATGAAACATCTTTATTGCACCATAGCCTTGGGTTTGCTCAGCTGGATCACCGGGACCCCCATCCACTTTCCCACCACGGGCATCTTGCCTTGCACATCATAGTGATAGTACGCAATCAGCATTGTAGCGTGATATAGTGCGCATGCCGAGAACACGTGCCACCAGGCGTGCAGCTGCGGGTTCCACTGGAGCACCGACCGCGCGCTGACTCCGTTGACAAACTCGCACAGGCGCAGGTCGATCAGCCAGATGGTGACGGCCACCAGGGCCGAGGCGAAGGCGCGGCGGATGACGACGGAGACGGCCGGGTTGGGGCGGAGGCGGCGTTGCTGGACGTGCAAGGTGCGGAGGTAGTAGATCATGAGGAACTGGAGGAGAATGTAAGTGGACTGGAAGGTGTAGAACTGGGTCTGCCCGGAGGTGGTGGAGAAGACGAAGGTTGTTGTTGCTAGAACAGATGGCATTGCCGGAAATAGAAAGAGAGAGAGAAAGCAAAACTCAGTGGGATAAGACATCGATCAGGTGCTTCTGCAGAGCAGAAACGCAAATCTGCGCAGAATGCGGGTTGTTGTTGTTCTTTTTACCGATCCAGGCTGTCAATAAGAGGGGGAACCAGCGGCCTTGGGGGCCATGCTTTGCCTCGACGAGAATGAATAGGATGATGGTTGCCGAGTACAACATCGGTAGCTCATCTGTGAGCCAAATCGAATTAATGCCATGTTGGCAGGGGTACACAAATTTTTGAGAATTGGTATGTGAGAGAGATTCAGCTTCTTTTTCTGCGTTTCACAAAGCACATCTCAGATCGGGGAAGATTTCTTTTTTTTTTCTTTTTACCAAGGAGCTGCATCTTGTGGCGAAGTGTTCCATGAAACAGGGTCGATCCTAACCCGACAAGGTAGAATGTCCAGAACAAGTACTTGAACCGCCGCTCACTCGTTGGGAAGAAGTGGTATCCGACACCTGCAGCAAACAGGCTCGCCACGTTTGAAATCGTATTCCAGAATCTAGAATAATTTCGTATCGCGTGGGTTGGGCGTTTAGTCCGATCTTCCACATGGCGAAAATCTCCTTCTCTCGACAACCTCGGGCTGTTGTTGGGTACAGATTTTATACGAGGCTTGCGTATGTAGTTTGTTTACTTACTCTGCCACGTAGAAGGACACAACATAGTTGTTTTCGCACCAGTCGACGGACGCTGTGTTTGGAGACCAGTAGCCCAATTTATCGAACGATGCAGAGTTTGCGCCTGCAATTACCGGTGCCATTGGAGAGAATCTGTCTGATCTGCCAGTTTGATCGAGGGGGTTAGTTGAAAGGAAGAAAAGTGAGAGTGGGCGTGGACGTGAGTAGAAAAGAAAAGAGGTGAGGATGTGGGTGGGTGATGAAAATGCGAGGGTTTCATCCCCACAGTGACATATGCGTTTTTATACTAAAAGGTCAGGTTTTCCGGGTTGTGTTATTGAAAAGGGGGAGGGGAGAGAAGCAGTCGTCTCTCAAATGCCGTTGTGATCATTGGTTCGGATTCCAGCCGCATCGCAAACAGGAACAAAGCAGCATGGATGATGTTATTCCCACCTCAATTCACACAGACTAACATGACCCCGTTCGTTTATCAAGCCTGTCACGACGGATGAATAATTCGAAAAACTGCGCGGATATATAATTTTACAGGACAGGGTTCATCGCATTGAGAACTTTTTTTTTTTTTTTTTTTTTTTTTTTGGTCAATGACGAAAAAGATCGCCCTTTTTGTGTCAAATTTTCCCGAGGGTCCTAGTGACACCCATGGAGTCAGCTCAATGCACATGCTGCGCAGAAAACGTAGAAAAGCATCAGATCCACTTGCACAAGTTTTTTTGCGCTGATATCTCGCTGCTTGCTGCCCTATCCCCCTCCATCATTGTAGATGTGGATAGCGACCCTTTTTTTTTTGCAGGCGGCTGTAAAACTAGGGGAATGCAATTACACACCCCTTAATCGATATGTGTGTGCTTGTCTTCAAAAATGTTTTAGAGTTTCACGAAAATATCTTCAGAGCGTCCGAAAATAGCTCAGTTGGTAGAGCGGGAGACTGTAGTTTGCCTGTCATCTCTAGGTCCCTGGTTCAAATCCGGGTTTTCGGATATCCTTTTTGCTATTTGTGAGTCTCAAGGCAACCCGAATGGATGTCATTGGACCGTGCCTTTTTGCGTATAGCCTGGACATCGTAAAGTTGTGGATGCTGTTGACAGAAGGCCTTTTTTGCTTCCCTGCTGTCCTGGACTTTTGTTATGTGGACGATGGCCTTGATGAAGTGGTTTGAAGTACCGTGTCAATGTGGGTTTTAAATTTTCGCTCATGGTTAAATTTGCGAAACCTTTGGCCTCGAGGAGCAAAACGGTCAAAAAACAAACTAAGGTATGGAGATAGTCAAAGTAGGTTACCCGACCCGGGGGGCTTGATCAACCTCTGCTCATGAGCACAAAATATTAAGCACACTATTGTCGCCGCTGATCTCCCAAAAACGCACACCAGCGTCGTCCAGTTCCCAAGAGCAAAGAAAGCGTGCACTAATAACTAACGCCCACGGCTAATACAAACTCAGTACTCTTGACCCAACCTTTCCTACTAGAAAACTCTCGTGCGATTAATACAAAAACCCTGGATGTGAACTAAAGTCGGTACATATCTAACTCTCCTTTTCTCCAACAGTAGCTCTCCAAGGCTGTGCTTTTGGGCTTGTGCGGACATTTTTCGCACCGGCATACTCTCTTTGCTGTTTTTCCACGTCGGGAAGACAGCTGTGCCCATGGCTTTCTCCTTTATCAATGGAGTTCAAGTGCAAAGATTAAGGTTCTTTGTGTGACGAATGGCCAAGGGAGAGAGTTATCAAGGGCAGAGGCATATTTGTGCGCGCAGTTTTGGCATAGCTCTGACAAAGCAAAGAAAAAAGAAAAATTGACCCGCGGTTCATGCCTTTGTTCCCATCTTTCCCACCATACACACAAAGCTTGCCAAGCAGCATCTCATTAAAAAAAAAAGGGTCATGTCATCTTCAGTGAAAACCAATCCTCTTGTCCTTCAAAAATTCAAAACCAAACGCTAGCTCACGGCCCACCATCCTTCGGACGCATCTTTGCGCAGAGACAGACGTTCGATATCTTCTATGGATCGATATTCAGCACGCTTTTATGATAACGGCATCGACTACTTGAGGACCAAGTCGAAAGAGAGGGCTCTCTTTACAATCGACGCCGATGGCGAATTGTAAGTTTTGTTATTCGAGAAATCATCTACGTTGTTTGTCGGTGTGTTGAATTTGCCTAACTTGATATTTACACTGAATGAAGGCGCCATCCTTTCCGTGTCCCACATATTAAAGATACCTATGTGGTGGTTCATGGAATTGTCCAAAAGGACCAAACAGAAGAATTATACGACAGCCATGAAGACCCTCTGGATCAATCACTCAATGAATATGTACCTTCCTTCAAACGTCTATTCGACGCTTGCTACTTTCTGTACCGCCATCTTGGGTCTATCGTCAATGGTTGGAGGTACCCTTTTTGACAAGCGGCAGCCAACACTCAATACCACCATTCGAGGCTCGTGGAGGAAATCGAGAGACTCGATCGTGCTGGAATTAAGATTCTGGTGGATAAGAAGGGGCGAAAGCAGTTATTGGATGAGCTTTGCGACCTTCAGCAGAAAGTACCAGAGTGGGACTACCGTAATACTTGCGAGAACACGCTGCATGACTTTGATACTCGACGGGAGTATGCGACATCTGCATTTTTTCACTTCATGTGTGATACCCGGAAGGAAGTCGGTGCACCGGAAGATCTGCTTCAGCATGTTCCTCTCCAACCATCCTGGATACAGTCTTAATAAACTAGAAGAGTTTTTCAAAAGTACGGCGATTACATTCTGAGAGTGCCGCAATTGGTCAAGCATGGAGGCCAAGTTGACTTGCGACAAGCCGGAATCAGAGTCGAATTTGGGTCAGTAGCCGAGGCAGATGAATTTCGGACCCATATCGCGGTTGTCAAACACATATTCGACATCTCCATTAAACTGAACTGGAAGGCTACACGGTCTGAAGTGAAGAAGTTTTGTTTGGACATTGGTGACGCGGGAATAGGAGTCCTGAGACTCGACGGCATCACACTCGACATTCATCCTCAGGGCTACGATCAATACAGGAACAATATCTTCTACCATGATATTATTTCGAGCACGGACCTGCGGTTCATCACGCTTCTGAACCACCCCCGTCCATAGGAGCGGTGTATTCACGTCTACCACTATTCGCTTCAGCTCGAAATATCTACAGATCAACGTTCTCACAGTTGGATGCATCTATGGGACGACCTAAATAAGTTTGGCAGCGTGGTGTCTTCAGCACAAGATCCCTGGGACTGGACCAACTCGGCAACAGAGTTGAAGTCAACACTACAGTGCCATGGAATCCCTGAAACTTACATGGCTACCATGTACAAGGATGGATGGAATGCCATATTCGATCTGAACAGTGGCACGGTTGCTAAGGTTTACTCTTTAGTTCGGACTGCCCATAAAGCGTGCTCTCGACAGGATCGATAAGGACACTAGGAGTACACCTGCACTCTCTCGATTTCGACCAAGTTTTTCAACATAAGCCAACACTGAACTGCGGGATTTCTATGTCTCTTACGACGGACACAACGGACTTTACCATGCGAGCATATTGTGAAAATCTGACGCAGGTTCTCAAGTCTTTTTCGCCTCACTCTACTCGATCGCAAGGAGGATACCCGTGGTCGAGTTGTTGCCAAGCTGGCTGCAAGGGGGAGCGATAAGAACGAACCCAACGACGGCAATCTGGAACTTCAAAGTGGTGATATCAAAGCACCGTACTCCCGACAACTGACTGTGAAAGAGCAAGAGGATATTGTATTTACACAATGGAATTGCGACCACGTGTTCTCTCAGTTATCCGACCATTCCGCTTCGCTTCTGGACATCGCCACACGACAACACCCATTGGCCCTCACTTTGCTGACGCTGGATGCGACTCGGCTCTCCCATGTCGGTCTTTCCTCCATCCAAGAAGTTCTCCGTCGATCTACCCTTGAGCATATCCGTATCATGTGCACTTGTCGACTCTCGAACCGAATCTATCTCTCAAGTCCTTGCGTCCGTTCAATGGTCTCTCCTCAAGTCCGTGGCTTTCTCGGGCGACAATATTCACGCATGGATCAGCCTTTGGCCGTCGCCTGTTTCTCCTCGGCTCCTGTCTCTCCAGATCGAAAGATCTTTGGCTTCTCTGCAAGAACTCTCACACTCGAGCGTCCTTTTTTTTCAGCGATTGATTTTTTCGAGCATGCTTCTGGAATTGCATCTCAAGAACATTCAGCTAAGACAAACACGACTGGGTACTCGTTATTGACAGCATGGATCTCTCCTCTTTGCAGACCTTCGATCTAGGCGAGCATGGCTCTGTCCAGCTTCTATCCGTGCCCGATGCGATCGATTGCTTTGGTTCAGGACTGGAGGTGTCGCACTTGGACGTTGACGGACGAGAATTGTTTCTTCGGCATTCACGCTGGACATTGAAAATCTATCTTTGTCCAGCCTCCCGCGTGTCCAAAAGATTTTCAGTCTCTGCCGCGTTGAGAAACTCGTTGTCAAATGTAATTCAACCGACCACAGCTTGACCGGTCCCGCTGCCAAGGCATTTTATTGCGTGCAGTGGGCTACGCTCGAGTACCTGGATCTCTTTGGCGACAACATAGATCCTTGACTCCAGTTATTGGCTAAAGTTGACGCGCTTCAACTAAAGCGCCTCTTCATCACTGGATCAGAATCGCTACAACAGGAACTCGCCCACCCGAGTGTCCTGCTCGTCGAACAGCTGATGAGCAAGAGCCCGCTTGCGGAGCTGCGCCTCCGAGACGTTCAGATGCAAGACGAGAGCGACTGGTCGCTTCTCGCAAAGATGGATCCTTCGGTTGCGGTGGACCTTTAACGGCAATACAGTGGTTCTCGACAGTGCCTCAAAATCAAAGCATAGTGGGCATAAAAAGATCCAGTTTGTTTTTTCGTCCACATCGGATGTAATCATTTAATCTCCAATGTTCGTTTTGTTCATCCGCGGTCATGGGGGATCTAAGTGCAAATTTCACAAGTGTTGTGCGGCGCCAGTTTTATGACGGTGCAAAAATGAAATGAATGCGCGCACCTGCCTACCAGTATGAAATGAAAAGATGTTCCCAACCCCCTTTCACTTGGCGTTCATTAGAACAGAGCATGTTTTCTCCAGGTGTGGACGGTGGACTGTGGGTCTACTTGCTATCAGCCAGGGTCCCTTGATTAACTTCCAAATTTGGAGGATAATGTACGCATCGACGAGAAATCGGACAGTTTCTCAAGG
>KN042427.1:789093-825712 GCA_000739165.1 Podila verticillata NRRL 6337 | reverse complement strand
TGGGGGGGGGGGGGGAAGGGGGACTCTGACGGACGATAGATGCTCAGAAAAGTGCGCTGAATATCAGTCCAAAGGATGTAGCGTTCCTTTGAGTCAGCGGTGCAGGGATGAGATTGAAGGCTGACAAGAGGTGTCTCATCTTCGGTTTTTAATTCTTGGCTCAAAGGGCACTCTGACGGTGCCATGAATATTATTTGAATGTGTTCGGAAAGTTGTGTATATGGTGAGAATGATGGAAATATTGAACTGTAGGCAAGTTTGGAAGATAGAAGAAAACAACCGCCGCTCTTCGCCATTTGTTTTCAATTGTGTTCATTTACAAGAGCTAAGCCGAACTGCCACTCAAACCTACTTTGTAATTTACCTTTTGACTTGCCCCGTCTCTCTTCCTCGGCCCTCTTTTTCTGTTCCAACTGCACAGCCTCAAACTGCTCGCGGCTCCTTCCTTCCACTCTAAACCCCCTCCCTATCAGCGACGGATCCATGTTCTCAGCAAGCCGCACCCAGTCGAGTCGGTCCTGAAGCTGGATGTGACCAAAGCTCAGCTCCACCAGCGGACTCACGCAGATGCACCGTTCGACAAACAGGACGCTCGAATGGAAGAGTGTCTGCTCTACGCGCTCTGATCCCTAGATGCTTAGAGACTGCAGCCGAGGTGTCTCGATGTTGGGCAGGAGCTGGATCCACTCATTGATGTAGTCACCGGTGGGATTCAGGTGCTCAAGTGATATCCAGTGTGCAGAGGCAAGCATTTTGGCTATGAAGGCAGACAGTCTGGATTCAAAGGGTGTGCATTCGACTCGAAGCTCCTCCAGTCTGCACAGACTCATGATTTTCTGGACCAGTGCGCAGTAAAGTTGCAGGGGCAGGGCCGAACAATTTTCCATTTTGGCGAAGGACAGACTGTATGAAAATACATGTACATACTCTGTTGACATTTGGTCAGCCGATTTCAATCATGGTTGCAAAAAGAAAATTTCAGGGGAACTGAGGAATTCAACCGTGCACCTGCGTGTGGGGTGTGCTCACACGTTTACACGCGCGATCGTGTGGACGCGCATACATGAGGCTCAATTGGTAGCCTGTGGCAGTCAAGCGTTCATAGCGATACTACTTTTTGATCCTTTTATGTTTTGCTGATGAAGTATAGTTTAGGAGATATACCAATTATATGCTTTACTGACATCTTCTTGGCATACATGGTCGACCATGTATGCATGATAGAAAGTAAAACCATCTTTTGTACCTCCACGAGGTCCACGTTGGCCCAAAAGATCCATCCAATGAAATCAACGCTTGAGCACCCCTGTGGACGAAATTTTCTTTTTTCGTATCAGGACAGGAATGTTTTGTTCCTTATTTCGATTGTCGCAATGTTCTAGATCTCCCATCCTCCTGCCAGGCTTCTAAGAAATATATGGATGACATCCTCTATAAAAAGAGCATGACTTCGGGGAACTTGCACTATCAACCCATCGATAATTTCCAAAGTACCACACAATACAGCGGTACTCCCTACACTCCTCTCCCAAGAACCAACCCAACAAACTATAGCAAGAACGCTTGCACGCACCCCTCGTGGACCCCTCGCAAGAACGACCTTAACCTCTACCAAGGACGCTCGCAAAAATAGCTGCAGAACTACGCTATCCTTGCAAAGTAAGACAACGTCACTGCTCTTGATAGATTTCATGTAACCAACCATTCTCCCAACTATCGTGGGTTGCATTAGTTAGAAAAAGGTATTAAGAAGTGTGATTTCGATCTCAAATTAGATGAACTCCACTTCGACCATCTCAGCAACGCTTATAAGTGTGACGCAATCAACTATCACACCACTATCATCACCAACATCAACCGCAACAACAGCAACAGCAGCATTTTCTCATACATCGGCGTTTGGGTATTTTGCAGTTGCAGTTGGACTTTTGTCTGTATTTTTATGTTGCTTTTGCGTGAGCAAAACTTGTCCAGGCATAGTTGACTACATACCCGAGCCTAGTCGCAATGACAATAACAATCCCCAAATGGGCGGTATGCAGTTACAGAATTTACAAGCGACTGGAAATATGTATGGATATACATGAGTCACTTTTACACACTCGACCCTCGTCTCACGTCACACCTCTCTCTCCAAGCATCCCCGTATCCCTGGACCCATGCACTTCGCTCCTCTGCTCCTCTCTGTCTCGCTTTGCTTCTGCTCTCTCTCTCTCATCCTCGTCTCATCTCCCATTTTTCTCGCATCCATCAAAGGACTTTCAGATTAGGATAATATCGAGTCAGTTCTATGTTTTGAAAAGTAAAAAAAAAAAAGCGCTTAATTCGTCGGTGATTTTTTGTCTGTGAAATGTTGACGTGGCAAACGGAGTTGCTGCTAAGGTTCCCGCACCTTTTCGACGGAAAAGTGCTCTTTGTTCTCTAATAATAAAGAGGCGAGAAGGCAAGCAAACAAAGACGTGGACACAGCACCCGTGCAAAGTACTCAAGTCACGAAACAATAAATGTGGATGTAGTCCAGATTTTTATTATTTCTGCGGTTTCCGTTCCAATTGTTTCGTTTGTCCTAGCCTCTCTTTTCTTCTTCGCCATTGACATCCGACCCAAGGAGTCTTGTTCTATGCGATCCTGGAGAAGTATCTGGCTGATTCGCCCAACTTTTTTTTATTTTTATTTTTATTTTTTTCCAAAAAAAAAATGATGCTTGTGCACTTCTATGGGTTAAAAGGCATCTTCATCTTCTTTTTTTTGCTTGTTTGTTTGTTTGTTTGTTTGTTTGTTTGTTTTGTGTTCTCCGCAAGGTTATTTTTCACCTCTTCCTCTTGAGTCGAGATCAGATTCCGATAGGGCTGTAATATTCAAGGTGAAAGTTTCTAGAACCATGTCTGTCCCATATGTTTTCTTGTGAACATGCTCCACCTTCGAAATGAAGAGATTGACCGCGTCTGGCATGGAGATGAGTTGACTGATACAGGCTGCACCCAGATCCAACATCCTCAACAACGAATAATCCACTCTGTCCACAATGAAATCCCAGTCACGGGATTTTTGCAGTTGGACGTTCTGGAAACACAGATCGACCACTGGACTTGCGCAAATCAGTTGGACGATGAACAAGACATTTGAATGCGAAAGTTGTTGAACATTAGGCAATGTTCTTTGAATTTGAAGAGACAGAAAGCTCGGAGAGAGTGGAGGCTGGCAAAGGTCGATCCATGCCTCGATGTTGTTCCCCGCGAGAACCAGAGATTTGAGTGTCGACCACTGGACGGCACTAAGGACTTGAGCGATGGTTTTGAACTGAAAATCGACAAGAGTGCATATAAAATGCAGAAGTTCGAGATCAGATCGACAGAGAAGCTCTTGGATAGAGGAAAGACCGTTGCGAGACAGACAAGACACATCCAACGTAGACGAGGCGAGTACTGACGGGTGTTGTCGCGAAGCCATATCCAGGAACGAGGCAGAGTAGTGGAATATCTTGGAAAAGACATGGTCGCAATCCCACTGCGTAAATACTACATCAGTAGACTCATGCACAGCCTGTTGTTGGGAGAATGGTCGGCTGATATCACATCCATGAAGATCGATAGTGCCGCTGTTAGGATCCTCCCTATCGCTTTCTCCGACAGCTAGCTGGGCAACAACTCCACCACGGGTGTCTCTCATGCGATTGAGTAGAGTAGCGTAGGTTGTGGAGCATGAGAAGTCGGATGCAAGGTGCTGAGTTTGTGCCAGCACGGCTTGCCCCCCCCCCCCTTTTTTTTTCTTTTTCGAGGCTAGACGACACGGCATGTGTGCTAGAAGATGAGCGGCACCAACACTGTGTAATGGTATCTTGTACTTTCGAGCAGAAGTCGATCAAGTCTCCGAGTCGGGTACTCTGCTTTGACAATCACCATCCAGCCTTAGTTTCATTTCTTAACTGTCTCGCCCACCGAGGGCATCCATCGTAAAAGTTTTGCGGCCCGAACGTCAGTTCTTCATCATGCTTGACCATGAGCGAATAGTAAAAATCATATTGACGCTAAATCACACCGCCGTCCACTCTAAAAACGAAGAGATGAAATACGTGCGCAATGCAGGACGGCAGGAAGCAAAAATAAGGCTTCCTGGCAACAGTATCCAGGAGAAGAGGTTAATTGTCGCGGGTTGCGACGATTAGTTATTTATCGCCGGTCCGAATTTCCTTTTTTGGGCCTTATTTGTCGCGGGTCTATTTGTCGCTGGCGCCTTGTTTGTCGCGCCCTATTTGTCGCCAGCGCCTTTTCTGTTTGTCGCGGGCCATTATTCGTCGCGGCCTACTTGTCGCTCCAACTGTCGCCATGGCCCATACGCCGCGGCCCACCATCTACTCGAAACTCGTGCCGTGGATGGAGTGTGTCTATGCGAATGAGATGAGAACAACAACCAATTGAGAGTGGAACAGTAGCTACAGATTTTAACATCGTTTCTTTCTGCTTGGTCAACTTCTGCAACTTGTTCTTCTTGTCAGACTTCTTTTTCTTGATGTTAGGAAAGGACAAATTTATAAGGGTATTTGGCAACTCGGGTTGTTCGTTTTATTTGACAATCCTTACCAAAATAGGATGGTGACAGGCTTATTCGACAACCCAGATTGCTAAATATCAAAGAAGTCTTATTTATCAACGAGTTGTCGGAAAAATGTGTGTACACACATTTAACACACATTTGTAGACACACATTTTTCTGGAATTGAATTCCCGTATACGGAAATGAAAACACACATAAAACACACATAAAACACACATAAAACACACATCGCACAAATCCCATGTAATTATTGCCTAAACTTATGGACAAGGAGATATATTGACTAGTGTAGTCGCATGGGGGCACGGGAATAGTGGCGGAACCGTGGTGGGGTTGTTAATAGTCCATACCAACTCTTTGAGTCGTCATCCCATCTTGCCCTAATGAGAAAAAATTATGAAATAACCCTAAAAAACCTGATTTGTCGCGAACACTAGCATCTCCGGAAGAGAAGGATGTAGAGGGAAACTCAGGAAAAAACAGCCATGATACAGGAGCGGTGAGAGAAACTGCTGCTTTGGAGACGCTTGTTGTTGAGAGAGGGAAACCCAAAGGGAAGCCACACTACCCAATAGGCCTCTCTTTAGGCGTTGTTGGATGGAGTGGTAGGGCACCGAAATGTGCAGGGTGTGGTCAGAGCATGAATCGAGGTTCTGAGCGTCTTTTGCTTAGAAGAATCACCAATAAGGTCAAGGGCTGGACTACAGAGACGTCCTTTCATCTCGAAGAGGACTGCATTAGTGCCATGAATTGGGGGAACCGAATCCGAGCTAGGTCTCTCATAGCACCATCCCCCAATGCCACAAGCAGTGACCAATCACCAAAAGTTGAAAAGCAGCGAGCCAGACGCAGAACTGTGCTTAAAGAGTTGTCGACATCGTTAGGTCCATCCTGGACACGCACGCAATCGCCAAGGTCAGGCCGCTGAGTGCACTGAAATATATTTATTTACATGGGATTTGTGCGATATGTGTTTTATGTGTGTTTTATGTGTGTTTCTATTTTCGTATACGGAAATTCAATTCCAGAAAAATGTGTGTCTACACATGTGTGTTAAATGTGTGTACACACATTTTTCATGTTACCCTTTATCAACCCAGTTGCTAAATAGCAAGCGAAAAGGCTTTGGCTCATTATAAGATATGAGGGGCTTACGACACATGAAGTATTACTATTCAGCTTTTTTTTTTTTTTTTTTTTTTCAATCTGGTGCACGCGCCATTCCACAGCGAATTAAACTACGGACACAAAGCTACCGGTAGGGGGGGGGGGGTTTAATCTGGTGCGCGCTCCAATCCACAGCGGTCAGCCTTCACCATGTGCGAACTAAACTATAAACACAATACTACTGTCCATTTACTCGTTCACTCGTCCAGTTGCTGTTAAATCTGCACTTTCTATGTTTCTACTCCTGCACCTCATGCACTCGACTTGTCCATTTGCTCATCCTCTCGTCCATACGCTCGTCCATATGTACACGTGACTATGTGCATGTCCACTCGTCCATTTGCTTGTCCATTTGCTCGTCCTCTCGTCCATATGCTTGTCCCGTTCAGGTGCTTTTCAATCTGCACCTTCTTTGTTCCCACTCCTGCACCTCGTGTACTTGACTCATCCATTTACTTGTTCATTCATTTTATGGTGACCATGTTTGTCCTGTTATCCTGCAGTACTTATCTGGCAACCTGGGTTGTCAAATAGCTCTCGATTTTTTTGGCGGGTCGTGACTATGGGTTGTCAAATAAACGAATAACCCGGGTTGCCAAATACCCTTATAGATTAGTCCTTTCCTAACATCAAGAAAAAGAAATCTGACAAGAAGAACAGGTCGCAGAAGTTGACCAAGTAGAAAGAAACGATGCTAAAATCTGTAGCTACTGTTCCACTCTCAATTAGTTGTTGTTCTCATCTCATTCGCATAAACACACTCCATCCACGGCACGAGTTTCGAGTAGATGGTGGGCCGCGGCGCATGGGCCATGGCGACAGTTAGAGCGACAAGTAGGCCGCGACGAATAATGGCCCGCGACAAACAGAAAAGGCGCTGGCGACAAATAGGGCGCGACAAACAAGGCGCCAGCGACAAATAGACCCGCGACAAATAGACCCGCGACAAATAAGGCCAAAAAAAGGAAATTCGGGTATCTAGGCTATTCCCAAAAAAGCAGGGTCCCAATGACTCAGACTCACAGATAGCAAAAAGATATCCGAAAACCCGGATTTGAACCAGGGACCTAGAGATGACAGGCAAACTACAGTCTCCCGCTCTACCAACTGAGCTATTTTCGGATGCTCTGAAGATATTTTGCTCCCCAATTATTCACCTCAAGTATTCTCAACTACTGTGATTCAGTCACCTGATTTGCGTTTGTGTGTGTCCCGTATGGTGAGCCCCTTAACTGTCCACGCACCACCGTGGCACCTTTTCTAGAGAAGTCTTCGTCGCTTCTTTCACAATCTTTCGCCTTCTTTTTCCTTTCCCTTTTTGGTCAACGCTTTTGGTCACAACTTCACTACTAACCATTCAACCTTGTTATTATATTTGACCTCACCTTTCACTCGTTCTCTTTACTGTCCACTTTCCGATTTGCCTCTTTTTCCTTTGCATTCTTCTTATGGCGCCACTCTTTTTGCCGACGTCGCCGTCGCTCACGATCCTTCACCCATTAATCGCGCCGCTCCTTTTGTTCATGACCCCAATTCGTTCCGGCTTTCGAAGCTCCCATTCCAAAGTCTTATCGCGATATGTTCCGAAATATATATATTGATATAGTCCAAGTTACAACAGAAGAATAAACGGGAAGAATACCTTTCTGAAGAGATCTCGTGCTTGCTACCCGTCGCCCACAAGCTTCGCCCAATCTATCTCTACCCGACCTCGAGCTCTCCGTATTTGCTCACTTTGAATAGTCCGGTAATTTTGACAAATTAATATCGCTTTCGCAGTTAAGGGGTACCTTTACTTGCAATATGCTGCGCTGGCCAAACCAAAAAATCAACGATGAAATGGAGTTAGATGAAGCTTTGATTCTGGAGTAACATGGCAATTCAAGACAGGACATTATGTCAAGAACTCATTGCATCACAACATCAGTTGAAAACGCATGTCGTTTCCCGCTATCTTGTTAATGACAATATAAGTCGCTTTTCGTGGTGTTGCGTAAGCTTCGGCATCACTTATCAAGTCTATGCTTTGGACACGTCGTTTTGCACAGCAGAGCCGTATTCGACTGCAAAGAACCCCTTTTTTCACACCTAGCATTGAGAAGATAGGAGGAATGTCTAGGCATACTTCTACACCAGCTCTTCGATACAGCCTCAACAAAACAAACGGAAAAAGCAGTTGAAATAAGATCCGCGTAGGACAGCATGTCATGTCTGGTCTCAGCGAAACTAGCATGATCATTGGCCGTATAGGCTTGTCCGTAGTCCTTCAAGAGATGAGATGCGCCATGTACCGCTCGAGTCGTAAAAAAAAGAGATGGCTATGCATGACGGACAATGGAATTAGGCCAAGACGAAACGTCTCCTTTGCATCTCCCTTCACTGTAACGCTATCGGACACTCGTACACAACAGCAGCTTCGGACTCCTCCTTCCTTCTTTGGTTGTATCCAACATTCAATGAGCTTTGGTTTTTTTTGAATTTGTCAGACTCTTTTTTTCTACTCGTTTTTTTTTTTTCAGAAGATGGGAAGATGAGAAAACAAAACACGAAAAAAAGTCCGCGTGTGGTCGGGGTCCACAACTGAGATCAAAAAAGCCCAAAAAAAAAAAAAAAAAAAAAAAAACACCCGTTACTGATCAGAGTCTAAGCCTAATTAGGCAACTCTCGTCCGAGATTCGTCACCAATCGCACACGGAGTGGTCATGCAGCCCAAAATAATTGCGTGAGTTTGTTTGGGAGCTTATCATCCTTTTTGCTCATCCCCCCCTATCGCCATTCGCTTCTCTTTTTCTGATCTCGAGACAAACACACACAGAGAGAACACGAGCGAACATCAAAGAAAGAGAGAAAACTCAAAAAATGAAAAAGGAAAAAGTTTTCCGAACCTCGGAGAGTATATAAACCCCCTGGGGTGTCTCCCACTTTTTTTCTTTTTCACTTCACTCATCCACACAACCTTCTCTTCTCTCTCTCCACAAACACAAACAACAACCCACTCCCAACACTTTCCACAAGTCCAGTCTTATCAAACATGTCTCTTGCCAAGCAAAACTTCTCCTCCGCCACCGAGGATGCCATCAACCACCAGGTAAGCTTTTTGTTCCTTTATCCACATACACCTATGCTGTGCTGCGCAGTCCTTCTAATTTACCTTTTCTTGTCTATTTCTTCATTCCTTATCACAACAGATCTCCCAGGAGCTCCAGGCTTCCCAGGTTTACCTCTCCCTCTCTGCCTGGGCCGGCCACGTCAACCAGGCCCTCCCTGGTCTCGAGAAGTTCTTCCGCGAGAGCGCTGAGGAGGAGCGCGAGCACGCCCAGAAGCTGATCAACTACCAGAACCGCCGCGGCGGCAAGGTCATCCTCCAGACCCTCCAGGCTCCCGAGGCCGACTGGTCCTCTGCCCGCAACGCCATCGAGTCCACCCTCCAGCTCGAGAAGGGTAAGCATTTTATTCTATTCTGGCTTTGATTTTTCCCCTTGTCTTCCCCCCTTTCCTCGTCTCATTTGTCATTTTTTTGACTTTGAGGGTCGCATAAAAAAATAATCTTGCACCGCGCATTGCGGCGCTCAACGCACCGAAATATTATAACATACGGGTCCTCCATATCAATGATCAATGATGCTGACCAATATTCTATCTCATCCACACACGTTTTGATCCACACGTAACAGACGTCAACAAGTCCCTCCTTAACCTCCACAAGGTCGGCGAGGAGAACAACGACCCCCAGCTCTGCGACTTCATCGAGTCCGAGTACCTTGAGGAGCAGGTCGAGGCCATCAAGAAGATTGCCGACCTTGTCACCCAGCTCAACCGTGTTGGCGGTGACGGCCTTGGACGTAAGTTTCTTTTTTTCTGTCCCCGCTTTGTTTTGGGTTTCTTAGTGGTATCGCTGACCTTGAACATGTAACCTTTGTAACCTCAATGCTGACCCAATACACTTTTTCGCTGTCTCCCTCTGTATAGTGTACCTCTGGGATCAGAAGTTGCTCGAGTCCAGCTCTCACTAAGCGCACACTTTCTCAAGTGCCTTCTCCGATACTGTATATCATCTCCACGTCATTTTGTCATTGCGCAATTTGTCCAATCCCTATAACCCCATTGTAGCATAGTACCTAAATAAAACCCATTTATCAATTCATTTTCTCACCTGGAGCGTGTGGCAGCCACGAAGAGAGACGGTAGGTTTGAGCTGATTCTGCTTAGCCTGAAAGCTAGAACAAAGATGCGTCAAGTCGTCATCTTCAAAGAAGGAAGCGTATCGATAGTTATGGCGCTTTAGAAAGAGACAGCCATATCCGTTCCTGAAGAAAGAAAACAGTATTGATGTTAATGCTTTGGTATTGCTAGAAACGCTAGATTGCAAAACCATGGATTCCATTTCAGAAACTGTACATCATGCTCGCCCAGGTGTGAGCAGTGGACAAGATTTGCGGACAGCTGTAAAAAAGTATTCGTGTTTTCTTGTTTTTTTAAAAAGGAGATACAGATCCACGGACTGCACGTTTATTACTCTATATATCATATTAAGGGTCTTGATCAATTAGAGATACGTGCGAAAATGGAAATAAAAATATCGACTGGTGATCAATGAGAGATAGTGGCCGATGATCAGAGCTACATGCGACGTCGATGATCGCATGTATGGAGCAGTGAATCGAGTGCATATACACAACAATTACGATATGACCTGATCAACTTAACGGAACTGTATGAGAACTTCTCGAAAATCAGAGAGCGATTGTCGTAGATCATAGTGCCGCCATCAAAGAGATTGGGTTCTCGCACAGGCGACCACCTGTCACCTCGTGATTTGTGAATCGTTACCATGTGTTCCACATGGACTTTTCCTTTTATTGGGTCTCCGCGAAGCATGACTTAGTCATTGTGGTATTTAATAATGTTCTCAAAGTTGTAGAAGTGGGTCCTAAATCTGTGACTACATGGCCGCCCATCGTTCCTACATACTTGCAACCAAATGTATTTTTTAGGATATGGGAGGTCGAATCAGTGCGGAGGCTAATAATTCTTATGGAGAGTAAAAGTGCATTAGGAGGACTTAGGAAGGGAAAGAGAAGAAAAAGAAAAAAATGGTAAAGAAGGACATAGCTGACACTGATGTTTATAGAGACATGCGTGGCCCGTGGAAAAGGTGTAGCAAAGCTGTTGGCCATGCTCGCAGAGGCAGTTACACAGACCACAACTGTGTTCATATGACTCCCTTGGATGAGTCTGACTTGGACCAGATGATTGGCATAGCCTGGCTATCATTCAACACACTTTCTGCATGTCGGCTGTGCATGATCCCTTTGGCGAAGTTTTTTTATTAACAAATTTACGAATGACTAACGCTCTTCCTCTACATAATTGCCAGTGTCTGCATCACATTCTTAATCCCAGCCTGCTCGTTCACGAATCATGCAACACACTTTCCGAATATCAGTATGGCATCCGTTCCCCCTACGATGTAGGTTTATTTTGTTTCCCCATTATATCAAACTCACGACTGACCAACGCTACCGCGAAGGCTGAAAGAAGCATCAAAGGACACACCTCAGATATCGATGAGAGCGATTCATCCAAACAAAAAATTGGCGCGTGTGCCTTTATTAGGAAGAAAAAAAAGGTCAAAGATCTACTCGGACCTCCTCGACCTAATACGTAATGATTAGGCATCGTAAGAATTGCTGTATGGCTGCATGGTCAACGAGGAAACATATGATCCATCTTAACAAGGTGCAGAAATCTGTATCCTTTCATTTTTCACCCTGGATATTTTTCAGGAAAATGCCTTCATCAAAAGATTTAATCCTCGAAGCGCTTAAATAAATGTGTATGTAGTTTTGCGAAGAAAAATTAGCTGATTATAGTTCCAATTTTGAAAGGGCTTCCAAAAAGCGCCGTCGCTAGCTGAGGTCTCGCGATCGCTATAGGCTTCGAGCTCATCTTCGATATAGGCCTCGAGCTCATCCTCGCCATATGCATAGAGCTCATCCTCGCCATATGCATAGAGCCCATCTTCGCCATATGCATAGAGCTCATCTTCGCCATATGCATAGAGCTCATCTTCGCTATATGCATAGAGTTCATCCTCGCCATATACATAGAGTTCATCCTCGCCATATGCATAGAGCTCATCCTCGCCATATACCTCGAACTCGTCCGCGCTCTCTGGGGCCTTAACGGGTGTATCTACCAGCGCGGCAGGGTAGTACAGCAGGACATGTATATGATCCGACTCAAATCCAATGTCCATGTCCCAAGCCGACTCAAGGAACTCGACGGGACTGTGCTCGAACCCTCCTTCTTTAATCAGCGAGCAGTTGTTGTATATCTTGTGCCCGTTCATGACGCGCCCAAGCTGGTCGATGCGCGATTTGTGGATCACTTCCACGGTCTGAAAGACGTGGACCTTGCCCACGTATGACGCGGTGTGATACATGACCCAATCGTTGTGGTCCATGAGGTAGCGGGAAAAGTTGTAGAGATAAGAACCGTGTCCGGGACAGCACGACTTCCCATTGGCATTGGGCCGCGACACCTGCAGCCAGATAAACATATTGTCATTGTTGTTGTTTAGGAAAAGGGCAGTGGCATTGGAGCGATGAGTAATCATTTATGTGTGTATTTTATCTTTAAGAGGGGGAAGGGGGAAGCAAAACGTGGGGGTTGGATGTGTTGAAGGAGAATCGGAATGCAAAGACTTGTGTGGAAAAGTGAAGAAGAAATAAAAAAGAAAAAAAAGGAAGCACAGCGAAAAGAGTAATGAGCAATAAAGCATTTTTATGAATACGCATAGCCCGAGGGAAAGGCGGCACAGCCCGGTTGTCATTCCACACATTTTGTGCATGTTGGAGTGCTCGTGATCCCTTTGGCGAAGTTTTTTTTGTATGTACATCGCAACATCACGAACAAATTTATGATTGACCGACAAACTCTATTCCTCAGAACAGCTGAGCATAATCGCCAGTGTCGTCTGCACAGCATGATTAATCCCGGCTTGCTCGCCGCGAATCATGCAACATTCTGTCCTCACATCAGCGTGGAATCTGTTCCTTTTGGTATAAGTTTATTTTGTTTTCTCATCATATCAAACTCATGACAGACCAACGCTATTCTTCAGCGTCGCCGTACATGATCCCCATCGTCCTCCGCACCGCAGCCCTAATCCCTGCCTGCTCCCCTATAGCGCTCCGAAACCGCGCCACAACCTCGACCTCCTCCTCCTCCAGCCTGACTACTTCATCCCTAACCCGCTGCTCCGCCTTCTCGAGCGTCAGAATCTCCACTTCTACCTCCTCCCCTGCGAGCTCCCTTCTCGTCTCCTCCATACCCAACACCCTCGCTACCCTCTGGGGGACATACACTTTGACTTCCCACGCCGCCAGAACTCCCGAGCAGAACATCGCCTCGACTACCGTCCCTACGGCTTTGATCACCGTCTCGACGTCATACCCCCCGACATCACACACGCGCACGGCACTCTTGACGTTCCTTGACAGCTCGAGCACCGCATTCGTGCTCTCCTGCAGCGCCCAGATCCTCTCGCCCCCCTTGCCAATCACATAACTCGCCTGCATCAGTGTCAGCAGAATTTGGCAGTGGTACGGCCGCTGCTGCATCCGCCGCTGGCACAGCGCCATTTCCGAGCGAACCAGGTACCCAACCGGTAGCCCAGAATGCATCTTGGTCTGGGTGGCGCCGCGGAACACGTCCGCGTGATGCATCAGCTGCACGGGGATGGCGCTGGAAAGCCCACCGAGGTAGAGGCCGTCGTCGTCCAGTGGGCCCTGCGCCAATTCGTCCGCTGCCACAGTCTCGGCGACGAAGCGCAGGGCGGTCATGATCCTGTCCAGGGCGACAGACTCCAATGTCAAGATATGTTCGTCCTGTGCTTCCTCAGAGACAGGCCCGTAGCGCCGTCCAAGCACCCGCCGCAGTTGCGGGATCGACGACTCGGCCATGTCGTTCTCCTCGTCGTACACCAGATCATGGTCCTGCTCGCCAATGAACAAGAAGTGGATCCGGTGCGGGATCAGCACACACAGTCGCCACATGTAGAACCTCTTTGATGGCGGTGTCGGCGCCAGTTCTTGCAGAAACTCTTGCAACCCTTGCAGCACTCGGGTCAATGCCCCCGAGAACCCTAAAACAACGTCTGCGTCCGGGTGGGTAGGTATAGTCTCATGTGGGATGAGGAACGTGTCGATCAGGTGCTTGTTACGGATGGGCAGTATCAGTTTGGTGAAGTTCGCGGATCGGGGCAGCTGGCTGGAGAGGAAGACGAGGCGGATCGTTACCAGGGGGTCGCTTTCCGTCACGAGCTCTAGGTATCGGTCCGTATGGATAAACGTGTATGGGAGTATCTGCGTATAGTCGTCCTCCGCAAGAGATCGCTTTAGCTCCGCCTTGTCCAACACTGGAGGTGGATGGGTTGGTGTCGTGTTGCCATGGCTGAAGTCTGTTGAGTGGCGCCGTCGCGAGGGATCTCTCCAGTATTCTTCTGCGAAGTCAGGAATAGAGCGCTTTGCCTAACAGTACAATAAGAAAAAGGTTAAAATACTCGTTCGCCAAAATAACATATAGCCCAATACGATCATCTCTTTTTGCCCTTACTTGTTGGTCTACACGGCGGAAACTACTCCTTTCGAAGTGTCGGAAACTTTGATCGACACCGATGCTGCTCGGTCCCTCCTCCCCACTGATGGCAGATCTGGGCACATCCGTCTCTCCTATGCGCGTGCGCCCAAACTCGTCCTTCCTGAAACCACTAACTGCGCGGTCAGCACGGTAAGATATACTCTCCTCTCCTGCCCGGTGTGCCTCTTCCTCATGTCGTGACATATTGAACGCAGCAAAGACGCCGTCAAAGGTCGCGGTGTCGCGGTGTCGCCCGCGCGTGGGGATGGGGCGGACCGTCATCACTACCGTGTCAACAGGGGCTACCCCGTATTCGTGTTGTACGTATCCTTGGTCTGGCTCCTGCATATTTGCGTTTGGTTCTTGGAGGTAAGGTTCGTCCAAAGATGTTGCTGCGGTAAGGCCTAATTCCTCGAAGCCCAGGTCTGGATCTGGGTCTGAAAAATACAAAGTCGAGTGCGAGAGATGGTCCTGTATGTCCTCGCATTCTGTCATGGCAGTCCTCAAGGCGACAGAGGTTTCCATGGGCGTGATGGTGCGGTGAGGGATGGCCATGGTGGCTCCGACCACTTGCTCAAGGAGTTTTGCTGCCGAGATGGGAAGTGGAGTGCTAGGTTGTTGGCTTTTTTCTAGGCGCAGGATAGATGCGGCGTTCTCCTGCGGTGGTGATAGGAGTGATAATAGCAGTGGTTGCCGCGGTGTCCGGTCGATTTTCTGCAGGATATCCAGGATGGACATCGTGGATGTCTTGGAATCTAGGCTCTGGAGGTGTTCCAAGGCATCTACGGGCATAATTTACAAAGCAACAAAGCAAAAGCTTGTTTAGCAAGAAGTGGCAGTCTTTTTGGCGTGTCTGTCAATATCCAACTCTTGTGCTGTACCGCTGTTTTTGTCATTGATGCCAAAAATGTGGGGTTGGTGTATGATGGATGACATTGTCTCGGTCGTGGTGGCAGTAATGGTGGTAAAGGTGGTAGTGTTTGTTTGAGGAATGTCGACAGCGGCCTGAGAAATGTGTTCCCTAACAGGAGGATGAGGCGCAAGCATGTCCCCGCTAGGCGCTGGGAGGCTCCGGAGTGCGCTGATCACGTCTTTCAGAGAAGCAGAGACGGGGATGTTGATAGTTCTTGAGAATTTCTTGCGTCGACTACTCATCGTCGCAATCAGACTCAATGCATGTCTTAGTTTGAGGAGAGGGCGAAACGTGAATGGCGAGAAAGAAAGGAGCCTTTGAAGCGTGTGTGTGAAAAACTATGCCACGCGTTGATTTTTTACTCAGAATCATTCAAATCTATGAATTTTCCTTTCTTTGGGGCAGGTTGGCCAGAGGGGGTTGGCCGGGTATCGGTGCCAGTGGCAGAGGAGGGTAACATTGAGGAGGATGAGGAGGATGATGAAGAAGGTACTTGGGGCGAAATCTGTTTCTGTGAAGCTGGTGGATTGTTTGGCTGGCCACAGGTTACTGCTTTGGTTCCAAGATTCGTGGCTGTTGATGTTGATGTCGAAGTGCGGTTCAGCAACATCGACATGGATGAAGAGGGCTCCAGTTTCCTCTGCGGAGCCCGTGGCGGCGACACGAGCGGATTCGCACGCTTAGTGGGAGTTCCTGGAGCTGCATTCTTTCGAGCTTCCTTCAAGTTCCGTTCTCGAGCTGCAGTCAAAGTCAACAGAGTACCGTTATCATCATCGTCTGAGCTAGAGTCGAGATTCAAATCAATCCATTTCTTCTTTGCACTGGGTGGCGTCATGGGCGTTCCTGTCCTTGAGCTTCCAGCTCCAGGGTCAAAGAACACGTTGCCCTGGGCAACTTGGCCACCCCGAGAGCTCGCGTCGGAATCCAATTTGCGCTTTCTGACTATAGGTACCATAGTCGACATGAGCTTTATCGGTCCAGGAGGTGATTTAACCCGCTCTGCCAGCAGCCGGATAGAGCGCTCACGGGCCTCGGGATCTTCCGCCCCGCGTTTGGGAGATCCAGGTACAAACTGTCCTGATACCGGATCGTATCCCATGCGCCGAATCATCTCTGCTGGAAATGAGTCTGTGCCCTTGGTCGGTGTTTCTATCAAATGGATGAAGTAAGTAAGGCTTCTTCAATAGAGTGGCAACAGCGTAAAGGCATTCTTACTTGGAGACGTAATGTCTTTAGCCCACACGGTGTCCTTGCTGACTTTGGCCTGTCGTAGATATTGGCCTCCTGGGTTGTTCTGGTTCATCAAAAACGACGAAAGGCCATCCTCCCCAGTGAGAGGGTCCTTCTTTTTGCCCTCGGGATCCGCCATAGACGAGGTCCCGACTCCTCCATCGTCAAAGATATATGTTGTCTCCCTGGAAGGTATCAAGCCGACTCCTGCTGTCCGTCGTGGTTGCGCCAAAGGTCGCGCAGAAGGCTGCTTGTTCAGGTCGTAAATAGAGCTAGTTCCTGCAATCAAACTTCCTCTCTGGTTGCGGTGCTTGTTGGTCGCCATCATGATGTGGTGCTGACAATACATGGAAGCCCTGGTATCCAAAATTCGGCCGCAGTCCTCGTTGTTGATCTTGACGGCTTGGCACAATCCAAAATCCTTGCTCCGCCCCAGGGTAAAGAGACATCCTGGATCCTCCACCTCCACGCCCAATGCTCCTGCTTTCTATTTTGGATACAAGTCGAACAGGAAAGAAAGAAAAAGTTCCGTCAGTATCCTGCAAGTAACCATGCACTCATTTTGACAGCCAAAAAAAAAAATTCAAGTTCTATACCTCTGTCTGGTTCAAAAGCTTGGGGTTCATAATCACCACCACATCTCCAACCTCGATACTGCCATAATGGGCCTCAAGCACTTTGCGGAACATAAAGACGTTGATGGCACCGCTGTTGAGATCCGAGAGCTGAAAGTGGCAGTAGCGGACATTCTTGGCTGTTATCCTTATTTTCGATTTCGCTCCCACGACCCCTGCCAGTATCCATGATTTTGTAGAAGTTTCCGTGCCAGACTTGCTGCTCGGATCGATTGGATCATTGAGAATCCCTGGTCTGGAACACGATGAGGTCAGCACTGCTCCAGTATTGGAAGTACGGAAAAGTGCTGTTCGGATCTGTTCTGCGTCCTTGATTGGGAGGACGGTCTGACCGTACGTCATTTGTACTACAGCTCCCAAAGACTGGTACCGCTCCCTGTCAATGCCCAACAAAGAATGTCAGAGGTAATACACTATTGACAGTAGCGTTCAGATAGGTTCCAGATATTGAGCAGTTAGCGTCTTACCCTATCCGGAGCTTTGTCAATGGGTCGTACGACTGTGTATGGCCACGTTCTATCGCAGCCTCATCCGATACTGCTGGAGTCTGTGCAACAATCGACTTGAAAGTAGGTCTGGGAAGTGCAGCCTTTGCCTGCTCCTCAGCACGGCGCTTTCCTTTCTCCTCAAAGTGTTGAATCAACGGATGCTTGGTTCGCTCGTCCTGCACCAACGCTTGTGCGTCACTGCCTTCGGGGTCGAGATCGCCCAGGACCTTGTCCAAAAATGCATCGTCCAATGGGTCGTCCGGTGCGTTGGTCTCCATCGATGTGGCCTTGCCTCGAGTAGGTGTAAGTGGCTTGTCGTATGACAATCGAGTCCTATATGCTTCCATGTTATGTTTGATCCCGCGAGAAGCGATCCCGGACGTTGGAGTACTGGCCAGGTTAGGTCGTGGCGCAGAGAAGGAGTCTCGGCGTGGCAAGGGCGAAGGGCTGTGATGTCGTTTCCTGCTGTAGGCTCCTGATGGCGGAGACATGAGGAAACGTGAGCGAGACGGCGGAGACGGTGTCCTGATCATTGGTGAGCGTGGGCTTCGAGTTGGGGTCGTGGTGTAGTCGTCTATCTGCGAAGAGGACGCCAAACAGTCGGTTTCGGGCGATTCCTTGGAGGTCGTTGCGAGAGGCGTCTGCTTCGAAGTTGGAGGAGGTTGAGGTGTGGCCTGCTTTGAAGTTGGAGGTTGAGATGGCGAGTCCTGCTCCGAAGATGGAGGAGGCTGAGTTGGTGAGCTCTTCTGTGGTGAGGGCACCACAGGCGTTGGGGTGGGTACTGCTGCTTTCTTTTGCCTCTTTGCTTTGAGTTTGGCCTCCAGCTGTGCTCGTTTCCTGTTCAGTTCTTCGAGCGCTGCCACTGTGTATCAAGAAGAGACAAAAATGTGCGTCAGCTATAAAGTCTCACTTGCGAACTAGTGGTGGTACACATGCTCAAGACGAACTTACAGTCTTCGTCGTCAGACGACAATAAAGCACTTTCGTCGGCATCGGATTGGGTAAAGGAGCTCTTGGAGGACGGTGGGTCTACTGGTGTTGCCGATGTTGCCGATGTTTGTTGTTGTTCTGGCTCTGATTGATTCCGACTTGTCTGAGACTTTGCTGGTAGATCCAATTCGTCTTCATCGTCCAGGATTTGGCTCAGGAGGGCTTCGTCCAGGTCTCCAAAGTCGTCACCAATGTCGGTAGATGGCTGGGCGGTGGAGGATGGGGCTGTTTGGTTATGTGTGAGGTCCATGAGGTGGTGATGCAATCCATTGCTGAAGCAAGCGTGAGCATTTTTATGCAAAAGTGCCCATAAAACAAAAGTTGCTGTTTCGTGGTTTGGCCAAGAAAAAAAGAGTCACAAAATATTTTATTCTATGCGTGGGATTAAGATATGTTTTACAGGAATGGTTCTTCAATGGTTTCTTCAATATCGTCCAGGAACTCATCGTCCTCATCCTCCTCTCCTTCCATGTACTCGCCCTCATCGTCCTCATAGTCTCCTTGGTACTCCTCGCCTTCGTCCTCTGATCCGTAGTGTGCGTCCTGATCATCCTCGTAGGCTTCCTCGCCTGCGTAGAGGAGACGATGCTTTGCAACCTCCTCGTCCTCTCCTTCCTTGACCTCGACGAGCGCTTCGTTCAAGTCCAGCTTGGGGACACTGCTAGGTGCAAGGGCAGCGGCGATATCGACCGATTCTGAGATGACAGAGTTACGCGAGGCCCTTGTCATACCCTCATCCGTCTGCAAGTCGTCCAAAGGAGGGGAGGAGGAGAAAGAGACTGGGCGAGCAATATCGTCACTTGCTACTGATCTGGGAGAAGGCGATGAAGGAATTGAGCCGACCATACCCTTCATTTCGGGTGAGTGGAGCGTCGGTGAAGTTGGCGCAGCTGTGGTGCTCATACTGCCGCTTCGCACAGCTCGGATCAGTCTCGTGGGTACCAAGGCTGACAACATGGAAGGCGAGCCAGCTCGAGCCTTCCTGGCGTCCTCCTTCAGGGCATTTTGCTGTTCTGACATAACATGAGTGTTGACAAGATGCTCATGGTCATCGTCGCTTGTTACATTTTCCTGGCGGCTCACAAGAGCGGCATAGGTAGTTCGCTCGTATGACATACGCTTGTTCTTGCTGTCGAAAGCAGGGCTGGTAGGCGAAGTGGGTGATGTAGGTTGGTTGTAGCTAGAGCTGGAAGATGAGTGAGTGAGCGAGACAACCTTCTTGGCAACGCTTGTCGTTGACGACAGGAGCGAAGATGAAGATCCTGCGTAGTTGTTGGTAGGGATTGGAAGCTCCTGCACGTTCACTGTCGGCAAATCCGATTTCCAAAAGTTCCAGTCGTTGAACTCGGGAGCAACCCGTTGTCCTGGGAAGATCTCGTTCACGAGATCGTTCAAAGCAAGGTATCTATTCGAATTATTCGAAAGAACAAATGTTAGCCTATTAGCTCCCATCAGCGACCACACATTGCATTGTGTAGCTTAGTTAAAACTTACGATGACTTGAATGCACTCAACAATTCCAGCTTGACTTCACCATAAGAGTCGATGGTGAAAATGCGAGATGGTGGCACGTTGACACTGCGGTATGAGAGTGCGTCCGTGATGCGATTGCCGAATCCAGCATAGAAGGGATTCCTGTCGCCAAAGAGCTTCTTGACATCACGCAGACACGCCATCTTGAAAACTTCAGGCTTGCGAATAATAACTTCACGGTGGAAGGCGGAGAAGAGACGATCGGGACTCATGATAACAGGTCCATCTGGAAGCTGGTAGCTGTTCTGCTCTACTTTCTGGAGGTACTTGCGGGTGTAGTCTGCCTGACCGATGGCGCGCGAAGTGAGGTATAAGATATGGTATCCGTTGCTGCGAATATCCGTAAACAGCTTGGCGACACCGAGATGGGTCCAGTCACGACCAGCCATGGCAAAAATGTGGCCCAAAGCATCCGACTTTGTGATGGTACCGTCAATATCGGAAATAACAACCTGGGCGTCGTAGTCCCACAAAAAGATCTTGGCGACGCAGGTAGCAGTTCCCTGGTAAGACGATGTGACCGAGAACGAGACCGTGTTGGCTCCCTTATTGAGACCCAAGGAGCGAAGCTGCTCTGAGCTCAATCTGAGGGTCTTGGCATATCTCTTGATTTCTGGGACACCCTCTGGCTTTTCGGAAAGAGCTGGAACCTGCTCATGGGCATGTTCGGAATGGCCAGTCTCGAGCGAAGGCAGCGATTTGCTGCGGAGAGCCTTGTTGATGGGACGGATGCCCTCGTCATCTGATCCCAGGGCGACACCACCTTCGGTAGTGGACGCAAGGTCGGGCACAGAGGGTGAAGTAGTTCCGGCTGGTGCCTTTCTAAACCATCTCGAGATTGTTCCAAAGCGAGTGGTGCTGGGTCGGTCCTCAGGAGCAAGAGTGGCGCTGTCTTTCTGGTCCTTCAATGTCTGGGTGGTCGAGTCCGAAAGAGGCTGGTGGAAGAACAGCAAAGCAGCCAGCTGAGGAACGGCGTTTTGCCAGGTGTAGAAACGTCCATCGATGTAACAGACCAACTTCTTGTCGGCCAAAATAGCGGCGGGATCCCTTGCGAATGCCTCAAATGTCAACTGGCCAGTCTGGAATGACTTATGGCTGGCAACCTGTTGTTTTGTTATTTAAATATGGAGCTCGGTTAATTACCCTGTTATTTTTGAGCATCCAAGTATGGACAGCAAAAGAGTTTGATCAAGCTTACCTGATCCTTGCCGAACTCGTCTCCGCCACAGAGACTCAGAGCAACACGGCACTTGGTGGATCCCATTTGGAACTCCTTGGTCTCGATCTCCACGGGTACTTCAGGTGCGCTTGGTGCCTTCTCTTCTTCATCATCCTCGTCAGGGTCGATCTGCTTCACAGGCAAAGTACCCCAGCCCCAGGTCCACTCCTTGCTCTGGGTCGCGACTGGAGCATTTGTCTCATACTAGATCGATGATGAGGAGAAACACATACACAAATTAGAGACTCGGAGAGTGGCAATATAAACTTAGGCAAGATCTCGTTTTTTCTAAATTACCTCCATCTCCGTGTCACTCATGACGCTCGGGCGAGCAATTCTCTTGGGCATAGCCTCTGGGACAACCCTGGCCACCTCCGTGCTGACTTCCAGTCGAATCTCCTTGTTGTCAAGCGCCAGTCCGAAAGGGATATCTAGTTTAGAGCACCTCGTCAGTTATGATATATTCCGCATTTCTGTCCAAAAGCTCGGATCAAATTCATTACCTGGCTCGCCAATGGCAGGCATGGAGTTGGCTCTCTTTCTGCCTTTACTTCCACCCCAGGCACTTGGAATACCGGCACGCTTCTTTCTGCGAACTTCGCGGGACGCTGCAAACAAAGTAAAAAAGATGTTAATAAACACCAAAGTGACCTTTCGATAGTAGGCAATTCAACTAGTCCTTACCTTGGCGTTCAGCCTGAGTGGTAGCAAGGCTCTCCTCGGGCTTCAAAAAGTTGCCCTGTCGGATATCCTCCAAAAGCTGCTGACGCTGCTCCTTTGAAAGGTTGGATTTTCTGCCAAATCGCTTGCGAAGGCCACGATGGTGACGCTCGCTGTCGGAAAGGATGCCACGAGGCAGATCGTCGCCGTCTGAGGATTCTGAGCCAGAGTCGCTTTTGTATCCAGTCATATCGAACAAAACCTCTATGATATGGATCAACGAAAAAGAAAGAGCAATTAGTTTAGCAATAAGTTTCCTATATGTTACGTATATTTTCTCCTCTTGATTTTTTTTCTCTTGGCTTACCACTCTTGCGACGGCTGGATCGACCCTCGCTGGCGACAGAAGGTTGGTTGTTCAACTCTTCACGGACGACAGAGGGAAAAACTTTGTTGACGAATCCAGCTTCGCTATCCTTGGTGATGTTGGTATCCTTGTGGCCGTCTGTGGTAGTAGTGGCGGGTATGTTTGAGGATGGTGAGGGGGTAGGGACGGGAGATTCTGGCTCTTGGAAGGCATGTGATTGAAAGGCGCCAGGCATACCCTGGAGCATGCTTCCCATTGCGCTATCATTGCGTCCCGAGGGTGATGTGGCGGAGAAGAGGGACTCTCGATCGCTGTCGTCCTTTAAGCTTTCCTCAAAGGCAGAGCCATGGCCACTTGCGGCACTCACATATCCGTTGTCGAGGAGAGCGTCTACAATTAGTTTTTAAAAGTCAGGGAAAGACAGGGCAATTAGAATAAAGATGAGCATTGTAATAGAGTAGGGTGGATGGCATAAAGATAGAGAGATGGATCGAATAAACACATGAAAGTGTCAGAAGAACCGAACGAACAGGCCACACACACACACATTCAGACACATGGACCCACGCTATCGACTGATGGTGATGATAAGGTACAAAGAAAAAGGAAAAAAGAAATAGAAAAGCTGGATCTGAAAAAAGGAAACGTTCTTCCAAGCATGTTTGAACTCTGAGTTGGTTGCACTGAGATTGGGCGAACCAAAATTATTATTTCAATCTCACTTGCACTCGCTCTGACATATGTCAAAGCAAAATCTTGAAAGGAAAAGACATCATTCATCGTCGGATGTTATTTCTACCACACCACCTCCATTATGCACCGTTGCCTCTTGTGCTCGTGTCTGGTGCGGTGCCTTGGTAGAACAGACCGAGAACAGACCACAGACCACCAACTCTATCTTGGTGCTACTGGGAATACATGATTACACAATCGAAAACACCACTGTTTTTTGCACATTGCACTTGCTCTTGAACGCACTCGGGATCACGCTCACACACACAAAAAGACTCGCTGAAAAAGATCTCCTCACTCACCTTCTTGTTGTTGTTGCTGCTGTCCGTTGAGATCAAAGTAGTCAACGGGCTGCAGATCGGTCTCGTCGCTGGGACCAGCGATGGGCGAGGTCGCAAACTCGTCAGGCACATAGTCGTCAGTCTCGAGCACAAAGAATGCTTCGCCAGCGTCGCCGACCTTCATGGGGAAGGCGATCACCTGGCCGTTGACGCGAACCTCAACCACCTTCTCCTGAGGCCGGAGCACACTGAGCTTGCCGAAGCGAACATGGAAGGGCGAGCAGGCCAGGTCTCCGTTGGCCTGCTGGACGACAACGATATCAATCGCACCACTCAGAGTGGCCGGGTTGATCTCGTTGTAGAACTTTGAGACTGTCGAAAAAAAGCTCCCAACAGAATACATGGAGAGGGATAAGTTGTGTGTTTTGTGGGGCAGTGGTACAAGGGATATAAGTGGAGACCAACAAAAAAAACAAAAAACGATTAATAAAAAGAAATGCTAATGGGGAAATGGGGTAAAGGGAAGGTGGATGGGGAGGCGTGAAACACCGGAAGTGGACACCAAGAAAATGCCGTTGGTGGATGGGAAAGGGTGGAAGGGTGAGGGAAATGAAGGAGGGAAAGGTTGGTGAGAGATGAACGAATGAACGAATGAACGAATGACGAATGCAGGAAGAACGAGGCATCTGTGTGCGAAAGTTTTCTTGGGAGCTCGATTTGTCCACGTGACAAGAATGACTTGAGGGGTCGACAAAACTTTGAGCTGTCTCGCTGCACCGCGCACCTCGCTTGTCTCCGACGACGGACACGCACCATGTCATCGATCGATCTGCTTTCCTTTTTCAACACGTTTTATGGTGTCATCGTCTTCGTCTTGGACAATTGGGGGTGGTATGTACGTTCTTATGGATGGGACCGGTGTTCGGCATGGATAGGATGACTTTTTCACCTCTGTCGTGTCTGCGTATTGGCTTCACGGGCCCTTCCCGTCCATGATCGGCTCCCAGAAAGTATATATTTAAAGACGGTCCCGGCTGCGCGAAGAGAAGAGGAGGCCATTTTCGATGGATGAAAATCTGCGCGGCTCGAGCAATATAAATTAAGCTCGTTTTCCGTCACTTGTGCCTTTCATCTTCACACACCCCACACATCCCACTCTCGATCTCGTCCCTTCGTCCCTTCGTCCACCATCCCCTCTATCAACCATGTCTGCCATCGTCTCTCTCTACCCCAACTTCCCCGTCTTCTCAATGGTCCTGGCCGCTGGTCTGGCCTACATCCCTCACTTTCTTCGAGGATTCGTACGTGTGCCCAACCAAGTGAACACCGGTCTTTCACATTGTTACGCCGTTCTCACGCTCGCTTCACCTTTTTTGTTTGTTATAGATCGTTCTCCGGGCCACCAAGCGCTGGGATAACGGTATGCGAGTGACTTGATGGACTTGCTATATGGGATCGTCTATCCCAACAAAAAACAAAAAAAAACCGACAACAAAACTCATGTGCAAGCCAATCTTCATGTCTACCCTAGTCAACCCCCGTGGACAGATGGAGCGTATTCAGGCCAAGATGACCAAGGAGGACTGGCAGATGGCCAAGCGTGCTGAAGGTGCCCACAACAACGGCATTGAGACCCTGCCAGTCTTCTACGGAGCCGTCGTAAGTGCCCAAGTTTTCTTCATTGACCACGAAGCAAGAGACATGTCTCAGGAACACGACCTTTCGGAAGGTAGACTCAGTATCTCAGGACGAACCGTGAAGGGAAACACTTCGCAACCCGAAACGAGTTTTGAAGCGACTTTTCGGCTCGAGGATTATTTTCCTGGCTCTTTGAAAATTTGAATATGCCACACACACCCAGCCCAGGCGATCCGATCGATCGACATTTTTTTTCTTCTTTACGGCAACCAGAAGAGACAAGGACAACGGAAAGTACAACAAAGGCATTGTCTAATATGCACATATCTTCCTGTTCTCGTTCTCTCTCTCTCTCCCTCTCTCTTTCTTTCAAATAGCTTGCTGCACTGTACACCGGTGTTCCCAAGGACACTGTCAACTTCTACGCTGGCCTGTTCGTGGCCACCAGGGCCCTGTTCAACGTTGTCTACATCTTCAACACCAACCAGGGCACTGCCTTGATCCGTACTGGTCTCTGGACCGCCGGTATTGCTTCCTGCGTCAAGCTCTTCCTCGCTGCTGCCAACACCAAGTACTAAAGGAGAGCGAGGAGAAACGAAAGAGAGAATGCAATGAAGCATTGTAACAATAATACTTAAAGTCGAATAAACATAAAACAGCTATCCGCACAATACAATAAGACGACAAGAAAGAGTGTCTGCGAATGATATGAATGACATGACGAATGAGTGCCCGTTAAACCACACGTCATTTTTTGACTTTTTGAGTTTCTGTGCAGAGTGGACGGACACAGAAAAGGAGGGAGTGAGTGGTCACACTTTTTTTTTGGTTTTGACTCTTCCCTCCTTCTCTGTGCTTGGCAAAGGTGTTCCTTCCAACAAAAGAAGCTCCACCAACCAACATCTCTTTATTCCTCACCTCTCCTTGGCTTAGTCTTCCATCCATCTCTCTCTCTCTTTCTCCCACACGCCCATCCTCTTTACAACCACCCATTCCCTCCCTCCCTTTCTCTCTCCCTCTCTCTCACACACACAACACATACCACCTACACATTCACACAATGCACCTGTTCTTTGGAAACAAAAAGAAGGTCACCCCAAAGGACTCGATCGTCGAGCTCAGGAATACCTTGCAGATGCTCGAGAAGAGAGAGACATTTCTCCAGACAAAGATCGACAACGAGCTCAAGATTGCCAAGGCCAATGCCACAAAGAACAAGCGAGGTATATACTCATCACTCATTATCATATTTATTTGCCTATACATTGGAAACGAGAACGATACCTCACCACCCCTTCATTGCGTCTAGCTAATGTCTTCTTCGTACTTGCAAAATGGAAAACTTATAGCTGCCTTGATGGCATTAAAGCGCAAGAAGCAGTTCGAGGGCCAAATTGAAAAGATTTCTGGCTCCCGCCTCACAATAGAAACCCAGGTCATGGCCATCGAGAATGCCAACGTCAACCTGGAGACCATGAAGGCCATGAGAGCAGGTGCTGAGGCCATGAAGGGCATTCATGGAGCCATGTAAGCCTAAGCATTGTTGTATTTTTTTGTTTTTGCAATTATTGGCAATGGTTTATTTTGTTGGAGCCTGTCAGCTGCGGCAATAGGGGAGATATACATGGAACACAAAGGAAAGGACTGACTGACCCGTATGCCATTTTTTTATTATTTGTCAATAGGGACATCAACAAGGTCGACCAGACAATGGAGGAAATCAGAGACCAAATGGAGCTTGCCAACGAGATCTCGGATGTCATTTCTCAGCCCGTTGGCTTTGGAGTCGAAATGGACGAAGTAAGGAGAACCAACAAAGATTCTGTGCAGGCATATTGTTGACCTGGATACGGCCACGTAGTGGACCTAAGGCGCTTCATTTCTCTCTCTTGCGTCCACTGACCCCATTGTTATTTGCCTTTTTTTTTCTTTATGTGCCCCTTTTAGGACGACTTGCTTGCAGAGTTGGATGAGCTGGAGCAGGAGGAGCTGGACAAGAAGCTCATGGAGACGGACAGACCTCTGCAGATGCCCTCTGTACCGAACCATCCCGGTAAGCAAAAAGGCATGGTCAAGGATGGGATCATACCCCGATATTCCATCTCTCTGTTGTACTGACGAACTGTGATCCATTTTGAATTATTTAGAGGAGGAGGACGAGGAAGAAGCAGAGCTCCGGGAGTTGCGCGAATCAATGGTCATGTAGTTCGTTTGCCACAGGACTTTAGAGAAGAAAACAGACTAGCAAACTTGCCCCAGCATCAAGAACAACCATGGCTCCTCGTGCACAAATACAACAAACATCATCATCAAACATTGTCCTTTTCAATGACTTGCGTGCTTTACACCTGTCACCTCTGTGTCGTCATGTCTACCGATCCCCACCGATCCCCACCGACCACACAGCACGAAAGAAAAGGGAATCTACCTTTGCCAAACGAGACGAATTGACCCTGGATTCTATGAACCTCGTCTCCTTGTAAGACGAATTAGGAATTCGCCTCCCTCTTTGATTTTGTATTCCCTTCCTTTCTTTTTTTCTTCTCTCTCTTCCACTCTCACCTTTTCAGCAACTGCCTTCCTCTCCCTTCTCCCACACTTGCACACCAGTTACACACACGTGTATCATCCGGACCCTAACAAAAAACCCTGACGTCTACTTTACTCTTACTTGCAACAAATGTCGTCGTCTGCTAACGAGGCACGCAAGGGTGCTATCCGCGACAATGTGCAGCGACCCAGCCGTGAGGTGCCCTATCCACACAAGGACGGCAAACCTATCTACACGTCTGAATTCTTTGGCGAGAATGTCTTTGGCCTGGCCCAGATCGCCAAGGCCCTGCCCAAGCCGGCCTATGCGCAGTTCATGCAGCAGATGCGCGGCGGCCGGTCGCTAGATAAGGGCACTGCGGATGCGATTGCGCATGCGGTCCGAATATGGGCCATGGACAAAGGTGCAACGCACTTTACGCACTGGTTCCAGCCACAAACTGGCACGACCGCAGAGAAGCACGATGCCTTCTTGACGCTCAAGTCCACTCATGGTGCCACAGGAATTGAAGTAAGTGCAGATTTTTTTTTGGTAAACAATAGCGTCTCGTGCCATTTTTTTTTTTTTTTTTTATCGTACAGCTATCTTCTCACTCGCGATTTTTGTTTCAACTCACTGTCGCAGGTTACCGCTATTGATGCTTTCTCAGGATCACAGCTGCTCCAGGCAGAGCCAGATGCATCGTCCTTCCCTTCTGGAGGCATGCGCTCAACTTTCGAAGCCAGAGGCTACACTGTCTGGGACACGACTTCTCCCATGTTTGTCCAGCACGGCCCCCACAAGACCTGTGTCCTGTACATCCCCTCCATCTTCATCTCGTACAATGGCGACGCCCTGGACGAAAAGACGGTGCTCCTCCGCTCAACCGAACAGGTCGCCAAGGCCGCCCTCAAGGTCCTGGCTTTACTCGAGCCTGTCCCACAGGGCGCCCACCCCATCACCTCATACGTTTACACCACTCTGGGCATCGAGCAGGAGTACTTTCTGGTTGACCGGTCCCTGTACGTCCTCCGGCCGGACCTCAAGATCACGGGCCGCACCCTGATCGGCGCTCTGCCGGCCAAGCACCAGCAGATGGAGGACCACTACTTTGGTCACATCCCCTCGCGCGTCCTGGCGACCATGAGCGAGTCCGAGTTGGAGTTGTACAAGCTGGGCGTGCCGATCAAGACCCGCCACAACGAGGTGGCACCGCAGCAGTTTGAGCTGGCGCCCATCTTTGAGGAGACCTCACTGGCAGTTGACCACAACCTGCTGACGATGGATGTGCTGTTCAAGACTGCACACCGCAATAATCTGAAGGTGCTCTTCCACGAAAAGCCCTTCAAGGGCGTCAACGGCTCAGGCAAGCACTGCAACTGGTCCATCTCGACGGGTTCGGGAGAGAACTTGCTGGACCCGACCATCAAGCCCGAGACCAACTACCGTTTCTTGCTGTTTCTCCTGGCAACATTGGACGCCGTCCAGCGCCACGGCAGCTTGCTCCGCGCCAGTATTGCGAGCGCGAGCAACGAGCACCGCTTGGGCGCCCAGGAGGCCCCGCCCGTGATCCTGAGCTGTTTCCTGGGCGAGCACCTTACCGAGGTCCTCAATGCGATTGAGGAGAACCGGCCCGTGAAGAACTTTTCAAAGACCGAGATCCAGACCATCAAACTGGGCGGCACGGCCTTGGACGTCAAGGTGGCGTCGCTGCCCGACATTGCACGCGACCTGACGGACCGCAACCGGACATCGCCCTTTGCGTTCACGGGCAACAAGTTTGAGTTCCGGGCCGTGGGGTCGAAGCAGTCGCCGTCGTTCCCCATGACAGTCCTGAATGCCGCCGTGGCGAGCTCGCTGCTGGACATTGCAGAGGCGCTCAGGAAGGCGGCTGGGGAGAAGCCGTACCCAAGTGATGCGGACAAGCTGAAGGTGATTAGGCAGTACATTGTCAGCACCAAAAACATTCGCTTCGAGGGTGACGGGTACTCGGACGAGTGGCGCCAGGAGGCTGCCAGGCGTGGGTTGCCCAATATTGACAACTGCCCGGACGCGTTCGATCAGCTGCTCAGCCCGGACCACGAGCGCATGCTGTGCAAGTTGGGGGTGTTCACGCCCTCGGAGCTGCAGTCGCGGCATTTTATCATGATGGAGCGGTACTCGAAGGACTTGCTGCTGGAGGCCAATACGATGAGAACACTGCTAGCACAGCAGATCCTGCCGGCTGCGTACGAGTACCGCGCGGCGCTGGCGGGCTCGGCGGCGCAGATGAAGAGCCTGGGGATCGAAGGGTGTCCAGAGCTGAAGACCTTGAGGGACACGACGCCGCTGGTGGAGGGGCTGCAGGAGTGGATCGGGAAGCTGGACGAGGCGGTGGAGAATGTGCATCATCATAGCCAGGATCCTTCGAAGGAGGCGAGAGCGTCGGTCAAGTACCTGTTGCCGGCAATGCACGGCGCGCGCGAGGTGGCGGACGAGCTGGAGGAGATTATTGCGGACAAGTATTTCCCACTGCCAAAGATGTCGGAACTGCTGTGGTTCTAAGAGAATGATCATGGCGGGTGTGGGGTAGAGTTCCCGGAGAATTTTGTCCCGCTACATAACATCCTTTTTTTTTTTTTTTTTTTTTTTGTTCGATAATGATGGTCCGGTGCTTCTTTCTTTTCTTTTTTTTAATGACAAGAAAATAAAAATAAAAATACAATTGAAAATGCTATTGAGTATCATACACTATGCCAACACTACGCAGAAGCTGTTTGAACAGAAAAAAAAAAAAGATGCAATGTTAGTAAAACGCACGCAAAAATAAAAATAAAAAAATGCAAGCCAACTCTTCCCTCCCTTCCACTTACTTGTTTCGGTTGGGCTTGTCGTGCCGCATTTTCTTTGGGAATTTGACCATCCCCTTCCCAGCCTTCTTGCCACCCCCGGGCGAGTCCAGCCGGAAGACATAGTACGCCAGCTTCTTTGCAAAGTGGTGCTTCACTGTCGAGAAGCCCAGGTAGTCCATCATCTCCACCAGAAGCTCATGGTCCATGTATCGCGAGTTGTCAATACATGGCAGTGGCAGCACCAAGTACAACAGTCCCGTCTTGGGCACTAGAAACCGTGTCGCCTGCCGCAAGATCTCTCCGCGCTGCGCCGGGTCGCCCACAAAGTTGACCACGAGGGACAGACAGACGACGTTGAAGAGGGTGTCCTTGTTGGAGGGCACGGGCATCTCCAAAAAGTCCATCTTTGTGATCAGGGGGTCCTGGGGGTTGAGGTCGATCGGGGTGGTGTGGATCCAGGACGAGTACTTTTGGTAGTTGTGGGGTGAAAGCGCGCCAACGTCCAGGAGCCTCAGTGGTGGATCGGTCTACATGTCAAAAAAAGGCAAAGTGTGTTAAACGTGAGCGTGAAGAACAAAGACCAACTTGGGGAGGCTATAAATCGAAAAAAAAAATACACAATCTCCCTCTCTCTTTTCTTTTTTACCTTCTTGTTCATGTCAGGGTGGCAGCTCTCCAGGATAGGGATAAGCCATTTGCTGGAATCGCCTCCGCGCTGCTTGGACTGGCCGAGGGTTGAGGCCTTTTGGTACATGTCCAGTCCGCCCAGATCGTCCATCTCTTGCCTGATCTCTGCAATCCTGACCAGATCGGCGGCTTGCTCCTGGCCTTTGTGTTGTTGTGATACTCCTTGCTTCCAGTTGTTATGGTGGTGGTGGTTATGATGTTCTGTTGCGTTCTTGTTGGTTTCGATCCTGGCCAGACATTTAGAGAGTTCTTTGTTGAGGGTATGGTATCGGCGGATCAATTGTGCGGTTGCCAAGGAAGACTTTTTTTGAGCCACGGCCTTTGTGCTCTTGACGGTGAGTAGAGACGAGGTGGACGAAGTGGTTTCTGCGCCTGAGGGCGTCATCGCCATCAGGACTGATACTGGATCGACGGATGAAGCGGGCAACCCTGTGAGGCCCTTGGAGACTAATCCTGGTGTAGCTCCTGTGACGCCTGCCGTGACGGGAACTCTCTTTCGCTTCTGCGGTTTCTTCTGCTTCTTGACAGCCATTTCTGTGTTGTAACAGCGTCCGTGCCGTTTGAGTGTGTGTGGGTGTTGAGGTTGTTGGTTGAAGAAGGAATGAGCTAAAACCAAAAAGCGTAAAGAGTGTGCTCCAACCACGTCCATAAACAGTGACTGTTCTTTTTTCTGTTCCACACTCATTTTTGACTCAAATATCAATTAGAGGCGCGGGGAGCACAAAAAGAGAGTCATGCAGCACGAAAAGAAGAAAAGGGAAGCGAATCTCATTCTTCTGCTTTTACTTTTTTTTCTTTCTTTTCTCATTTCATCACCCATCACCCACCCACCCACCAACCTCCTTCCCTTCCTCCTCCCCTTACACTCACACATGGACCCCCACGCCCGCTACCAGTCGCCTTTGACTTCGCGCTACGCCTCCCCCGAGATGGCCGCCAACTTCTCGGACAACAAGCGCTTCAGCACCTGGCGCAAGCTCTGGCTCAACTTGGCTATTGCCGAGAAGGAGCTCGGACTCGATATCCCCGAGGGTGCCATCGAGGAGATGAAGGAGCACATTGTACGTTCATATGGCCAAGTTTATCTTTCTCTCTCTCTTTCTATTTCTCTCTCGCTCGCTCGCTCTCCTCTCACACTTTTGCTCTTTGACACGTTCAAGTTTCGCTCAATGACAACTCGATGGGGACGGGGCTGACAACCTTCCTATTTCTTTTGCTTTAGTACGACATTGACTACGAGTTGGCCATTGCCGAAGAGAAGAAGCGCCGCCACGATGTCATGGCCCACGTCCACACTTTCGGTGTCGCCGCCCCCAAGGCCGCCGGCATCATCCACTTGGGCGCTACCTCCTGCTACGTCACCGACAACGGCGATCTGATCATCCTCCGCGACGGACTCGACATCCTTCTGCCCAAGCTCGCCCGCGTCATCCAGCGCCTCAGCGCCTTTGCCGAGCAGTACAAGGACCTCCCCACCCTGGGCTTCACTCACTTCCAGCCCGCCCAGCTGACCACTGTCGGCAAGCGCGCCACGCTCTGGATCCAGGAGCTGCTCTGGGATCTGCGCAACCTGACCCGTGCGCGCGAGGACATTGGCTTCCGCGGTGTCAAGGGTACCACCGGTACTCAGGGTTCGTTCTTGGCGCTTTTTGAGGGCGACCACCAGAAGGTCGAGGACCTGGATCAGCGTGTCACCGAGCTGTCTGGCTTCAAGGAGTACTACCCCGTCACTGGCCAGACCTACTCGCGCAAGATTGATGTGGATATCTTGCAGCCCATGGCTTCCTTTGGCGCCACTGTTCACAAGATCGCTACTGATATTCGTCTGTTGGCCAACTTGAAGGAGATCGAGGAGCCCTTCGAGAAGGACCAGATCGGCTCGTCGGCCATGGCCTACAAGCGCAACCCCATGCGCTGCGAGCGTGCCTGCTCGTTGGCTCGTCACCTCCAGATCTTGTCCCAGGATGCTTTGGGCACCGCCAGTGTCCAGTGGTTGGAGCGCACTCTTGATGACAGGTAAGAAGTAGAAATGGTTTTGTATTTTTTTTCGGAACCTCCCAAAACGGGGGTGTTTGGTGGTGGATGGACCATTTCGAGCGTTGTGTTTAAGTTTACCCCACAACAAAAGAAACGTCAAACTGCATCGTCTCACTCGCATTCCCTTTTTGTTCTCCCTTTAGTGCCAACCGCCGCATCTGCTTGCCCGAGGCCTTCCTGACCATGGATATCCTTCTGACCCTCCTCCAGAACATCTCCGAGGGTCTGGTCGTGTACCCTAAGGTGATCGAGCGCCGCATCCACCAGGAGCTGCCCTTTATGGCCACCGAGAACATCATCATGGCCATGGTCAAGAAGGGCGGCGACCGCCAGGAGTGCCACGAGCATATCCGTGTCTTGTCCCACGAGGCTGGCGCGGTTGTGAAGCAGCAGGGTGGCGAGAACGACTTGATTGAGCGCATTCGCAAGGATGTGTACTTTGAGCCTATCTGGGCCGACTTGGCGACACTGATGGATCCTTCGACCTTTATCGGCCGTGCCCCCCAGCAGGTCGACCGGTTCTTGAAGAACTACGTCGAGCCTGCCCTGAAGCCCTACGAGGCCCTCCTGACCAAGGAGAGCAAGGCCGAGTTGAGCGTGTAAAAAAACAAAACGAAAACAAGCTGTAGTACGTATCTCCACCCCCCTTCGCATCCTTCATATCAACAACAAACACACCATTGTCTATAAATCACAAGAAAACACAAGCTTTGGCTCCATGTTGTGTGTGTAAGGCGTGTGGGTGCTTGTTGTCTTTGGCGACTTCGCAGGCAGGAGTATCTCCGGACGATGACTCGCACAATCTTGAACTTTGCGTTGGATTGGAACGGAGAGGAGTTTGAAAGGTGGGGTCCATCACCTTTTTTGGAAGACCTTTTTTTCTTTTTTTGTTTGTGATGGGAAGTTGCTTATCTCTCTCCTCGGCGAGGTCTGGGTGGGTGGCTTGGGGGCCGTTTTCAACACCCACACATATCACCCTTCACTGGGATCCAGTTTAGTGCTGTAAGTTTGAGATGCCGCCTGGGTTGTCTCTTGATTAAACTTTGGCCGTTGGGGTGAGTTTGTGGGAAACAGGGATGCAAGCCTGGGATCATTCTTTTCCCTTCCCCCTCCCTCCATGAAAGACATGCTGGTCTCGAGTTTATGACCAGGAAGTCCAAAGCGGCCCGTTGTGTATTGGGCCCCTCTCAGACTGAACACCACCCATCCTTTGCAGCAAGATGAAGACCATGGTTTTGAAAGAAGGACCCCTGCAGCGCCCTTGCATGCTGCAGAGTCCGACCTGTCTTTTTTTTTTTTTTTTTTTTTTTATGGGCCGCCACACACCATCACTTTCGTTTGGTCCTACAGGGCTGGGGGGAGGAGAAACGCAAACAACACACGGATTTTTTGTAGTGTGTGTGTGGAGAAGCTTGCAAGGAAACAAAAAAAAAAAAAAAAAAGATCGACGTCTACAAAACAAAACATACTCATTCGCACACGGACCATGCGTACACCACGCTTTTGCAAAATAAGTTGCGATGAAGGAAGTATTACATTTGATTAATATAAAAAAACTACAGCTATTTACAACGTTTTTTGGACGGGATCACGATTTGCCTGCAAAATTTCTCTTTTTCTTTTTTTTTTTTCAGTGGCCATCGCCCCGCTTCTTGCGCCTTCGCCCCTGCTCCGGTGATCCATGGCTCTCCGAGGCCCCCGACAGCAGCAGTAGCCCGTCCTTGGCGTCCTCGTCCGACGACATGGAATGTGACGACGACGAAGAGGAGGATGACGTCGAATGGCGATGCTCCATGCCTACTGAACGATCCTCCTCAGGCTGTGATGCATCGCTGCCCCGTGACCTCGGCTTCACTGCCAGCGGCGTCGGCGACGCATACAGTGGATACGATGATGGAGACGCCGATGAAGAGTGGCGATGCTGGCCCAATCCTGTCGTCAACATGGGCATCATATGGTGTTGAGGCTTGGACGAGATCATCCCGCCCATGGCTTCGAGCATATCGGTCGTCTTGTTATTCGGGTTGTTGTTGGTTGCCTTCTTCAACTGACTGTTCACCACCTCGTCCGGCAAGAACGTCTTCAAGTGTTGGATGTACTCAATCGTGCTCTGCAGGATGCTCAGCTTATGCAAGTGGTCCTCGTCTACGCACGAGGGGACCAAGTGCTTCAGCTGCAGGATCTTGTCGTTGATGCGCTCGCGCCGCCGGCGCTCAATGGCCGAGTGCGAAACCTTGCGCATCATGTCGCGCGTTTCTTGGTCCACCACTTTGGCGGACGAGGAGGACCGGCGTTTGGAGGAGGAGGAGGAGGAGGAGGAAGAGGAGGATTTCTTGGAGGTGCGTGTGCTAGAACCTTGTGGCGCTGAGGAAGTCGAAGAAGAGGAGGTAGGAGCCACCTGTGGTGGAAGCATCAGGTACCGCTGTGGGGATCCGGGAGCCGAGCGGTTGTGACTGTCAATGGCGCTGGTGTGTGGGCTGAACTGTGGCGTCGTGGATCCTCCGAAAGACGAAGAAGACCCCTTTCTGTCACCCACGGGAGGATAGGACGACAGACTGGGCCGACTGGGCGCCACTTGGAAGACCGAGGTCGAGGAAGCCAACGCCGAAGCAGGGAGGTTCATAGCCGGGATCGACTGCTTGGGCAGGATGCGATCATACCGGGGCGACTGGTGTGGGCTCGAAAAGTGCTGCGGGTGGTGCTGGGGTGTCGGGTAGGGTGAGATAGTGCCCGAGGTTGAGGGTGGGTAACCTTGGGTGTGGTGGTTCATGTGAGAGTGCTGAGGCGTGGATCGTGGCGAGTTCCCGATCGTGAGCGGAGAAAGAGGAGGGAGCTGAATTGGGTTCAGGGGGTGGACAGACGATGATGCGGGGGGATGGATGGCGGGCGAACGGTGGTTTCCAGAGTCGCGGACATCGCCCTGGAGCGGCGGGGGCAGCTGGTAGAATCCGCTAGAGGAGTAGTGGCTGGGGTCTGTGATGCCGTAGTGTGGTCTCGAGACTGGAGAAAGGATGACGCCTGGGGACATGGGTGGTGTGGAGTTGGGATAGAGTGTGTGAAGAGATCGTCCGTTTGTGGATGAAGTGGAAGGATGTTGTTGTGGTTGCTGTTGTTGGGCACCCACTGCTGTGGTCATGGGCGAATTGGGAACACTAGCCGTCTTGCTAAAGTCGCTGAAGGTGGGCAGGGATGAGTTTGCGTTCTTTGTGGTACTAGCACGGCGCTTGTCAGGGTGCTCTGAGGGGGCGTCGTTGGGGAAGGCGACGGAGGATCTTCTGGACAGGGGGATGGGGCTTTCGGAGCTCATGGTGGAGTAGATCGGGTGTTCGGGCAAGCCAAGTGGAGGAGTGATAGGTGAAGGGGCGATAGGCTTGTGTTTGTGGGGAGCAAGTATCTTGGGCGTTGTTTTTGAGGATGGTCGCATGAGCTGTGGGCTGTTCTGTGTGGTGATGTCTGGACACTGGGGCAAAAGTGCGCCTTTTTT
>KN042427.1:752080-784678 GCA_000739165.1 Podila verticillata NRRL 6337 | reverse complement strand
ACACACACACACACACACACACACACACACACACACACACAGACAGACAGACAGAGAGAGAGAGGGAGAGAGAGAGAGGGAGAAAAGGGAGAGAGAAGGGAGGAACAGACCCTGTTCTCTCTTCAACCACCACGCCCAGCACGACCAACACGACGTGAAGGAAGACACATGGGGGGCATGTCGTTGGAAACAAACCAGGGCTCCTTCGGTCGTCTTGGACTTGCAGTTCATAAATTTCTTCTCTCTCTCCACTTGTTCGCTCATTACATTCATTTCACTCACATTCCACCACTCTCATTCACTCATGCGTGTTTAAAAAAAGAAAAGAAAAAGAAAAAAGTGCCCTCCTCACTCACTTCCTCACTTCTTCACCTCTCTCCTTCTCTCCTTCCCCTGCACCCCTTTCCCACCTTTCGGTCACATATAAGAGACGAGAGAAAAGGCAATTGAAGAGTTAGCACCCAATCAGGCCCCATCGGTCGTCTTCCACTTTTCTCTCCCTCTCCTTCCTTCTCTCACATAAAACACCTTTGTCTCTTTCGCCCTCGTTGTCGTTCTCGTTGTCGTTCTTTCTCAACGAACTCTCGCGCTCCTTTTTTATTATTATTGTTTCTTTGTTTACACAGTGTTTATTTCTCGCCCAACTCCATTCCTCCTCATTCGCAGCCAGCCAACCAATCAACAAACCCATTGACCTCCATGTACTCATTGTCTCCATTTACACGTCAATAACTTGTCGGCTATGAACACATTCACAGGTTGAACGAGTCCCTCCTCCCTCCTCTCACTTTCACTCTCTCACTCCACAAACATCGTACGCATTGATTGATTATTCTGAAACCTGGTTCCGTTCTGTACCTTATTCCTTTTATTTATTTTCATCATTTTCCGGCACCACACACTTGGTCACCCCCCATGGCTGCCGAGGATGCCAAAGAGCTCAACCTCGACGACCCTCTCTCAACACATGGATCCCTCGCCCCTCCCACACGGAATAACAACGTTGTACAAGACCCCCTGCCAACACCAGTACTACCATTGCTGCCAATTGCTGCCTCAATGATATCCTCGGCACAAGGACAGGTACAACCACAAGAACAACACGAGCAGAATACATCATGGGCAATAGACCCTGCAGCGTACCATGGTCAAGTTCCAGGGGTCCAACCACATCCATATCGACGTGCGTCTAATCAATATCTTCAACAACAACAAACACAACAGCAAACACAACAACAAACACAACAAAACAACACCGCCCCCTCGTTACAACATTCCAATCTTCCAGGAGGCGGAGACAACACCCCACATCCAGGACAACAACAGCAACAACATACGGTTGAACTACTCCCCTTGGAGCATCTTGACCTGACAGAGGCAGACACCCAATTCGACCGGACACACTCTCGTCCCAGACGACTCCTCAACTCCGTCTCGAAATCGCTCCCTGTGCTGCTGACCGTCACGGTTGCGTACATTTATTACGTGTACATAGTCCGAGTCTGCAGTAAGTAGTGTGTTTGTTGTGTTTACAAAAGCAAATGAGGAGATGTTCAATGGTCAGAGACAACGACACCGAGTGAGAAAAGAGGTGAGAGAACAAAGATAAGAAGAAAGAACGATCGGGTGTGATATTCTCACTCTCACTTCTCTCCTACCCCCCTCCACTCTCGTACAATTCACACACACACCTACACACACACACTCACCATGATACCAACATACATCAACGACATCAGCAACATCAACGTACGCTTTGTGTGTTGACCTCAATCGCCTTGTCGCTGTTGGGGATTAGAGTTTTATGTTCAGGCGTTCAGTGCATCTCATCCGTAAACAAGAATCTTGGCTAAGCTGAACCGAGAGGTCGCTTTGATGGATGTGTGTGAATGTCGACACACAACAGTTGATGTCGTACAACATCACTCCTTTCTGATCATAGTCGTTGACTGACGTGATTAGCGACCTGTTGTTTGATCGTGAGGGATAGAAAGGAGATATGCAGTGGTGACAGAGGGAGTGTGTGGGTGTGTTGTTGCGTTGTAATGGTCATGCTACTCACCATCAATTTCTTTTTCTCCTTTCGCGTATTTAGTCACGTACCTCATCATAGATCAGAACCAGGCACTCCATGGTGGTAGGTGCACGATCCACAACAACAAAAGATATTCAATGTTTTTTTTTAGGGATAGGATGTCATCATTACTTCTTTGCACCCCTTTGTCTTTCAGCACAAACACATTGGTACTCGTTCCTTCATACAACAGCTCCCTTGACCCCCAGTCTATGGGAACATCCCGGGCGTTATTTTACGGTGTTGTTTGTGGGTGCTCGCCTTCCATGTCTTAGGGCTGAGAAAAAGGAGCCATTTCTCTTCTATGGAAAGCGCAAGTATGCACCATGATGTGCATGTCAATTTATTTGTGTATTTGTGGTCTGTTGGATCAATTTGTCTTTTGTGGCCTTGCAGCTACACTAGGGGTGGAGTGTAATGACGATAGCAAGGAGCAAGTGCAAAAAGGATGATGCACAAGTGGGCGTGTTTCATCTTTGTGGGCCTTGTGCGTGTGAATAACCTCGGGTCAGGATGAGATGGGATGGGATGGACGAAATGGACATTGAGGACATGGTCGGCCGTAATCGATGCGATTTGAAGCGATGTTGTGCAAAAACACACCCCTTTTTTGTCGTTCTCGTCTTTTTTGATATTCGCACAACTCTTCCTTCTCGACATCACCTCGTTGTTCACGTCGTCTTCATCGTTTGTACCTCCCATCCATCCATCCCATGGCTCAACCACTATTTTTAACCAATGCAGGCGCTTACCCAAATACCTCTGTACGTCTTAATTACTCCATGGTCAATGCTCATATCTAACTCGATCGTTCGCTGCCCGCGGAACAAAAATCTACCTTCTTTCTTTCTTAGGACTCTACCTTGCCGTATTCAACATCCTCATCCTCCTCTTCTCCGTCTCCTACTACCAGAGCATCTTCACACGACCAGGCTCTCCATCGAATGTATGTGTCTTCTTCCACCTTCCTTCCATTGACAAAACGTCTTTCACTGGAACCCCAGGGAGGATTACCTCACCCTCTCGACCCTACCCACCATCTATACTAGTCAATTCCCTTACTTGCTCTTGACAAACGATATGATCACTTTACGATGCACATCATCATTTATGCTCGATGTACTACTCCACCCCCCTAATTCTGTTTTTTCTATCTTTCATATAGCCACCATCGTCACGGCTACCGCCGCCTATACCTCCCACCACCACACCCTACCAAAGCCAGAGCCCAGGCCCGACACGGTCCGGCTCGGACGACAGAGTCTCCTCTCATGTGTCCGTGACATCCCCTGTCGCCCCTACGCCACCTTCTCGAGCCCACCAGAGTCCACATGTCGCGCCCGTGGTGACCACGCCAAAGTACCTGCCCTCGGCCATCGCTCCAACAATGCCCTCCTTTGCCGCATCCAGCGAGGTGGAACACAACAACAACGGCAGCAACAGAGACGACCATGTCATCGTTATCCCAGACAACACCTCTACCCACAGCCACCGCCTCAGCATCGACTTCTCTGTCTCGGGCCCCACGAGCGCGATCCTGGGCCACGGTAGCGCCCGGTCCCGCGTCCACATCGAAGACGACGCCCTCCAGCGCCCTCTGGCGACCCTGAGTGTCTGCAAGCGCGACGGTCGCTCGCGCTGGTGCGAGATCTGCAAGATTGTGAAACCGGACCGGTGCCACCATTGCTCTGAATGCAACATGTGTGTGCTGCGGATGGACCACCACTGCCCCTGGGTGAACGGCTGTGTCGGGTTCGGAAACTATAAGCAGTTTTATCTTTTTATTTTGTATGGCAGCCTGAGCGCGGTGTGGTGTGTCGGGAGCATGATCCCGTTGCTGGTCAAGGCGCTGGGGAGCCAAGCACAAGAGCCGAGTTGGAATAACGGGAACTGGGCAGAGGATGCCCCAGGGTACTATGCGTGGACCAAGGATGAGAGTAGCAGTAGCATGGAGTTGGTAAGGGCATTTGATATCCAGTGGGTGGTGATCACGGTCATCGCTTTCTTGTTGGCGCTGCTGATTGTGTCGTTCACAGTGGTGCACACGGGGTATATTCTGGGTAACCAGACAACGATCGAGTCGCTGCAGAACCAAAGGAACATGCACGTCAAGGTGCAGTACCGGAAGCGGGAGCAACAACCACCATCACAAACACCGGGTCGGGACGCTGTAGGAGGAGGAGGAGGAGGAGGAGGAGGAGGAGGAGGTGACGGGGTAGCTGGCCTACCGCCGTTCATATCCGATATCCAGTACAACGTTGTAATGGTTGAGCAAGGCGAGCGGCTGTGGGACCAAGGGTCGTGGTTGGCCAACTGGAAGAGCATCATGGGACCGACATGGTGGCTCTGGTTTGGTAAGTTAAGGATGTTTCTTTTTTTTTTTGTTGCTACTGTCGCTCCAACTCTCGACTCACCTTCCTGTCTCTCTCTCTCCCTTTGCCCCCCCCCCCCCCCCCCTTCAACATGTAGTGCCCTACTGGAACTCGCAAGGCGATGGCATCCACGACATCTACAGCGCTAACGTCTACAAACGCCTGTTGGCCGATGCCCTGGCCCAGGCACGGATGCAGGCTGTTAACTTTGGCGGCGTCGTCCGCGGCCTGGCCGGGGAGGAACTTGCAGGACCAACACCTTCAGGATCACTATCCTCGCCACCCAACTCGCCCACGTCGCCCACACGACCGAGAATCGGCACGTTTGGTAGCCAGTCCAAGATGCCTATCGTCGCCCCTACGTCTTCTGGATCCACGACCACCACCTCTCCTATCGTCAGACACAGCTCCACACGCAAACGTATGGCGACCTCGCCTGCGATGCTCATGCCCTCGATCCGGCTTCAGTACGACGGAGCCGAGGCAAGTGTGTCCAGAAGAGACACGGAGATGCAGCTCGGACAAGGAGTTGCTTCTTCCATGGACAGCCAAGGAGGAGCCGACGCTTCAGTGGATGACGGGTCGATGGTGGCGCAGGGAGGAGGGCAGCGATCCATGAGTGCTGTTTCCACACCCAGGCAGAGCTCGCCCCGGAGCCAGAGCCCGCGGCGGCCAAGGACGCCCAAGTCTCGGCCTCAGGAGTCGGGCAGCATGGGCAATAATCATAACGGCAGTAGGAGGAGGCAGCGGACGATGAGCGGCGGGACCAGTGTGAGCTATGGGTACGGGGGCCCGATCAAGGAGTTTGGGCTGGGACTCGCGATGGATGGGATCCCGGTGGATAGTGGCACGGGGCTAAAGCTGAGCAGTGGGCTGCTGGGGAGGTCGAGCCACGGGCATTTGAGGCAGGAACGGGGAAGTGGTAGCTCAGGAGGAGGAAGTCGCCAGCCTAGGGCGAACCAGTGACGGAGGAAGTAGTCCTTTTATTTGCTATTTAATTTTGATTTATCGTTCCAGGTTATCTTGTGCGGGGCATATTACTTTTGTCCTGGCACCTTGTACACTAGTAGCATCGTAATACACTTGCATTTTTTTTTTTTTTTTTTTTTTTTTTTTGGCTGTTTCTTTTTGACATTGACGCTTCGTGCTTTCCTGCGCAAAGAAAGAAAGCTAGTATGTTGTGTACACAAGATATGGCGTATGGGAAAAATTCAGGTACCCCGTCCTGCTTTTTTTTCTTTCTTCTTTTTTCTGCCGCGTGCGTGCGAACGGTCCGTTTCGACGTGTCAACATCCATGGGGAGCAAATCGATACCAAAAGCAGCGATGGTGGTTGCAGGCTGCGCCTTGACAAACTATTAGTGCTTTGTTCAGGGCATTTTGGCTGCAAACCGTAAATCCGCTGGATTTACCCGCCTTTCGCACAGAAACAGAGGTGGGCTTGTACCAATTGCGGACGCTGAGCACATCATCATGGCTCTCATCGCTTCTTGTGTGCACCCTTGAGAACTTTTTTTCTCTGGATTAGGATTAGTCAAGTGCCGTGTTTTCATGTTGCGAGGTATGTATCTTTGTCCGCACCAAATCTGGCTACAGCGATCAAAATCCAACGGAGGAAAAAAAGCAGGAACAAAACAAGGCCAAGAAAGCATTGCATAATGTTTCTGTTTTATCCCATGCCTCTGACGATCAAGAGAAAGAGAGAGAGTAGGAATAATAGCAGCAGCAAGAATCTGTTGCACGGAGGCATGTCCGTGTTCATGCAACGCAAACAGACAGAACAGAGAGAGAGAGAAGGAAGAAACAAAGTATGAAAGAGAAGTTCGAATTGCAACGGTTCATTCAGGGGAACAACGACGCTTCCTTTTCAGGAATGGATTGGAGAAGGGAGCCACAGAAGGAGAGAGGGAAAGAGGGAAAGAGGGAAAAAAATTTAATTTTCACACGTCTTCTTTTGCCTTCGCCTTTTTTTTTTTTCTTGCCTTTCTTCTCTCTTCTTCTCTTCTTTTCTTCTTCTTCAGCGCATCCCACCCTCATCCCCCCATCCTTACTCTCATACCCACCCCGTCCTTTGTCCATACATACCGCGCTTTCCCTCCCTCCCTCTCTCCTTCGTTGCTCCTTCCATTGTATATAATCCCTCACTCTCCCATCGACAGAGTCATCTTCGCACGCCATGTCTTCTGAATACACAACCCTGCCTCAGCACGACCAGGAGGAAGTCGGCCACACCTATGAGCAGCCCGCAAAGGAGCCCTTCTACCGCAAGAAGAGCACCCTCCTCCTCGCCACGGCCGCCATCGCCCTCCTCGCCACCTCGGCCTACTACCTCGGCTCTACCAACGAACTCTCCTACAACAAGATCCATTTCGAGGGCCCCGGTATCTCTGGACGCCACTTCTTGCACGGCAAAGCCAAATGCGATCAAATCCGTCGCAAGGACAAGCACACCTACCCACCCGCAGAGTCCCGTACCATCAACCCTCGCTTTGTGAACGGCACTGCCCCCACGCTGTTTAAGAACGGATACATCTTTGATGGCGAGAACGAGGGCTTCAAGGGCGATCTGCTGATTGACCAGGGCATCATTGTGCAGGTCGGAGGCGAGATCAAGGTCCCCAAGGGCGCAACCATTGTGGATCTCAAGGGACATATTCTCACACCTGGTATCGTTGACATGCACAGGTGAGTCGAGTTTATTACCTGATGCTGGCGCGCAATCGAATGAATTTTCGTGACGATACGAAACTTTTCAATTCAGGCCACATGTGACCAGTGTTACACACACTGGAAGAGGAACTCTCTTTTTTTTTTATATTTGTTTTCGACTCCCGATGATAGGCATGGAAATAATGGACGATATGGATGACGGATGGGAATCAATATGGGATGGGAGGGATGGTGCAACTCCAATTCCACGCCAACTTACACATGGTCATAGTTATGGTTCACCCAAAGGGAGAGATCGATATATCGATCCAATGGAAAACGCCATGGCTAATCTTTTTTATTATCCTTCTCTTTTGATCCAAATGTGCCATGTAGTCACTTGGGAGTCGACTCATGGCCTGCTTTGAGCGGCACCGACGACACCAACGAGATGACCCAGCCCATCACCCCCTTTGTCCGTTCCCTCGATGGATTCAACCCCAGCGATCCCGCTCGCGAGTGGGTCCTGTCTGGAGGCGTCACCTCGACCCTGATTCTGCCCGGATCCGGCAACATCATGGGCGGAGAAGCCTACACCGTCAAACTGCGCAAGGTCGACACCCTCTCCACCAATGACATGCTCGTCGAGGCTGGCGTTGAGGACAAGTGGCGCTACATGAAGATGGCCTGCGGTGAGAACCCCAAGCGCGTCTACGGCCAGTACTTCCACACCATGCCCTCGACCCGTCTCGGCGAGGGCTGGCTCCTGCGCGACCAGTTCGCTAAGGCCACCAAGTTGAAGGATGCTCAGGATGATTGGTGCCAGGCGGTCGAGAACTTGCCCAAGTATGGCCGTCGCCGTCTGGACACTCCCTTCCCCGAGGATCTGCAGTACGAGAGCTTGGTTGCTGTGCTCCGCGACGATGTCAAACTCAACATTCACTGCTACGAGACCCACGATCTCGAGGCCATGGTCCGCCACTCGAACGAGTACAAGTTCAAGATCTCGGCTTTCCACCACGGCCTGGATGCCTACCGTGTTCCCGAGATCCTGAAGCGTGCCTACAAGGTTGTCCCTACCGTCGCGACCTTCGCAGGAAAGTTTGGGTAAGAAGAAGAGAACCAACTTTGTTGCTACCTTGTGGATCCTTCGTTTTATGTGTAAATGTTATTCACCCGTTTTATTTTCTTCCTGAAAAAATAGTTACAAGAAGGAGGCCTTCCAGAGCTCCGTCAACGCCCCCAAGATCTTGGCCGACGCCGGCATTGCCGTGGCCATGAAGTCGGACCACCCCGTCCTCAACTCGCAGCACCTGGTCTACGAGGCCGCCATGGCCCGCCACTACGGCCTCTCTGAGAAGTTGGCCCTCGCCTCCGTCACCACCGTCCCCGCCAAGGCTCTTGGATTGGACCACCGCATCGGCAAGATCGCTGTCGGCATGGACGCTGACGTCGTTATTTGGGAGAAGCACCCCCTGGCCCTGGGATCCCATCCTCTGCAGGTCTACATCGACGGTATCGCACAGATTGAGAACGTGGATGAGTCCAAGTGGAGTGAGCAGGGCAAGCCCCAAGAGTTTGAGGAGTACCCCGAGTTGGTTGCGCCAAAGGTCAAGGCAGCTTGCACCTCTGACGCCGAGACGGGTGTCTTCTCCGGTATCAAGAAGATCCTGTTGAAGGACAGCGAGGAGTTCAGCGCCAAGGGAGACCTGACCGTGGTAATTGACCACGGCGAGGTTGTCTGTGCTGGCCACTGCGCTCATGAAGCTGCTGCTTTCAAGGATGCACCTGTGTACGACTTGGGCGGTGAGGGTGTTGTCGTTCCCTCGCTCTTATCGGTTGGTGCTCCTGGCTTGGGACTGGTCGAGATCAGTGCTGAGGACTCCACCGGCGATGGTCACCACAACCTCCAGCCCGATATTGCCTATGCCATTGACGGACTCAAGTTTGGCGGGTTGCACATGGATGAGGCTTACAAGGCTGGTATTCAGATTGCTGTTACTGCTCCTCAGTCGGAGCATGTCATCCAAGGTGTCAGTGTCGCCTTCCTCACTGGTGCCGAGAATGGTAAGAGGCAAAAGTCGACGTTCACTTTGTGCACACCTTTTCTTCTCTTGGGAGCATTATTCTAACACGTTCATATTTGCTTCTAGCTCTCGTCACCAAGGGCGCCATCATCAAGGAGAAGGTAGCTCTGCACGTCCGCATCGGCCAGGACTCCAAGTCGAGCCTCTTCCCCACCGTCTCCTCTCAGATCGGCTTCCTCCGCACCGCACTCGAGAAGGGCCTCGCTGACCTCTTCTCCCCCAACGACGAGTTCACCCTGGTCGCTCGCGGCAAGATCCCCTTGGTCATTGAGGTCAATAACCGTGACGAGATCATCCGCATCATCCAGTTGAAGAAGGAGCTCGAGCACAAGGGCGCCAACATCAAATTCGCGCTCTTGGGAGCTATTGAGGCGTGGACCGTGGCTGAGTACCTTGCCGAGGCTGAGATTGGTGTCATTTTGAAACCGTACCTGTGCACCCCTGTCCAGTGGACTGCTCAGAAGTGCTTACCTGGCGCGCCCCTTAGCAACGAGACTGGCTTGTCGCATTTGCACAAGGCCGGTGTCAAGGTCGGATTGGCAGCGTTGGAGGGCGAGGATGTGCGTCAGTTGTCTTGGATTGCGGGCTGGGCGCGCTCGGACTTGGGATTGAGCGAGAAGGATGCCGTGGGGCTCGTAAGCTGGAACTTGGCGGATATTATCGGCTTGCCCAACGCGCCTGCAGGATTGGTGATTTACAATGGTGATCCATTCGAGTTTGGTGCCAAGGTGTCGGCGATTGTGGGAGGCGGCAAGACCGGTATTCAGTGCAATCCCCGCGCTTTCTAAGTGCTATGGGGGATGATGTAGCATCGGTCAGATCTTTTTTGTCCAAACAGATCTTTTTTGTCCAAACATAACACATACTACATACCACATACTAAATACCACATACCATATCGATGCATAAAGGCCATGTTCGTTACCGTGGGCGTTCATGCAAAAAAGTAATATAAAGCCTGCTGGTGGGACAGAAGGCTGAGGGCGAAGGTGTTGGCATTTTGGGCATAGCCCGGCACTCGCAAAACTTTAACAGGGAATGGGGGTGGCGAAGGTGAGATTTTTACCCTTTTCAACTTATCACCTTTCCACCGTCCACACACAGTTCCGCCTTAAGCAAGGAAACTATGGAGTCCTCAGTGCAAATCGATACTCCTGTCTTTCAAAAATTTAAAGCCGAGGATGGCTCGCCGCTCACTAGCCTTCGGACTCATCTCTGTCCAGAGACATGCGAGCGATTCGTTCTTTGGACCGATATTCAGCACGCCTTCAACGGTATCGGCCACTTGAAGCCCGAGAGGAAAAAACCAAAGAGGATTCTCTTTACAACTGATGCTGCTGGTGAATTGTATGTTCTGTTGTTCAAGACAGCACATGGGTTGTTTATGGTTTGAACCTTTATGTTGGCTAACATGCTGCCTACACTGAATGCAGGCACCATCCTTTGCGCATCCCACATGATATTGCTATGTATACGGTGGTCCATAGAACTATCCAAAAGGACCAAATCGAGGAGTCCAACGATGGCAAAGTAAACTCCCAGGACCAACCACTCGATGAGATTGTGCCTTCCCTCAAACACCTATTTGACATGTGCATCTACTTATACAACCATCTTGGGTCTGTCACCAGACGCTGGAGAGAGTACTTTCAACAAGCAGCAGCCAACACTCGATATTATCACTCGATGGTAATGGAGGAACTCGAGAGACGAGATAGCAGTGGATTAAGAGTTCTGGTGGATGACAAGATTCGAGGACAGTTACTGGATGAACTCCACAGCCTCCAGCAAAAGGTGCCAGAGTGGGAGTACCGGAGTATCTGTCATAACACGTTGTATGGCAACAGTCGTAGTTTTAAGTATGCAACGTCTGCATTGTTCATTGTATTGCCATCCCATCTCAACTCCAAGAAGGACATGAACCCATCAACCCAGCAGTTTCGTCTACACTTCCTGTGTGACAACTACAATCGAGACCTTACACCTGAAAATCAGCCTCGGCATATTCATCTCTCCAACCATCCTGGATACAGCCTCAAGCAACCAGAAGAGTTCTTTCAGAAGTACGGTGATTACATTCTGAGAGTGCTGCAAATGGTCAAGCACGGCCATACCGACGACCATTACAACATTCCCCCGCTGGATACACTCAAGATCCTGTGGAACTGTGACTCCAACATCATCGGCAGCCGTCTCATCATGGACATCGAGCCCCTCGTCGACAGAGCTATATCGTACTTTCAGGAACTGTCCCTGCCAAAGTGGAAAGAGAAGCTCGGACTAACTCGTAACCAGAGTGACGCGATAAAGACGTACCTGGATGTGCAAGATAGCGATAGTTTCGCAGAAAGCAATCTGTACCGATGTATTACCAAGGAACAGCGTATTTACTGGAAGTGCAAGGCACATGCACACCGATATCTAAATGGCCAGTCTCTGGAACATCTGAGGGAGTTTGTCCACTGCCATGGGGGTCACGTCGACATGCAGCAGGCAAGAATCAGAGTCGAACTGGGGTCCATGAGTGAGGCGGATCAATTTCGGACCCATCTCGCTGAGGTCAAACATGCATTCGACATCTCTATCAAGTTGAGTTGGATGGCTACACGGTCGGTTGTGAAAAAGCTCTGTTTGGACATTGCCAAGTCTGGAACAGGAATTCTGGAACTCGATGGCATCACACTTGACATTCATCCTCAGGGTTACGACCAATACAGGAACAACCTCTTCTACGATGATATTATTTCGAAATCAGATTTACGCTTCATTTCACTTTTGAACTACCCTCGCCCCAAGGAACAGTGTATTCACATCTACCAATATTCTCTGCAACTCGAAACCCCACCAACACAATTGTCCCACGACTGGAGAACATTAAGGTCTGACCTCAACAAGTTTCAAGAGATGATGTCTAAGGCACAGGATCCTTCAGAATTGAAAATTGCGGCAACAAAGTTACAGACAGCACTTGAGAAGTGTGAACTCTCCGGAACTTACATGGTCACCATCTACAACGACGAATGGATTGCTGTATTCGATCGGAGAAGAGGTGAAGTTGTCGAGGTCCACTCGGAAGACATGGAGTGCCCCAAAAGCTTGCTTTCTGCAGGATCAATACAAACACTAGGAGTGCACTTGAAGTCTCACAACTTTACACATGAGTTCTTCAGCACAGTGCAAGTCAATACAAAATTGCAAGATCTCATCGTCTCATATTATGGGCACGACATTCATCACCACCTAGAGCGCATTGTGCGCATGTGGCACACATCCTCAAGGCCTTTCCGCCTCACTCTGCTCGATCGCATGGTTGATACCTGTGGTCGAGTTGTTGCCCAGCTAACTGTCAAAGGATGTGATATGGAGGTTCCCAGCGACGGCAATACCGATCTTCATAGAGGTGATATTAGCCCACCATTCTCCCGAAAACAGGTGGTGCATGAGCCTACTGATGTCGTATTTGCGCAGTGGGACTGCGACCATGTCTTTTCCAAGATACGCGACTACTCTGCCTCGTTCTTGGATATGGCTTCGCGACAACGCCCGTCAGTACTCTCCTTGTTTACGTTGGATGTATCTTGTCTATCTCGCAACGGCCTTTCCTCTATCCAAGAGGTTCTCCGTCGATCTGATCTCGAACATCTACATGTTGTGTGCACTCCTGTTGCTTCCCAGTCCGAATCCATCACCCAAGTCCTTGGCTCCATTCAGTGGTCGACACTCAAGTCTCTGGTTCTCGCGGGGCACCACATTGAGGCATGGATCGACCTTTGCCAGCCTTCATCTCCAGTTTCCCCTAGTCTTCTTTCTCTTCAGATCCGAGGAACATTGCCCAACATCCAGGAGCTCTCGCATTTAAATGTCTTGATCATCTTCCAACTGATATGTGCAAGTCCAATGGTCGAACTGTGTTTGCAGAACATCCGGCTGCAAGAATCCCGTGACTGGGAACTCATTGTGGACAGCTTGGATTTTTCGTTGTTGGAGATGTTGGATCTGGGTTCTGCCTGTATCGGTCAGCTCATCTCCATGCCACACGCGGTCAACATCTTGATTTCGAGGGTGGAGCATGCTCGCAAGGATACTGAGCTCGCAAAGTTGGTCCTAAGAGCATTCACTTTGGATATTGTCCAATCACAACCCGATCTCGCAGTGGTGCAGGGAATCTTGAGCGTGTGCAGGCTGGAGGAGCTCCGAGTCAAATGCCCACCTTTTGACCCAAGGCTGTCTACCTCTATACCCCAAATGCTTGCCTCTGTGCGCTGGATGGCACTCGAGCGCCTGAATCTCATCGGTGACTACATCAACGACTGGATCCAGCTCCTGTCCAACATCGAGACACCTCGGCTACTGTCTCTCGGCATCCAAGGATCAGCGCGTGTAGAGCAGACACTCGTCCATTCGAGTGTCCTGTTTGTCAAACAGTGCATCCGTGCGAGTCCGCTGGTGGAACTGACCATTGGCCATGTCCAGCTTCAGGACCGACTCGACTGGGTGCGTGTTGTGGAGAGTATGGATCCGTCGCTGGTGAGGAGGGGGTTTAGAGTGGAAGGAAGGAGCTATGAGCAGTTTGTGGGTACACCAGAGGCTGTGCAGCTGGAGCAGGAAAAGAGGACACAATGGGAAGGAATGCAATAAATCGAAATATCTTGGAGCGCCACACCACACTGTCAACCTCTGCTGTCATGTTTTCAAAGACCATCCAGGTAGCTTTCATCCGCATTGGGCAAGGCATCGGTCTGCAATGTTTGACTGACTCTCTCTATCTCCGTGGTGTCCAAATGCGGGATGTAAGATGTCCTGCGTTTCTTGTGTCATGAATGGACGGAGGGTGAGAGTTTGGGCAAAGCAAAGGGCAAATTCGGAAGGCTGAGGGTTGAAAGTATATCTAATAATGATGATATTCGTTTCCTTCTCCATCTCTCGCCACCAAAGGCGCCATCCTCAAGGAGAAGGTGGCCATGCACATTTGCATCAGCCAGGACTCCAAATCGACCCTCTTCCCCACCGTCTCATCCCATATCGCTTCCTCCGCACCGCACTCGAGAAGGGCGTCATTGACCGTATGAGTTTTTTTTTTCCATGACCGACAGGACCGTATTGACCGTATGCATTTTTTATCTTTTTTTTTTTTGACCGATAGGACCGTCTGAGCCGTATGCACTCCCTATTTTTTTTCTCTGACAGACAGGACCGTATCGACCGTATGCATTTTTTGATCTCTGACCGATTGTTCGCAATCATGCATTCATTGCGCCATTGCGAGAGCCTCTATTTTCGCATGTCGGGTGGACTGCTACATGCAGAAAAGCATCGCTGAGGTCAATACTTGTTAGCCAGTCACTGGGTTTGAGCATCCTGCAGATGTTGATGAGGATTTCCATATTGAACTTGGGAGCTGTCATGAATAGATTCAATGGACGTTAATTCAACACTGGACGAAGGTCCCCCATTTTCTTGGGGACTGTGAAGATATGACTGTAAAATCCCTTCCCGCTGGATTCTTCTATTGCCCTTTTCTGTAATAAAGTACATATTTCCGTCTATGGCATCCCGTTCCTCCGGCGAATTGAACAGATCGTGCAGCAGGGGTAGGCGTAGTGGAGGAGTTCGATTGAAGATGATGCTGTATCCTGATGTGACGATGTTGTTGACCCATATCGAAATCCGTCATCTCTCTCCATGCCTCCTGGAACTGGAGAAGTCGTGCGCCCACTACTCTGACTTCTCTCCGTCGTTTCCCTGGTCTGACTGCTTCTTGCTGGATCCTCCACCAGCCTTGCTCTTATGCTTGCTGCCAGACCTGCCACTTTTAGATTTGTATCCTCACTTGTCATTGTATTACAACTTTCCCGTCTGCTGTTGCTTGGGTTTGTCGTCTGTTCCTGACTTGTCCTTCCAGAACTTGTTGTCTGGTTTCTTGGTCCTGTCCTTTGGTGGCTCGGATTATCTGTAGGTCTTCCGAACCAATTCGGCTGCTGCTTTTGTGGCAGCCAGTGCTTCCAAAGTGGGTAGGGATCTTTCCTTGTTGTTGCCATCCTTGATGCCCAGGGTGTCGTAATAAATGTTTATCCACAACCGATTGATTCTTGAAGTGTCGTTGGCTGCCGAGATATGAACGGTGTTGAGGAAACCAAGTGTGCGCTTGCTAAAGTCGGAATCTGCTTCTCCTGGGTCGATGATTTCATGGGCAAAGGTGCCGTAAAACCAGGTTGTGTTGGCCATGTATCCTTGGACTGTTACCAAGTCGGCTTCGTGACATTTGGCTGAGCCTAAGAGAGATACTTTGGCATGCAGGGGGAGCCTTGTATTCCATACCATCGGTGTAGTGAAAGTCGTTCCAATCGAATGCTTCATGGTCCTTGGGAAGCTCTGCATCAAAGAAATTGGGTTCACTGATGGCTGGGTACTCTTCGAGGAGTTTATCATACAACTTGAGAGTGGTCACCCAAGAGGTCTTAAAGACCACCTTGCCATCCTGTTTGATGGTTGCTGCTTCCAGTTGGTGAATGTGATTCTGCTGTTGCTTAAGCTGTAGCTGCATCTGCCGTAAGAGGGAGTGAATTTCAATGTTGTCATCGGGGAGAGGAGAGTGGTGTGCATTGGACATGAGGTGAGGATCGTTTGATTCGGGATTGTATTCCTGCTGTGAAAAAAGATGGAGATCAAGAGCTCAGCCTAGAGTCCCTTTAGTACCTTACATCACACACTTTTCATTTTTTTTCGGTAGTCACGTCTTAGAATAAAAAGAAGATACACACAGATAGAGTCCCTGGCAAGGAAGAATAATGACAAAACTAGGAGTGCAACTGTGCGAGAGTAACACGTGACTGCAGTCACTAGCTAGGATTTGTATTTGTGACGCGATACCGTGATTTCACTATCATAAGAACAGGTGAGTGATAGGACCGACAACTGGCTTGTGATAGCTAAGCGTTCATAGTAGCGACGTTACTTTTGATCCTTCGATGTCGGCTCTTCCTATCATACAGGAGCTGCATTCAGTAAGCGTTGCATTGTTCACCCACTGTTAGGGCACAAGATCTGGGATTTAGACCTCCGTGAGACAGGTTAGTTTACCCCACTGATGAAATGTTGCTACAATAGTACTGTAAATCGATTCAAAACGCCTTTGTTATCTCTGTTGGAGTTATTGTGGATATTATATTTTGGGGGAGTGAAGGAAGCATCGCTCCTTTCTTATTCGAAGAACTAGACATAGTAGTAGCAGAAGTCACACCTGGTCTGGCTGGCGAAATAAGACAGCCAGGACCAGGACCTAATATAACCCATCTTTGTTCCTATCGACTTCTCTTCTTTTCCTTCAGATTTTATACATCAATGAGCAAAAAAAAACAGCTGCTCGCCATGGGAGGCTATCTCTCGAAGTTGTAACGCCAGCTTGACTAGATCACAATCTGGCTGCTCCCTTGAATTTCCGCTCAAGCATTGTTAAAGAGCCGATGAATCGTATGACCTCCAATGTAGTTTGCTGCTACTACTGAGGGCGCGAGGAGAATAGGTGGAGCAAGTCCCCTGCTCATAAAAATAGCGGAACAAGAATCGGAGCAATGTGCTTTTGCCAGATCTTGCCTCCCGACCTACTTCCATCTGCCCCACACATATAGGTAGCCTGCCTCCCGCTCCTATCTTTGTCCCTGGCTAACAGTAAAGCTATTTTTCTGCCTTATCCCTCCCATTATTATCCCACTCCTGCCTCCTGTTCAAATACACCCTTTTCTCTCTGTTCGGCCACAATTCCTCACAGTATCTCTGCATACACCATGCATTTGCACATCAAAAGAAATTCTGGGTCAAGGAGTTAAGGAGCCACTTTTGGATAAGAGAAATCACCTGGCCCGTGACAGTCAAGTGTGCATAGAGATGTTAAGTTTTGATCCTTCGATATCGTCACTTTCCGCCATACTGAGACGGAATAAGAGCTGACTATTTGCTCCCTAGCAGAAAAAAAAACAAAAGGGTAAGCGAAATCAAAGGGATCAGCGAAATCAAAGGGATCAGCGAAAACAAAGGGATCAGCGAAAACAAATGGAAAAGCGACAATAAAGGGAGGAGAAAAGACCAAGGGTGAAAATACACCAAGGGATGAGAAAGACCAAGAGATGAAAAAACGCCGAGGGATGAGAGAGTCCCAGGGATGAAAAAACGCCAAGGCATGAAAAGGCACCGAGGGATGAAAATACGCCAAGGGATGAGAAAGTCCCAGGGATGAGAAAACACTAAGGCATAAAAAAAACATCAAGGGATGAAGAAACATCCAGGAATGTACATCACCAAGTGACGAGAAAATATCAAAGGTTGAGAAAATACCAAGGGATGAAAAAGACCGAGGGGGCATGGAGAAATTCAGGGAGTGAATAAACGGAGCAGGCTGCCCTTGGACGACCTCAGCTATAAAAACATCCGTCTCTTTGCTAATCGTCGCATTATTCTACAACCACCATCTCTCCACGCTTAATTCCTCCATTTCACCAATCCAAAATGCACATCACATCTGCTCTCGCCCTTCTCTCTGTTATGGCATCTGCTGTTCAGATCGGAAACGCCTGCACTGAATTCTGCTCGGATGCTCCCACTGGCGTGAAGAAAGGCAGCTCACTCGACTTGTTAGCACAGCTTAATTTGATCCAAAACTTGAAGAAAGACAACGTCCCGTTCTGCGGCTCCAAGATTGCAGAATGCGCTGACGTTTACGGCATTACGATCGACTCCAACGCTATCTACACCTTCTCGGCCGATGGACGTCCTCAGAAGGGCGAAACATGCGTTTCCCCAAAGAAGTGCACCGACTCTCCTACAGGCGCAACCTGTGAATGCGACCCGGTGACAGGACCGATCGTTAACCCTGTATCGGAAAAATGCTTGGACGCGCGCAATCTTGCAGCGGTAAGAGACCCATCCATACATTGTTTGTTGGTACCTCTTCACCTCTCAGATTTTAAAATCGCTAATCTTGCGTTCATACATTGCTTTTTTTTATAGGGGGAACCTGTCGTTCTTTACACATGCAAGGAAACATTGCACTCTAACTGGATGATGACTGAGGACCATCAGATCAGGAATGCTGGCAGTGACTTTTGCTTAGGAAAGCGCCATTTCCCTGGGGAGGCTAATACTCGACTGGTTGTAGAGAAGTGCGATCCGGAAAATCCAGGACTCAAATGGACCATCGAGAATAAAGTAGGGATCAAGGACAAGGATGCCACGTGTATCGACGTGCCTGGCAGCAACTACGACAATGGTGCAGGTATTATTGTTTATAGTTGTCACTACGGGGGCAATCAGCAATGGACCCTGCCTGGAGATGGAGCATGGAGTTGCAACAAGTAGCGGACCACCACTTCATGGTGTCAGCTGGCTGCATTTCTCTCTCTTAAACCCTAGCCCTCGTGGGACCCTAGTAGTTTTTATTCTCTTGTTTTTATCTTTTGACTTTTTGAATGTCATTAATAATACAACACATTTATATTATACTCGGTTGCTGTACTTTGCCAATGCTGGCCGTGACGGTTTTTTTGTGGGAGAGGGCTTTGATGGAGGATAACATAGCTCGGAAGGGACACCAACGGCATCACCAGGATCTCATATTTAGGCGAGTAAAGATACGAAAAAGCGATTGCACTGAGTCGAGTGAATCTTGAGCAACGCGAAGAGTAAGAGCAACAGGTTGGAGTCGATCGAAGGAGATGCTTATCCTTTGTTTACATGCGACCCAGATGTCTAAAAGAGGCGACCACTGGCTGTTTTTATCAAGGATGTTCTCATTATCAAACAATCTCTAGACATTCTCTGACAGCGACAGGTTGGAGTCACCTTTGAAGTCACTGTCTAGCAATGGAAGAACGGCGACCCGACGAATGACTATTAATCCTTCCCAGGCCTAGGACAAAAAGAATACACAAGATAGATCAGATTAGAAATTCCCAGCTAAAGCAGATTGCGAAGGAGTTCGTCTACCTAGGAGGGAACAGGGACAACAAGAGGGACGTCCACGGCGCGGCAGAGTCTTTAATTAGGACCATCTAAGTGTCCAGCCATAGGGCGAATCATCAGCGGAAGCTGAATCTATGGCAGAGACAGTGCTAGGTTGACAGGAGCAGGACGACTCCATGGAGGAAAAGGAAGGGGAAGTAGAGGAGGAAGATAGCAATTCGATAACAGCACGCGAACAGTTTCGGCCAGGATTTAGTCTCATATCCCCTGACTGAACCCCTCCACCTACAGATTGACCGCCCCTCTTATGTTGTATGTCGGATGCATGTAGCTCTCCGTTGCCTGGATGTATCAGCCTGTGCGGCGACGAAAATAAGATGCGCGAAAATGCACACGAGGGTGGAATAGTGAAGTCGACTAGGAGAATACATGATGAGGCTAAATCGCAAGGAACCGAGACTCGTGTCGAAAAAATGAGAGAGGGGTAAGGTGACGATTGCATATTGGGGTGCATTGCATATTGGGGTGCCTTCCCTCTATCAGGGAACTTGGGTCAGTTGAGGTCACCGCGCACCCATGACACGACACTATACGAGTACTAAACCCTAACGGCATGCTTCTTACGGTCGGGGCGATCCACCTCGTAATATCCTAAGTCAGTTGCCATCCTACAGCTCTTTCAAGCACCCAACACCATAGAAAGTGACAGCCTCTCTTGTAGGTACTACCGTGTTGCGAAAATGGCAACCCTGGTACCGAAGCACCGAGGAGAAGGGTCACCAGGAGAAAGGGAAGGCGGGAAGAAAGCTTGCTGACGAGAGGTGGAGGAGTTGGGGGAGAGATTATGGCAGAAAAAGAGAGAGTGAAGCAAGGAAGGAGAGAGGAAAAATAAACGTGAGAGAGGAGGACAGCGTCTAAACTCCATGATGCTTACCAAGCTGCTCGTTTGCTCCTCTATGCTGCAAATACAGAGAGAGAGAGAGAGAGAGAGAGAGAAGGAAAAAAGGTAAAACCAACATATACACCTACTCATGTATTAAACAATGACAAGGATAATACGAGTTTTAATGTTGTCGCGGTTGCTTATTATTGAGGCCTTGACCCTGCAAAAGAGGAAACGATGATTCAAATAGATCGGGTAGGTGAAAAGCAAAGCTAAGAGGGTACTATCGACCTATTTATGTGTGTGTGTGTGTGTGTGTGGCACTGAAAGGGGCATGATCATTTGATGTGTTGTTCGCCCCTTGATCGCCGAGCACGACAGATTCACAGCAAAAGGCTTAGTGATTACTCATAGAACCCCACCACGACTGCCCTCCTGCTGCATATCATTTTTGGGAGTCGCAACTCCAATCAAGAAATGCTATACGGACCTAGCTGACCTAAACACACCCTTTTTGTTCTTTCTAGAGCGCATATCAGCAGCATCACTTTAGTCGCATTAGAAATATGCGTTCATTACTTACTACTCGGTACTTGTGTGCTCTTGTTTATTCCTTCGACCCATGCGGCATGGCCAGCAAGAAAAAAAAGCCATATATGTGGATCAATGTCTGCAACTCGCCGGAGGACAGGGCATCGATTCGAAAATTGCTTATAAGCATTGCTAGTGTGGCGCAGACGGTATTGAGAAGAACTTCTCCACGCGAGAAATTGAGGAACTCGACAGCCGCGATGGGGTTGATGTAAAGCTGAGACAGCGTGCACAAGAGGCTGTAAGCCAGGCTTGCAAGTCGAAGTAATTTACGCTGCATCCTCTGAGGCGGCCGTAGAGGAACGGCAAGGGTACCAACATAGGGGCCGAAACTATGCCCTCTTTACCGCTTATTCCACTCATTGAAGTTATCGCTATAGCCTTTGGGCAATAAATCTTCATTCTCTTCTCAGGTGTCTATCAAAAGTCGTTCACAAGATCAATTTTAAATAGATTACAAGGGACCGTGCATTCGGGTAATTGGTGTTTGGCATGTTTGAGAAAGCGATGGCCCAAAACTATCATCTGTTGAATTAACCTTCAAACCTGCCACAGTCGACTTTACAGAAAGAACAAAATGTCAAGAATCATTCACGACTCACATTAAATGTTCTCTGACTCTTATCACAAACTTTTTTGAACGACGAAAGACAATCGCCCACTGTGGTGATGTAAATGGGGGTCAGCTCGATGGGCGATAGGTGGTGGCATTTGTGGGACCACCATCGATGTAGAAATGAAAAAGAACAGAACCGGACATTTTGGTTCTGGGCTTTTCCTTCTCTTTATTTTTCATCCCATACTTTTGATTGTATTCTGGCCAACAAGGACTCTGTTCCCTTCCGAAATCAGCATTGAAAGCCGAATCTGTTGAAATCAGAGCAATCAAGGAACAAGCAAGTGTATGGGTCGAGAAGTAACGGGAGGAAAGAGAAGTTTTTCTTGCAGTTTGGCCTTCCTGGCTACTAAATAGGCCAGCTAGGTCACATATATATTCAATTCGTCAAAGAAATAGGGCTGCTGCTCAATTGCAGCATCTAACCTCAACAGTCCCCAACTCCCACTTCTTCCTCTTCTTCCTCTGCTTCCTCTGCTTTGTCTACTTCCCTTGTACCCTACAAAACCAATTCGCAGGATCAATATCGGTCCACCATGTCTCGTTTGGAAACTTTATTTTAAGCAGGATCTGTTTCAGTCACTGGCACTCTCAACAATCGTGTCTGTGTCAAGGAGCATTACTTCCATAGAAATAGTGCAGTATTTTTTAATTAGCGAATTACGCATCACGTTACTGAAAAGTGTTTGCTCTGCAATCTAAAGTATCCTTTTGGAGTGGAAAAGTACGGCAACAAAATTGCAGACAGCACTAGAAGAGCTTGAACTCTCCAGAACCTACATGGTCACTATCTACAACGACGAATTGAATGCTGTATTCAATCGGAGAAGAGGTTTAGTCATCGAGGTCCTCTGGGAAGACATGGTCTGCCCCAAAAGCGTGCTTTCCACAGGATCGATAAAAACACTAGGAGTACACTTGAACTCTCTCGATTTCGACCGAAAGCTCCTCGATACCATGCGAGTCAACACAGAGGTAAAGGATGTATATGTCTCTTACTACGGACACCACATTCTTCATCACATGGGGCATATTGTGCGGATGTGGCACACATCCTCAAGGCTTTTTCGCCTCACTCTCCTCAATCGCATGGTTGATACCCATGGTCGAGTTGTTGCCCAGCTAGCTATCATAGAATGTGAATGGGAGGTTCCCAGCGATGGCACTATCGATTTTCTTAGAGGTGATATCAGCACACCATTCTCCTAACAACAGGCGGTGCATGAGCTTACTGATGTCGTATTTTCGCAGTGGGACTGCGACCATATCTTTTCCAAGATATCCAACTACTCTGCCTTGTTCTTGGATATGACTTCACGACAATACCTATCAGTACTCACCTTGTTTACGTTGGATGTGTCTTGTCTATCCCGCGGTGGTCTTTTCTCTATCCAAGAGGTTCTCCGTCGATCTGATCTCGAACATCTACATGTTGTGTGCACTCTTGTTACTTCCCAGTCCGAATCCATCGCCAAAGTCCTTGGCTCCGTTCAGTGATCTACTGAGTCTTCTGTCTCTTCAGATCCAAGGAACATTGCCTAGTATTCAAGAACTCTCGCATTCAAATGTCTTTTCATCTTCCGGCTAATCTGTGCTAGTCCAATGCTCGAACTTTGTTTCCAAAACGTCCGGCTGCAAAAATCCCGTGACTGGGAACTCATTGTGGACAGCTTGGATTTTTCGTTGTTGAAGATGTTGGATCTGGGTTCTGCCTGTATCGATCAGCTCATCTCCATGCCAAACGCGGCCGACATCTTCATTTCGAGTGTGGAGCACGCTCGCGAGGATACAGAGCTCGCAAAGTTGGTGCTAAGAGCGCTCACTTTGGATATTAGTGTCCTATCACAACCCGATCTCGCGGCGGTGCAGGGAATCTTGAGCGTGTGCAGGCTGGAGGAGCTCCGAGTCGAATGCCCGCCCTTCGACCCAAGGTTGTCTGCCTCCTTTGCTCAAGTGCTTGCGTCTGTGCGTTGGACTTCACTCGAGCACCTGGATCTCACCGGTGACAACATCAACGAGTGGATCCAGCTCCTGCCCAACATTGAGACACCTCAGCTACAATCTCTCAGTATCCAGGGGATCAGAGCGCGTAAAGCAGGCACTCGCCGATTCGAGTATCTTGTTTTTGGAACAGTGCATCCGCGCGAGTTCACCTGTGCAACTAAGCCTCTGCCACATCCAGCTACCGGACCCACGCGACTGGGTGCATCTCGTTGAGAGAATGGATCCTTCCCTGCTGAAGAGCATAGATCTGAGAGGTGGGAGCCACGACCAGTTCTTGTCTACCATGGAAGCCGTGGAGACTTGCAAATTAATGCTTTAAGTGCACTTGGAAAGGAACATGGTCTGATCTACGAGAGAAGCAGTAAACCAACTTATCTGCCAGCTACCGATAGTCTAGTTTCACAGATTTGATACTATTTTTTTTTAGGCCCTTGTCTATCTGTTTTCAATTCTCGGGTCTACTTAAGACACAGGTAAAATAGATGAGCACTGCCGGTCGCAAGTATTGGGAGTGATTAGATACCGTGGTGCAAAAGAGGAAACTCGGAAACATAAATGCAGCTATAGACAGAAAATAAGAGGCCTGTGGTTACAATTACCTCAACTTACATGCGCTGATCGCGATCCAGGCTGTGAGTGGCATCCTATAGAGAGCCAGGAACCTGTTATGAAATCAACTCCCGATTTGCTACTGAAGTCCTATGTTACGTCAGCACTCAGGAGTTGGCTTTTGATCACACAACATGTGGACAAATAGACTGGGACTACCACCAGCCTTTTGGCTCTATAAACTATGTAAATGCCACCACACGACTGAACCAACCCTCAGATCTGTCCTTGCTGTTGACGTTTCCCATCGGTTATCCAATAGCGCTCTCCAATTCATGACGCGTTCTAAGCTATATGAATCAAGCGTAAGGGTTGGAGGTGTCCCTCCTCAAGAGTGCAGAGTTACAGGCAAATGTATTCCCGTTGCATGCTCAGCAGCAATCAAGGTCACTCACATAGTCAAGCAGACAATAAAGGTCGAACGCTACAAGTACTCTCCAGATCACTGCCATCCTATTGAGGACATCGACATTATCAAGCTCCCCAGAGCCGCCAAGAAACACATAGGGCTACATGGTAAAGTCAAAACAGAAGTGTATATCACAATGAACAGCTTTATTGGTAGCTCTCTGACATGGCTGTTAAACCCCATAGGAGCGTGTGTTAAGATTGATTGAAACGCTTTGTTCGCTCGGCGAGAAGTCCGGCGGTAACGTTCCATAATTCATGTTGAGAAGCGGGGTCATCGCCAGGCGATATGGGTGTTTGAAGTTTGGCCTTGACAGAATAGTATCCCCCTGATACTGAATCATAATCAGGGTCAGTGGCAAGACGAACGATTATTCCAGCTCCGCGTCTGGGGTCACCAATGTTCAATGTGTTGAGAATCCACTTGAGAGGCGCAGCAAAACTCAATTCACGACCAAGGCTTGTTGCGTTGAAGCCAGGACAGAGGCAATTGACGGCCACGCCCGTCCCTTCGAGTTGGCGGGCAAGTTCATAAGAGAACATGATGTTCATGAGCTTGGTTTTGCCATAAATTTTGGATGAGCCAAGAGCAGAAAAAGGTTCTGTATGCAGGAGATCGACCTTTGGATCCAGTCCACCACTTTGCTGTGATGCTTCTGACCCCACATTGACTATTCGGGAAGGGGAGGAATTCACTAAGCGCTTGCGCAGAATGCTAGTGAATAACCATGGCGCCAAATAATTGACCGTGACCATTTCGGAAAATCCGTCCACGCCGATGCGTTGCTCGAACGCATGAATGCCAGCATTGTTAATCAGGATATCAATGTGTTCGTGCAAAGAGGCAATTTTAGCTGCGGCCTCGCCAACTTGGTCGAGGTTGCTAAAGTCGGCATAGTGGAAATCTATGCGTGCCTCTGGAGCCTGGGCCTCTATAATGGATCGCGTTTCTGCAGCTCTTTCCTCGCTGCGAGCGGTGAGCACCAGATGCGCGCCTTTCTTGGCAAGCTCAATTGCTGCTAATTGACCAATGCCGCTGGTAGCCCCAGTAATCACGACCAGCTTGGTAGAGGACATGAGTTGGAAATGGCTGTGGATGCTATACAAGTGTAACAGGGACAGGGGTCAGGGTGGTACAAGGCAGGAAGAGGAATAGTCTTTGTGTGCAAGTAATAAGCGGGAGTTGCTGCACTACGTTAAGGGTGCGTGCTCGAGACAGAGGTTCAGTCTACCACAACAAGCAACCACTTAACTCTTTTAGCCAAACGCTGTTGCTGAAGAGAATGACCCTTGACGCTCAGTGCAGTGATTAAAATGGCATGGTGGTCAACCTCGAACCCAGAACGCGACCAAAAGAGAAAAGAGAAAAGGTGAAATGTCGAGGAATAGTCAAAAAAAACCTGGGAACTAACACCTACACTGTGATAGACACTGGAATTCAAATTCGGTCCGAGTTGCAAAAGGAGTGGTAAGATGGGGCAAGGGATGGGAATAGACGTAGTGGGAGAGGTGCCAACAGTGATTTAAAGGCAAAGAGGGTGTGGGAATGGTGGCAGCGACGAAAACAAGAGAGTGATGAATGCAAGGTTAGAACGATGAATTGAAGAGAGGAAAGGACCTGATTAAAAGGGGAAGACTGCGGCAGCGGTCTTACATTTACCCGGCAAATTATGATGTGCGGCGAGCAATAAAAGAGGGTTTGGGTCAGTCAATTACGTAGGTAACAGCGGACAAGAGAGTTGGCGGAAGCTGGATAGGATAACGGGAATAAACAACAGTGCGAAAAAATCTTCTGCAGTCGCGGTACTCAGAAGCAATCAACTCGACTTTGTTACAGACACCGGTGAAGTAAAAGGGAAAGGGTCAGAGAGCTTAGTAAAAGTAAGCCCGCTTGTTATTGGAACTCGAGATCTATCTGTATATACGTTTCTAAGTCTCTATCTTCTCCTGTCAGTCTTGCGAGCTTCGATATTCTTGGGGTTCCGTTCGGCGGTGGGCTTTGGACTAGGGCGAGGCTTGCTAGGTCTTGGTTGGTTTCTTGGTCACGGCGCGGATGACATTCGAGACGTGGAGGGGCTTGATTGGTGGTGACGGCGGGGCACATGGTATGGCGACGGCAACGTTTATTGATGGTGTGTTCGAGAACGGCGAAACGGAAATGAGAAGTCAAAAGGAGGTCGGTGGTGATTGCGGAAAATGGTGGCGATGTGATGAACAAAGAGGGAACACAAGCGACGGAAACGAAGAAGGAACGAGATGTGAAAAGAAAGTTATCATAGTAAGAACGGGAAAATCGGCAAAAGGAAAAAGGATAACAAAAGGAAAAGGAAAGGAACAGAAAGGTGTATAAAAATAATACGGTGTGGGAGTTAATAAAAATGGCAATGGGAAGAGTATACAGCGGCAGAGGCGAAGAAATAGTTTCTAGAACTAGGGAAATGGAGGGCACAATAGGGAGGAAGGCGATGGGAAGAGTTGGTGGCGGGAAAGTCATGGAAAGTCATGTGATTAAATTAAGCGGCTTGAAATACTTGGGAGAAAAAATTGCGCAACAAGTTGTTACGTGCAAATCCGGTGAAGACTCCAAATAAGGCAGTCAGCCGTCTTGGCAGCAACACTCACCCAAGGGTGGTAATGAAAGAGAATGGAGAAGTCGGCGTGAAAGGTAAGGAAGGGCGAAGATGAATAATAATAATCACATAATAATCATCAAGGAATCGTGGAATAACAGGAAGGTGTTTATGTTGGGTTGATCGGTGCTGGAGTGGAGTGTGGCCTATGGTCCGGCGGGCGGCTCCCAGAACAATGGCTCGGGGAGATCACTCCCTTTATATATCTCGAAATATTCTATCGGGCTCTACCTCTGCGAGTGCGATATCAACTTCCAAACTGATAAATGATAGTAATACAAATAAACAAAAAAAAAAAAAAGGCAAAGCATCTAGGAGACAATGCAGTGTTGGGACGGGTAACTGGTGTCGCTCAGGTGAATGGTACGTGTCTGCTAAATGGTGGCGCGGGCACTTAAGGGTGAGGGCAGGCAAGGTGATTCAATAGAGTAAAGGGTGAAATTGACAGCCAACAAATTATCCAATAACAGAATCAGTATGTTTGTATGGTGTAGTTGGTTATCACGTCTGTCTAACACACAGACGGTCCTCGGTTCAAGTCCGAGTACAAACACTTCTTTTTGCAGGCTCATAGAGCCAATCCTGACTCTCTATTTTTTGCCATCCTCATACAGGATTCCCCGGTTTTTGTCCGTTTGGGCGAGGCCATCCGCTCGTTTTGAAGCTTTCGATGGTGGCACAATTGACCAGTGATTTTTTTTTTTTTTTTTTTTTCGATAGAAAGCGACAGCCATCGCGAATTTAATTATGTAGCCAAAAAAAACTGTCAAGATTTTTTATTCCAAAAAGAAAAAATGCGTGTGTATTAGATTCTTGGCGAAAGCGTTATTGCCCGAAGTTTGGGAGGAAGAAGGGCGAGGGAAAGGGGGAGGGGGAGCCGTATGTATGTATGTGTACCGACTTGGAGGGTTGGCCTCATGGTCAAAGAACGAACAACACGCCTGTGAATCCCATCACCATCGTGATCACGACCACCGCCCCCAACGACGCCGGGCCAAGCAGCCCCGCCAGATACCCGATCGCACTTCCCACCGAGGTGCCCTGCAACGCCAACGGAGTCCAGTTGGGGTGCGCGCCCGAGGTGCTCGTCACGTGGCGCGTGCTGGTCGGGTACTCGGTCAAAATCGTCGTGGTCCCGTCGCTGCCTACCGAGGTCGTCGTGCGGGTCGACAGCGTGCCATGGGTGGTTGTGGTAGTCGACACCGTCGCAGTCGTCGTCTTGGCGTCCAGATCCAGGGTTACCTCCGAGGTGGTCTTGTCGCTCGCGGTCGAGGAAAGTGAGGCTGACAGCAAAGAAGGAGAAGACGACTCGGCAGAGTGAATGTGCGATGAGGCTGTGGCGACGGGCGAGGTCGGACGGTCCGCAGGAGTCGGCATCACGGCTGACATTGGCGAGGTAGGCAAAGATGCAGGAAGAAGTGTGGGAGAGGACAGAGTGACAGTTGAGGCAGGCAAGGGTGCAGGCAAAGATGACGGATGGGGAGACAGCGATGACAGAGGCACAGGTGAGACGGGCAAAGGTATAGGCAAGGGTGAGTATGGGACATAAGAATCAGAAGGAAGTGAGTTAGCAACTGAAGGTGCAGGTGCTGGGGGTGTCAATTTGGGGTACACGGAGGAGGGAGCAGCAGAGACACCTTGACGTGGAGGGTTGGATTGAACAGGAGAAGGGGCAGAGACGGGGGCAGAGACTGGAGCTGGAGCCGGAATTGCGGCTAGTTCACTCGGGTAAAAACCAGGTTCCACCGTGGACAAAAGGCCAGCATTAGAGGTGAATGTTAGAGCGTTTGCAGGAGGTGGGGTCCACGCAACTGGAGGCGGAGGGTTGGCAGTTGAAGGGATTACAACAGAAGCAACAGGCACAAGTGCATGGGCATCGGTGGGGGCTTGTGTAGCAATGACTTGAGCAGGAGCATGAGTATTGATGGGTGAGGCAACAATTTGCGCAGGTGCAGGTGTATAAACAAGTGGTGCAATGATTTGAGGATGGTAAGGCGGAATAGCGAAGTAGGGTCTATCGGGAGCAACTGAGTTGTTACCATATCATGAATGACGGTTTCGTGAGTCGCGTTATTCAAGCAGTATGATAAGTGAAATAGAAAGAGAAGAAGTTTGTTATCGAAGTGTCTAGATGAGCTGACCTTATGCTGTATTCAGTGAACTGCGAAAAAAAAAACAAACCTGCAGGTGGCGGCGCTTGAGGAGCCGGACGCGCAGGTGCAGGTGCAGGTGCAGGTGCCTGAGAGGGCATCGCCATGGGCACGTATCGGACCTCGGTAACGGTGACTATTTTTATCCAGAATCATGGATCTAGTAAGCTTCTTCAGGCGTTGACTATTACATGGCATGAGCTGAACTGAGCACGAGGAGACGAACATACCGTAGACAATCTCGCGTTTCTCGAGAGAAGGTCGGACCATGACCGTGGAGCATGCTGTCTGCAGAAGCAATGGCGCGATGCTGGCGAAAACAGAGATTCGAAGCAACTTCATGATGCAATGAAAAAAAAAAAAAGTCGAAGGCGAATATAATAATGTTTATGTTTCGATGGTGGAGAGAAACAAAGAGGTTTGCAAGGAAAAGAACGGAAAGAGCGACCACGTTATGGTGCGGGTTTCCAGGGCCTTTTATAACCGCAGTACAACTTGCTCATTCGCGTTGAAGGTGATGGCTGACTCGACCACGGTGCGGCACTATAATAAACTCCAACGCGTTGGATGTGATAAAACGTTTTTTTGTCGGGGGAATATTTCGCACATCAGTTCAGCCCAGTTGTGTGCCCTCTAAATTTGGAGGTTTCTTTTGACGTGACTATTTCAGCAACCTTTTTCCTCTTTACCACTCGAACGCAAAGCAAAGGAGAAATGTCACTCACACGGCTACTGAACGAACATCAGTCGAAGCAGGCAGCATTGCGGCGGGACAATGGTAGACTTGGATGCATGCGTCATCGCCGTCATCTATTCATCGAGGACAGGCTCTACTCAGATGACTGACATGGCTCTTACTTCATTCATCCAAACACGCAACATACTCTAGAGCGACTTCGCAAGGAAGCTGTTCTAAGCGCAGGCCATTTCACAGACGCACTTGCCGAGACACTGAGTAATCGGTAGGAGGGCATATCATTGAAGCAACGTCTTCTCACAGCGGACAATCTCAAATACTGGAAGCTGACCAAAGTCGGCCGCTTCATACTTTGCTTCCATAGAGTATCCCAAATATTTGTCAACCAAAAGGATCTAGAGCAGGAGGCAAAGAATCTTTCTTTACAGTCTGCACGTTACGCCAAACAAACAACGCAATGGCTGGCACTTGTCTCGCAATTTGATTCAGCACTAAAGGTAAGGTACGAGGCCTTCAGTTCTCTGGTATATATTATGTATTTGAAAGCGCTAATGATAACTACAAATGGTCAACCACTACCATTAGGAACTTGGTGATGTCCAGAACTGGGTACAGGTCATAGAAAAGGACATGGAGCAAGTGACAAGGGCCCTCGAGGAGTCCAAAGCGCCAGAAACATAGTGTCCACCTAGGTTCGCCTTCAAAAATAAACAGTCACAGCCCCCGCTGGTGGCTTTGCATAAACATATCAGACTTCTTTTTTCTTTTTTTTTGTTTTCTTCACCCAACCTCTTTCCCTCTCACCACACCACACACATCCAATTAAAATGGTAATGACACACATCTACACAACAGCTCCTTCTCACCAGAAAGAAAACGAGAAAAAGTCATTTGGACTTGTTCACTCTACCACAGACAAACCGAGATTGGAGCTGTCGGATTCCTGAATCATTCAAACTTGATCTGGTCGGTTTTGAAATTGTGACACTAACCCTCAAAGCTTTTCTCTTTTACTTGAACTTTAGGCCGAAGTCAACCCCAAAGCCTGGCCCCTTGCCGATGCCGCTCTTACCAACTCCATCATGGACTTGGTCCAGCAGGCTTCCCACTACAAGCAGCTCAAGAAGGGTGCTAACGAGGCCACCAAGACCCTCAACCGTGGTATTGCCGAGTTCATCGTCATGACCGCCGATACCGAGCCCATTGAGATTCTTCTCCACTTGCCTCTCTTGTGCGAGGACAAGGTAAAAACATTTCTTGCGCAGGGGGATTCTGTCTGCAACTGACTTGCTCGCTTTGGATCTAACAGCTGTGTTTGTTTCTTCCTACCAATATAGAACGTCCCCTACGTTTTCGTCTCCTCCAAGACCGCTCTTGGACGTGCCTGCGGTGTCTCCCGCCCCGTCATTGCCGCCTCCGTCACCTCCAACGAGGGCTCTGACCTCAAGGCCCAGATCTTGGCTATCAAGCTCCAGATCGAGAAGCTCTTGATCTAAGTGCATTTTGTCCTTTTTCCCGTTTATTTGCATTTGTTTTTTAATTTCGTTCCATTGTGCTGAAGATCTCTGTACTTCTCTATAAAACCCTCATTTTCTTTTTCTATCTCGTGATGCACACTGTCTTTCTGATCTCCCCATTGTCAGTGTATATAGCATTTCAAAAAAAGAAGAAAAGAATCGCCCAAAAAAAACCCCTACCCTTTTTTTCCTCTTTCTTTTCTTTCTTTTCCATACCTTCACTCCATTGCATTTTATTATCATCATACAAAGGATCGGAAGTCTTTTCGGTCCTTTTTTTTCTTTCTTCAACCAGATTTCTCGGGATCTTGGAAAAAAAAAACCAAAAACGTAATAAAAAAGTGAAGAAGTTAGTTTGAAAAAGACACAACAGCCCGATCCATCATTGAAGGCATGGTCGATAGATTTGATTTTTCTGTGGACATGGAGCGCAAGCAAGCTGGAAGACCAATTGAGGTGTTTGCCGCGTAATTTAGCTGAGGTATCGAGTGCATCACGTGACTTCATGCGAGAGAAAGAGAGCAGGAGCTATTCGTCCTCGCTCACAAGGTTCAGAAACTTCAAAACAAGGGACAACACCTCTTTTCCCGCATTCTGTTCAATCTCTCTTTCTTTTCCACATTTCACTCCCCCATCCATCCTTCCCCCATCCTCTCCATCTCATCCACATCCACTTCCATCCCTTTGTGCATTCCACTGGCCGTCATCCGCCTTCCTTGTCCACGATTTATTATTCTGTCATCTCTCGTCATTTTTTTATTTCCGCACGTTGTTAGAACAGAAAAAAGTCAAATTGTCCTCGGTTCCCTTTGCATAAACTCAAGTAAGGCAGCGTTCGCGCGTCTTTTCTGTCCATCGAAGCGAGAATATAATGAGCTTTCGTGTATCAATTCAATCGTACTCACACCAACTTCATTGGCTCTCTCACTCTCTCTTCTTCCAGAACAACACCCCCTGCTTGACACTCGGCGATATTCATCAGCCTTCCATCCTGACAAAGTACATCCTTAAGTCCTTGCTTCCTTCCATCCTTCCTCCTGCATCGCGCACACAGTAACAATCACAAGGTACAGATGGTCACATTCCCCAATGGAATATGAAGCACTCATCGCTGAACTTGACCTCGAGAAATACTAATCGAATCCTCGTGTCTCCACCATCAGCACCGCTTGCGAATAACGACATATGGCTGACCAAGCCCAACGCCATGGCTACCCGCCACAGCAGCCTCAACAACAGCCTCCTCATCACCAACACCAGCCCACTTTCCAGTCAGCTGGACACTCTCCACAGCCGAGGCGGTCTTCGATCCAAAGCATGCTGAACCCATCGTCCCCAGACCCGGGACCATACGGGTA